>VWZP01005280.1:143477-167242 GCA_013396995.1 Dicaeum eximium | reverse complement strand
GGAGGAGGAGGAGGAGGAGGTGACAGAGACATCCTGTAAGTGGCACCATGTGAGCTGGCCTGACAGGAGGCTGCAGCAATTCAGCAGGTGAAGTAAAAGAAACGAGGGAAACCCAGATGTCCCTTCTCCTCCCAGCTCTCCCAGCTCTCCCAGCTCCTGGAAGTCAGCAGGGCAGCAGTTTTCTGCACAGGCAGTTGAATCCCTGCCACGTTGCACCAACACACACCCACCCACCATTAATTTTCTCACCCTCTCTGAATGCACCGTAGCACTGATCTCTGCAGTACCTTGGGGCAATGGATTTCAGGCTTTATTTGTGCTGTGAGAACACTTTCTGCCTTGCTCTCTGGTCCTCTCCTAGCAATTCCTGCCCCTTGACTCACTGCCTTTCAGCCTGAGCATGTGCTGGGCAGTTTCCTCTGGGCACATCTTCACACCTCTCCACATTGCATTAAATCTGCTGCTTGACAGCCCAGCACTGGGAGCTTCTGCAGCCCTGTTTAATTTTGGTTGCCTCAACTATTTGGCGTTGCCTTTGCCTGACCACTGATTCCTCTTGTTTTGGGTGCTTGGTGCCTGCTCTGCACCTGTGGGCCTTTGCTCCCTGGAAGGTGCTCTACAATCTGATGGTTTATTTCTACCCTTTGGTTTCTTTCAGCTCGATTTCTGTGCAGAATCTGACCCTCCTTGCTGCCTCTTAATTCAACTTCTGCCCAGGCTGCTTGTCCAGGGCAGGTGGGGAAACCACAGCAGCTGGTGATGGAAGACTCAGGTCCCCATCACATGCACTGACACGTCTCTACTCAGTAAAATATTTATTCCTCCATTATTTCACAAGAGTTGTTTTTACAAAAACCTTACAAAAAATTTCCAAAACACAGACATGCAGAAGAAAAAAAAAAAAAAAACAAATCCACCACGGATCTTGTTACAAGTAATTGAAATGTACAAATAGAAAGGGCGAGAGAGAGCTTAGATTACAATAATCCCTCGGTCCTGCTACCCCTCCATGGGTGCAATTTGTATCTCTTCTTGGTGAGTTCAGCATTGACTGACAAGCTGTGATAAGCTGCCAAAAGCACAGCAAAGGAGGGGCCCTAAGATTAGGAGCAAATGTTTTCAAATATATATATACATATAGATATTTAGTGAAGAAATATTTATTCCCTGCTTTTTTTAGGTTTACAGAAACAGCATCTGCAAACTATTAAATGGGTTTATTTTCATTAATGTTCTCAAAGAGGCAGTGACATTTATATCCCTGTGGTTTCATCTTGTATAACCAAAAAAAGAGCCCTGTGCTTTCCATGGGAATAGGACCCCCCTGGCCCCCTCCTCCTGCCCCAAGTGGTGTTTCTCAGGGTGGATGATTTGATCCACAGTGGATCCCTCTTCCCCCTGGCTTGGCAGGTCTCTGTGCGGTGTGGGGAGCTGGGATAGCAGCCCTGGAAATACGGATGGGGGCAGAGGGTGGTGACACTGCTCCCTGGATGAGGTGGACAGTGTCAGCCAGGCTGTGCCCTCTCCCTGCCTGCCAAGCTGGAGGAGCAGAAGGGAGCTGTTCCCAACTGGGGGCTGCACTGAAGAGCAGAGAAGGCAGGGGCTGGTTCATCCCCAGCCTGAGGAGATGGTTCTCCCATCAGGTCTCCAGCTCTGGGTGCTGGGGGAGTCCCCCCATGCTGGCATGGCCTTGGGTGCAGCTGAAGGCCCTGGTGACACAGCCACCGGGTCCCACATGCAGCTGCAGTGAGAGCCCCAGTGGGAATGGGAGAGGATGCTCCTGGGAGCTCTGGGGACTCAGGTGAGCACTTTGTAGCTGTGGCACTTTCAGCCTCGGTGTCCCCAACCTGGAGGAGGCACCTCAGCAACTGCTCTGTTTGTCCTCAGATGTGTTGCTGCAGCCCCCAAACCAACCCCTTCTAGGGAAGTAGGACTGGTGTCTTCTCTGTCCAGGCCACCCCTCTGAGCTGGTGGTGTGCCCACGCTTGGCTGGTGGCTCTTTCCAGTGGGTGAGGAAAGGATGACTTGGTTTCCAGTGGGCTTTGGCCACAGGGACACCACACTCCACCACTCTGGCTGTGGAACTGGCAGGGAAAGGTGGAGGCTGCGTCTCCCTGCAGCTCAGTCCCATGGATTAGGGCCAAGCTGCCCACCCCGTGTCCATCCCCTGCACATCCCACCTTGGAACCTCATTAGGCTGCACAGCAGGGTGGGATGAGGGGGAAACCATTTCCTTTCTGCAAAACCAAAAAAGCCTCCCCCCATGGAGCTGCCGGTCCCAGACCCCCGAGCACATCTGCGGAGCTGCCGACGGGGAGGCTGTGCCTCCGGAAGGCGAAGCCTTCGTTGGCACGAAGCACTGGGAGCCGCCTACTCAGCTGAAACCCAACAGCTTTTTCCAATTTTCTCATTCCCTGGGACTGTTCAATGACCTGGGGCTCTGCAGAATCGCTGGCAAATTCACCAAGGCAGGGCAGCGGTGCCTGCTTGGGGATGGGTGATGCATTCCCAGCTCACGAAGAGCTCACAGGCTCCAGGCAGGTCTGTTGAGATGCTGCAGCTCTGCTTGCCCCTCTGGGAAGGGACAAAGCCCGATGCCATCAGCGTAGGCAGCTCCTAAAGGCAGGCAGCACAGTGCAGAGGGCTGGCAGAGACTGGCCATGACATGGGTGAGCCATCAGCTTCCCAAAGTCCCAAATGTTGGGAAGTCCCAAACCCCACACTGTGGCTGGGGTCGCACAAAGAAACGAACACATGGATCAGCTTTGGCACACAGAGTTAAGTGCCACAAGTCACAGCCTGGTGGAAAGGGGGGCTCGTGATCCTCCCACACTGTCCCTGCGGGAGGAGAAGACCCAATAACTCTTTGGCTCTCTGGGCAAGATACCCAAATTGGTCAAATCCAATAGTCCAAGATCCTTCCATGTTTGGAAGCAAATTCTTGTTCCCTTGGCAAGTCTGTTTGTCCTCAAAGAGCGTGTGGGGGGTATGTGTGTATATATAGCCGTTATTATAAGGGTGTGCGGAAAAGCAAGTTTCTAACCAAGTTCGCTCCATATGTGGCTATAATTATGTGCCACTTCGGCCTGGGACTGACTCTACCTTCAGAAGGGAAGGGAAGAGGAGAGAAGATGCTGAGACATTGGATGAGTGGCATGTGTGTTGGGCAGGCGGATTTGTCCTGCTCCAGCACAGGAGCTCCACGCTGTATCCTGGAGGAGGCCATGGGTTGGGGTTTGCCCTGCTCAGTTCACGGTCGGCACCTGGTTCTGATGGAGGCTGAACTCTTTGGCTTTGAGGCGCAGGCTGGCGATGCTGTTGGCCATGTTCACCCCTTGGGTGGGCGTTGCAGTCCCGCTGGAGCTGTAGGAGGGCACAGTGCTGCGGGGAGGGAGCAGGGAGGAATGAGGCAATGGCCCATGGAGAAGTCCCCATGCCCTCTGTGGTTCTGCTGGCTTCCCAGGCCAGGCTGGCTGTTCCCTCTTGGAGATCTCCCACAAGAACAGCCAAGGCTTCAGCATTTTTATGGGCTTGGATGGATGTGGGAACCCCTCAAACTATGCACCAGGAGGCCCTGCTTTGTGCTTTTGGATGTGATGGCTGAACATGAACAGCTGGGAACCAGAAGGGACCCATGCCACCTCCTGTGCCGAGATGTGGGAAGGGTCAGCACGAGGCCAAGCAAATCCCTTGCGAGGACCAGGGCGCCTGCTCCGGCCCCGAAATGCAAGGAGACAGGGAAGCCTGCTCAGCGCTGGGCAGCGGATGCTCAGACAGAGTTGAAATGGTTCCCAAAGCCAAGTCAGACGAGCTCCTTTTGGCCTCATAAAACTCCCCAGATCACCAGCAGTGGCACAGGGCTGCATTCCTGCAGCAGTGGCGTGGTCTCGAGGCAGCCCTGCCCCATGGCCACCTCCTCCCCAGCTCCTCCAGAGCCTCCACCTACCTGTACGGGGAGGTGCTGGTCCAAGAGAGATACTCCGGGGTCAGTGCAGTGGGTCGTGGCGCCATGGGCTGCTCAATGGCTGCCTCTTGGCTGTAGGATTTGAGCAGCGATGCCGATCTGTTGGCCAGCATCGCCCTCTCGTTACGGCGGAACTTGGCCCTCCGGTTCTGAAACCACACCTGTGATGGGGGGGAAGGCGGTCAGCGGGGACCCTGCGAGCAGGGATGTCCCAGGCATCCCTCCCATGGGCCATGGTGATGTGCAGGATGAAACAAGGGAGGGGACAGTCCCTGCTCCTGCCTGGGGGCAAGGCGGAGGGTGTTGTTTTCCCCCACACAAACCTGTGCTCACCTGGACTCTGGCCTCACTGAGGTTGACCCTCCTCGCCAGCTCCTCCCGCACAAAGGCGTCGGGGTAGTGCGTCCTCTCAAAGACCCTCTCCAGAGCCTGCAGCTGGCTGCTGTTGAAGGTGGTGCGGTTCCTCCTCTGCTTCTTCTTCCTCTTGGCTGCCCCGCAGCTTGGGCTCAGGCTCTCACCTGTGGGGAGAGAGCAGAAGCCACATGAGAGCCAGGCCCGTGTGAGACCCCATGGCCCAGCCAAGCCCAAGCCCTCCTGGGGGTCTGCAGTGTCTCGCTCTGTGCCAGCCGTGCACCCTCCAGGCACCTGGGACTCTGTGGGGAGCTGTGTATGTGCAACCCTGTGATGTCCATGAGAATCAAAACCTATTTTGGGACTTGCTGGAGCTTATTAACCCCAAAATTTACCAAGGCCTGTGGTGGTTTCACGTCTAGCTAAAACCAAGAGGACCTGATTTTGAATGCCAGCCTCAGTGTACTCTGGGGCTGCACTTGATCCAAACTGGGGCTCAGCTCTTGCTAAGACTTTAAGTCAAGCTTTCATCAGTGGTGATGAAAATTCAGCACCAAAACGCCCCCAAGGTGTGGATCTCAGCTCCCACCTCCAGCACCCCCCGAGGCCCCAGCTGTGGCACATCCCCAAGGTGACAAAGGACTGCAGCCAAGCTGCTGCTCTTCCAACCCTGCTCTTCACAGCTCAGAACGAGCGGCACCGCGTCTCGCAGGGCTCAGCCTCCGCTGTGTTTATTTCTGGCTTTGCTGGCTCATGGAAACATGAAGCTGAGGGTGTAGTCTGGTTTCTCAGTATTGATCTTGGGCTGTCAGCCAGGCTGAGATTAATCTCCTCTTTGTCACTAATATCATAAGTTTTGGGCAAGTTTATGAAGCCTTTTTCCGAGACACCCAGTCAGCTGCCTGCAAAGGCTTCGTGGGGAGCACGACTGGCTCTCCTTCTCCCTTGTGGAGGTACTGGTAAATTATTCTTTCTTTTAATAAAGCATCTGGATCCAATCTGTACCTACTGGTGGGAAAGCGTTTTGGAATTATGTGAAATGTTAATAATTTTATGACATTCTGATTCATGGCAGGGGTATGTTGGGGCTTTCTGCTCTGTATCATTGCAGAGGCCAGGGTGGCAGAACTCACCACTCCCTGAGTATGCTCACAAATTAAATACTTGTTAATAATATTAATTGTGATATTTAATAAGTGCAGCATTTTCAGCTTGAGCAACAAACAAAATAATGCTTGAACAACAAACAAAATCAACTGGAAGGGATATTAACTCTGCTGTTTCAAGACACCATCAAGCTGTTGAGCAGGAGGAAACTCCCAAGATCTTTAAGGCCAGAAAAACCTTCTTGCACCTTAACTCTGAATAATTCAAGCCATGAAACATCCAACAGTAAGTTTTTTATCAAGTCCCTAGGACTCCTATGTGCCCAACTACTCCCAGGGCCTCTCTGCAGCTGCTGGCATTTCTCTGGGTCTTTTATTGTGCTGTAGGTGCAGCTTGGCCTTGGTTGACCATCAGCAATCTGTGATCTTGTATTTTGGACATGGCCTTCTTGGTTGGGGGAGGACACGATGGACAGTGCCTGAAATCTGTGTGGGTTTGAGACCTTTTCCCAAGCCAGGAAACCATGGGCTGCCCTTCGCCACCAATCGTGTTTAAAGGCTCACAAATAAAATTCTCAGAATTCTCTCCAGCACTTATTCCTGCAGCTTCAAATGTTCTGCCAGTTTCTACTTTCCAGTTGCCCCTTTTAGTTAAACTCCTTTTTTGGTCCTGTTTTTCTTCAGTGAGCTAATGAGCCACTGGATTAAAATACATGAAGTCCAGCCATGGTTGTCCCTGAGTTTTCTGGGAGCTTGGGACTGAAATGGGAACCATCAGGCTGGGAAAGAGCTACAGGATGTAACAGGGTGAGAGGTTTCCTTGTGGGTTTATGACCATGCCACAGGGCTTCTGAGGAAATGGTAGATCAGGGTTTGGTTCAAAAGGTCTAGTCACAAGGGCACCCACCAAACTGGCAATGATTTCAACAGAACCCTGGGAAATGTATAAATAAAATTTATAAACCCCCTTTGGCTTCATCCTCAATTTAAACACAGCTATAGGACTTTTCCATAGTGATGATTTCCCTTACCCACTCTAACTTGGCTGAAAGAAAGGAGGAGGAAAATTTTTTAAAATGAACTCTCAATCCAGTTCTGTAGGATCTGGCCACATTTCTGGCTGGTCTTTATCTCCCCAAACCCACAGAAGGAAGAGCTAAACAGCCACAGGAGACAAGTGGTGCTGAGTGCTTGTTTCCCATATGGGGCTGGCAGTCAGGCTGGGATCGAGGTTTGAGACTGGAGTTGGATCAGGACGTGTCCCAATGCCAGAGGTTCCTGGGTTTTTGGAGACCTGCAAACCCTGGGCCATGCCAGCTTTGGGGCATTTTGCTCAGCCCTTATTGCTGCTTTCCACACCTTTTCCAGGCCATCTCTCTCTGGCAGGGAGGCAGCTCCACACATGGAGTGCCCGCCTGGATGCTCTGCTCTGCTTAGGGATGAGCCTTGAGAATGCATCAACATCTTGTCCTCATTAGCTCAGGCATTGCAGGCTTGTGGGACCAGACAAATGCCCCCCTAATTGCTGGTGGTGAGTGTCTGACAGGTTTACAATGTACAGTTAGGCTGGATCTCCTCTATCAGAGATGCTTTAATAACCCCAAATCAGCTTGCCAAAAATGAGCATGGCTTAGTCCTCTGTGGTATCAGAAAAGGAATGGGAAGGGGGATGAGCTGGATCCCCTGAAGACACCCTGTCCTCTCACTGCCATCAGTGGGACTTGGATTTAACCAGACCTGCTGACACCTTGATGGAGGAATTGGAAACCAGTTCCCCAGCCTGATGGGCTTCCAGGAATAAGAGTTTGTAATTGCACAAGGTTAAAACCAGCTTCCCACCATTATTGTTCTGTCCCAAAGCAGTGCTTGGGGAGCTTATGGAGAAAGCCAAACCCTTGCCTTTGTCAGGTATAATTTGGGGGTTCATTTGGGCTGGAGGGACCAGTTTGGTTGGCCAACCCTGAGGTCAGAGGGGCTTCTGAGCCTTCCCCCCAGCCACCTTCCCTGTATTTATCTTCCACTGATTACAATTTCCGCTGAAAGGAAAAGAAAGGCAGGGAAAGGGGGAAAACGGGGGATAACGTTACTGAATAACGAAAGATGACATGCGGGGGAGGGTGGGGAGAGGGAGGCACGGGGGCTTGGCAGAGAGCAGGATGGGCCCAGTGTGCATCACAAAAAAGCCCTAAATTGCCCCAGAGTGTTAGGAAAGATAGGAGACTTTTCACCCGTGATGTGGATAAGTTTTGGGGTGCTGGATGTGGCCTGGGTGAACTCCAGCCTCTTATCTGGGCTGTCCTGCCTCAGGCAGTGCTGCCTGGGAGCTGCAGACAGCCTGGGAACAGCTCTGTGCCCTAGAGATGCCATGGGGTGCTGGGAGTCACCCCAAAACCCTTCTCCCTGTGGGAGCACCAATGCTGGCAAGCCTGGACCCTGCCACAGTGAGAACTTGGGTCCTGCCTCATTTGCAAAGGCAGCACCACCCCAGGTCAGAGCTGTGCTGGCTCAGCTGGGCACCAACCAAGCGCCTTCTCCCACTCTACCTTCTCCCTCTGTGCTTCCTTTACTTTTCCATAGGAAGGACTCTGTGGGTCTCAGCCTTGGTGCTGGGCTTGCCAAGGGGGACCCTTGCACTGGCAGGGCCCCCAACCTCCCACAGCTGCTGTTGAGCACTGTAAAGAGGTAATTTTCACTCGATTTCCACCAGGGCTTTGGTTCTGGCTGACGAGCTCCATGAGCGCACAGTAACAGCCTCAGAGCAGCTGCGCCCCAGATCAGCCAGCACCGACAATCCCAGCAGCCTGAGTGAGAAACACAGGCAGGGATCCTCCCTTGGGGTGTCTTTCAGGGATGGACTTTATTGCCAGCCATGCTCAGGACACCCATTCTGGGGGGTTTCTTTGCAAAATGCCCATGCAGAGCGCGGTGTTTGCCCAGCACCATCCCTGCTAGCCCCGATGGTCACTGCTGCCAGCTGCCAGCCCGTCTCTTCCTCAGGTGATGCTGCAAAACCTCTCCCTGTGAGAACCACCATGTCCTGGGACAAGTTCTCCTGAGCCCAACCCTATCAACTCTTGGCTTTGGGATGAAAATACCCCCATTTTTCAGGTCAGAAGGCACCAAGTTCAACCTTCTCACGCAAAAAGCCCAGGCTACATCTCCTCCAACGTGTTTCATTTTCCTTTGCACCACAGCCCCCACAGCCCTGAACAGTTTTCTGTCACTAAATTATTTCACACATTCCGTTTATTTGCGAGCAGTTTGCCAAAGACCCTTTAAGCTTTAAATTTTTCACACCCCCCCAGCCAAAATGATCAAATCTGCTGTACCATTTACTTCCCTACTACGCCTGGAATGGCATTTTTTTCCTTCTCTTTTCTTCTTGGGTATAATTTAAGGGTTGAAATAGCCTGGAGGGAATTAGCTGTAAATTCTTCCTAAGACAAATAAATTCAGCCCTCTAAGTTTCTACGTTTTTCAAACTGTTGAGAGACATTTTGGGTTTGTTTTACTTGAAATAATGATCGTGGCATATCTGACCCTCAGGCTGCGGCCAGCTCTAGCCAAATAAATAGCTTTTATTAATTAAGGTTTATCCTTAACAAATAAAACCCCAATTTGATCTCGGCCGGCTGAATTAGCAAAAATAAACAACGGGTTCTCTGGGCACTTGATGTGGATTTAACAAATTAACGCTGGGCCTTCATCAGGGAAGCCGCAGGGTGGTGGAGCTCTTTTACAGCCAAGAAATCCTTTGGAAAAACAATGTCTTTCGTTTCTCCCATGGTCTCTCTCGGTAAACATGTGCACTCCCTTCATCCCTTTCTGCACTCGGGGGAAGCGAGGAGAGCTCCGGCCATGACGTCTGCCAAAGTTTCATGTGCAATTGTTTAACTTGTTCCTCTAAATCATGCCATGGGCAGGAAGCGCTTCCCCTCGGACTGCAGAGAGCTGGAGCAAAGCTCTGGGGTTTGGGAATTGCCCCTCCATGGGGTGTGCCCACTCCAGCTCCTCTTTATTCCACAGCCTTCAGCTGAGACACCCAAAGCCAAGGTGGGATTTGGGGGTGCATGGGCTGCCAAGTGAAGGTGACCCCTCTTTCCAGCAGCCACTCCCAACACTGCCCTGCCTTGGGATGCAGTTGGGAACAGCCTGGGAGCCCAGGGGGGTTTTACCAGGGCTTTGCAGGGAGCAGGGATAGCAGCAGGGACACTCCACAGGCCAAAGGGAAGCTGGGCACTTGGCCCTGCTCATGGGCACAGAAAGGACAGGTTTGTTGCAGAAGGGATGGTGGGAGATATCTACACCACAACGGGTCTTTAATCTCCCCAGATCATCTTGGAAAGCCTGAGGGGCTGAGAAGCAGCCAGGAACCTGCCCCTTCAGGGTGCTGAGTTACCCAGGTACGGTGCCTCTCCTGCAGCCACCCACCAGCCCAGCCTGGTGCGCAGAACCAACGCAGCACCAGCTTGGGGGCAAAACCACATTGGTGAAACTCCCATTTTCTGTACTGCTTCACCCCAGCATCCAGGGGAGAAGCCCTTTAGGGCCACCAAGCCCTGCCCACAGGATGCCAGCCCCAGCTTTACTTGGCATGATGCTGAGAGGTCCAAACCCATCCTGGGAACAGCCATGGATACGGGGGACAGGGTGTCCCTGGGGAACAAGGGCTGTCAGCCCCTCCCCAGGCTCCCACCTCCTCATCCTGACCCACTGCTGCTCCCTGTCCCCCCTCCAGCCCTGCCCCACCCTCGCAGAGACCCCGGGAATGCTGAAGGCTCTGGGGGGAGGTTGAAGCTGGGGGGGTCCAAATGTGCTGAGTCCGAAGGAAACTTTCTCGGCTCAAGTGGCGTACATGAAAAATTTAAGAGAGGGGCAAGTCCCAGCTACTGGAGAAACATTACAGCGAAATGTTTCCGAGGATGTTTCACCTCATTAATTGTGAAAAAACTGAAACGCTGACACGTTTTTACAGGCTGCCAGTTTTGCTGGGGGAAAAGTGTCTCTGTTAAAAAGGAGCAGCAAAAGCCTGGACCAAGAAAGAGGCCAAGGCTGTCCCGGGGGGGCCTTAGCCTGTGCTCACTGACAGGCAGCAGCAGCCTGTTTTATGGTTATAGAGCTGCCTCTGCCCCAGCCAGAAACCACCCAGCACTGCAGTTTGCTACCCCCAGCCACACGGACACCCAGCTTTTGGGAAGATCCTGCAGCCCCAGGGATGCTCCGTGCACAGCCTGCACCCCCAGAGCCCAGGAGGTTTTCCCCTTGCACCCCTGGGTGGTGTGTGGTGTCTGAGCACCCATCACAGCAAGTCCAGCTGAAAGCCAGGACAAACCAGGAAGATCCAGCAGCATCCCTGCCCCCCAGGGGGATGTGTCCAGCCTGTGCTGGTAACCTTGTGGTGGCACTGAAGCCTTTTTTAGCTCATTATTAGTGCAGCAAATGCATTGGGAACACGATGCTTAGATGGGTACTGGGAGCAGAAAGAATGTGATAAGGAAGATCCCCATGTCATGAGACACTGCTTGCCTTAGGGATGGTTCCAGCCCAGAATTAGCCACCAAATTCACTGCTGAGAGCTGGGAGTGGATTCAGAGCTGGCTCTGGGGCAAGGGCAGCCGTGCTGCAAAACCCAGGTGCACAAGAGGGAGAAGATGAGGAAGTCACAGTGAGGAAGGAGGAAGATAATGAAAAGAACAAAGAAGGGAAGCAGATGCTGAAGACACCAGGTGAGGAACCAGCCAGCCAAGTCTTGTGCTGTGATTTAGAGAGGCTGCCCTGAAAGTTAAAAGCTGGTGAAATCCATAGGGCTGCAGGCAGAGCCCTGAGGCTCTGACGTGCTCAGGAGTCCCTGAACATTCCCAGCACTTCCCACCAGTAGCCAAAGGCTACTGCCCAGGCCAGGGGCTGCTGCAGAGCCCAGCACGGTGCTCACCCAGCTGAGGCCAGGCCAGGAATGGCGTTTTGGCACAGCCAGCTCCTGCGTCAGCGGAAGCATTTAATGAATTAATTGCAGCCACATTCCCTGAAGGAGGAGGCAGGGTTGGTGGGATGCTGTCAGGCCTCAAGAAGGGGCTGGGGAACATCTTTGTCCACAAAGCCCTGTGGGAGTAAGGAGAGTAGGCTGAGCAGCACAAGAAATTCCTGTCCACTCCCTCAGGAATCTGGGAGAGCTGGTGCCATCGCCCACCTTTACCTGGGGTGGGAACTGCCTGTGGCAGCCCTTTGGAGAAGGTGACACGGACACAGCCAGGCTCGCTGGCTCGGGATGCCCCCAGCGTGCTGGCCCCAGCCCCAGCCCTGAGCGAGGATCCAGAGCACAGAGCCTGGCACCGCCAGATCCCTGACACGGCTGCTGCAGGAACAGCCCCGACCTCTGGCTGTGCCTTGCCCCCCTCCTGGCTCCCACCCCCGGGAGCCGGAGCCGGGCCCGCTGTGGGGCTCAGACTGCCCGGCTGCGCTCGCCGCCGGTGGCACCGGCCCAGGGCAGCCCGCCCGGACCCCTGGGCTCGCTGCTCTGCAAGGGAAATGTCCCCTCCCAGGGCCGTGCCAGCGTGGGGTGACCCCAGCCTGGCTCAGGGCGTTCGGGAGCTGCCAGGAGCATCCCGTGCTCACAGGAGGCTGTGGCTGCAGCCGCACACAATGGGCTGGCCCGGCTCCAGAGCCGCCGCTGCTCCATTGTGTCAGCGCTCCGAGGGATGAGGGGCTCAGCGGGGCAAAGCTGGGGGGCTGCCCCACAACGAGAACCCCATCTGCCCCTCAAGGGATGGCACGGCGAGGAGGAAAGCTCCTGGGAAAGTGCCTTGTCTGCCCGGATTTTCTGGGCATGGTGGCTTTGAGAGGTCAGGGTCTGGCAGGGCCTGGCACCTTCCCTGCTCACGGCAGGGGAATGTGCAACTCAAAGGGGTCACACCCTTCTGGGGTCCCTCTTTTCTTAGCCGGGGCGGGGGTCACACCCCGCAAATGCCAAAGAGGGAGAGGGGGAGACAGGACAGACATGGGATGGGTGCTCCTGGCTGCAGGCAGAGATGCTCGAGAGGCTGTGTCAGACCAAAGGGCTCCTCAGGCGGATGTTTGTGGCTGCAGGGCCGGGGGTAGCAGGAGCCGAAGCCCTCCCAGCACAGCCAAGTGCCTCAGGAAAAGACAGCGTGGTGGGTTGGGCTGATCCGAGCCAAGTTCCGAGCAGCCCCGACCAACGGGGGAGCAGGAATTTTCATTTTGTTCTCCTGTGAATTTGCCAACCCCACGGTGGAGGCCCAGGGACCAACAAAAGGCGCTGGCTCTCCCCCAGCCACCAGCAGCCAGGAGCCTTCCCGGCAAGGAGACATTCACTGCAGAGCCTGCTTTCCTCTCCCAGCCAGGAGACCTTTTGGGGTGGGATGAGAGCAGGGCTTGGGCTCTCCTGCACTCACACCCCTGCAGCACCCTGGGGTGCCCCTGGGGATGCAGCCTCCCCACTTTGCCAGCTCGTTCAAACAGCCCAGCCTGGCAGTGGCAGCACGGGGGTGGCTCAGGGATGTGTGAATGGGCCTCTGTGGCTCAGGGCAACAGCCAGCCCAGACCCTGTGGCCAAAATGCCGGGATTTGGGTCAGCCCCAGGCACCACAGTGAGGGGTCTGGGCAGAGGGAACAGCCACGGTGGCTCCCCACAGCCACTGCAGGGTGGGGTGCTGGGACAGATGATGGAGCCTGCTGAGCCATCAGGGCTGAGCACGGCAGGTGCTCCTTCCCTTCCTTTCCCTTCCCTTTCCCTTCCCACCCTGCAGCCCTTCCAGGCACCCTTTGGTGCATCCAGGAGGTGCCACAAAGGTGCCAACATCGCTCACAGAAAGGCACCTGATGTAATAGGTTACCTGGTTCCCAACAGGCACAGGGGTGTAATTAATTAATTAACTAATTAACACTAATGACACTTGTGCAAGCACTGGCCCAAGAGTAGCACCCGCCTGTGCTTGCAAAGCACCACCAAAATCCTGGATTTAAAGTGAGTTTTCCTGGGGGCCTGGAAGGGGATGGGGGTGCCTCAGGCCATCACGGTGTTGAGAGCTCACTGGGACTTTTGCTCAGTGTTTGAAAAATAAAACGAAATCAGCCGGGGCTGCATAGCAGGAACGTTGTGTGGAGGGCTGGCTCCCAGCCAGGGACCCCTGGCATGGCAATCCCAGCCTGCCTCTCTTCNCGGCCACGGCAACCCCAGCCTGCCTCTCTTCCCCAGCCCCCCCCCCCAAAAGGTGTTTTTTTGAAATTTAATAGGCAAAAGCCCAAGCAAGCCAGCCCCAGTGGCATCTGGCACTGAAACCCAACACCAGCCCCACGAGGGTAAAGCAGAGACCCCATTGCATCAGGGTCATTGCCAAGGGAGGGGAAGGAGGTGGGCAGGGACAAGGGGGAGTGATGAAAATTCCCATGATGTCCCCTCCTGCTGCCCACTGCCACTGCCCCAAATCCCTTTTCTTTTTTGGGGCCAAAAGGGTGATTTTCACACCCAGGCCAGCAAACCACTGCACACCCGTTTGATCAGAGAGCACCAGCACCTGCTGAGAGCCCGTCCCATGGCCACCAGCTGTGGCCACCAGCTGTGGCCAGCATGTCTGGCCAGGGTGTGGGATGGGCTGAGCCCCGTGGGATCCCAGCCCACCCCGCCCCAGGAGGACCCTGGTGGGCGCCAGCACGCACAGACGGCCCGGAAGCCCCTGCCAGGAGCAGCATCGCTGTCCTCCGGTCTGGTTTTCATTTGAGGTCGGTGGCCTCTCGCCAAATTTATTGTAAAACATTCATTTTAATAAGTGGCTCGTATCTTTTTTTTTTTTTTTTTTAACCCAGCCTGGTTAACTGTTTCCAGGTTACAGCAGAGCCATGCACAGTGGGGATGGTGGGGATGGTGGGGACAGTGGGGACAGTGGGGACAGGATCACAGTCAGGTTGCTGGGGACAGGTGCCAGCCATGGGGACGACACCAGGGCATGACAGGATGGAGACAGGAACATCAGGGTCCTGTTTCTACAAAGGGCAGCAGAGCTGAGACCCTCACCCTCATCACTCCAAGCCTTCATCCTCTCCAGATGCCCAGGGAGACCAAGCACCCTCCTGACACACTGGGCACCCTGACACTCTCACATGAAATTAAAACTTACTGCCCAGTGGGTAACTGGGTCATGTCAAACATGCAGAGGGCTTCCCAAAGTGGACGTTGCCTGGTAGTTTAGTTTCAACATTTGTTTTAAGTTTTATAAACCTCTAATACTAATAGAAATGCTTGAGTGTCTTTTAATTTAAACGCAAACAGTTTTTTTTACATTTAAAAATTCCCCTGAGGTATTTAAAACCCCCAAATTACAGCCATGTGGCCAGCCCAGATGAGAAAGTGAAATCAGTGAGGAAGGAGCGTGGCAGCTGCCCCAGCCCAGCCCTGTAGTGGCTGTCCCCATGTCACCTGTGTCCCCTGCACAGACTCTGCTGGGGACATGGGATCCATGGGTTGAGCAGCCCCATGAGCTGCCAGCCACAGCTGTCCCCAGCAGGATGACATCTTTCAGTCCTTGCTGCCTTTCTTCTGTCCTGCCATTTCTGTCTTGTCTCTGGAGCACAGTGGGTTTGGGGACAGGAGCTGCCCATGGCCCATCCTGTGCCCTGCTCAGCTGTGCTGCTGCAGGACCAGGCTCTTTGCACCCCAGTGCTGTGCCTGGGCTCCCCTAAGTGCTCCCCTGCCCCATCACTGACACGGCCACCCCTGAGTCACCCTGACAGCCCTGGCAGTGTCCTGTGCATCCTGGGGTGCAACACAACCCCCCACCTCAGCAATGCCCTGCAGGACCTGGGGTACAGTGCGACTCCCCTGAAAGGCTCAGGGACACATTCCTGCCCCTGCAACACCCTGTAGGGTTTGGGGTGTCATGGAACCCCACCCCACACACCCTGCATTGCCCTGTACACTTTGGGGTGCTGTGTAACCCCACCCCACACACCTTGAACTGCCCTGTACAGTTTGGGGTGCTGTGGAACCCCACCCCACACACTTTGAACTGCCCTGTACAGTTTGGAGTGCAGCCCAATCCTCACCCCACCCCAGCAATGCCCTGCAGGACCCGGTACGATGCTGACCCCCTGCCCATCTCGGGGTTCAAACGCACACTGCCATGCCCTGAACGGCCCAAGACCCAACACAACTCCCCCACCAGCGCCCTGCACAACTCGGGGTGCAATGCCCAGCCTGGGGTGCTCAGGCAGCCGAACCCGGGGTCCCAGCGCTGCCCCCTCGGAGGCTGTGCCCCCTCCCCATCGCTCCCCGCCGCTCCCCCGCTCCCCTGCCATGTGCACTCCAGTTTCCTTGCGTGTGAAGCCTGCAGCCTCTCGGATTCAGTGGCTGGAAAGGATGGCGCCTCTCCACATCTGGTTCAATGCGCGAGCCTGGCGCCTGGCTTAGCCACAGTCTCCATTCAGAGACACACAGACTTTAATAGACTCATACAATTCTTCCTGATCTATCACTGCAGCCGCAGCTGAAAAGCTGCTTTATTATACGCACTCAAAGGGGGATGAGGAGGGAAGGGGAGGGGGCCGGCGGCTGGCGCTGCCGCTCTCTGAAGGCATCCCCCGGGACCCGAACTGTCCCTCCAGCCCTGCCCAGCCTCCCAGGGGCTGTTTTACCCCCAAACCCGCAGGAAAGAGCAGCACCGCAGCCTCATTATCCCTCCTGCTCAATTAACACCCTCCAAGCTTGGTTTGCACCCGCACCGCGCACGGGTGGGGCTGGGGGGGGACGAGGTGGCAGAGGGGATCCCGCCTGTCCCCGAACTGTCCCCAGGGTGGTTTCACTCCCCCACAGGCTGGAGCAATTCCCTCCAACTCCTGCAGCACCAGCAGGGCAGGGTCCGGTGAGGGATGCTGAGCACGGGCTGGGCGTTTCGTCACGCCGTGGGAAGGCTGGAAAACATCGCCCGCGGTCCCCCGGGCAAAGGCAAACATCGGGAATGCCTCAAGGGCGACGGTACGAATTTTTGTGTTAATTCTCGGAAATTTAGGGTTGTCCACTGAAAAATAAGCAGTTTGGTAGTTTTGGGGCAGTCCTGGCCAACAAGCATCGGGAAACCGCCTTGAAACCCTAAATCAGGCCTTTCTCCCCAAAACTTTGCTGTTCCCATCCTCCCTGACCCTTCTGGGCATCGCCAAGACCAGGCAGGGGTGGCTGCCTCTGCCCACCACACTTCCACTCTGTTCCCAGTTGCTTTTCCAGCCAGGAAAAACCTGATCTGGCATTAACCCTGGTCTAAATCCTTGCTCAGTCCCAGCTCAGCCCAGCCATAACCCGCTGCCCCAGCATTTTAAAGGATGCTCTGACCCAGTTCCCTGGCTCAGGGATTCCATCCTGGAACTCCTTCCAGCCTCTGCTCATGCTGCAGGGAGGGAATGGGATGCCAGCGTGGGGACACCGAGCCTCTGCCAATCCCAAAGCACCCGGGTCCCGTCCTGCTTCAAACCTCACCCTTCAGCTCAGTGATTTCACAGCTCCGGGGAGATAATTCCCCGTGGAATGCCTCGGGTGAAGGGGTGATCAGCCCCACTCCCTGGGAGAGAGGAGGGTTTCTCAAGGCAGCCTCAAAGCCCCAAATCATTTCATCAGCCTCCCAGCTACAGACACACGCCCAGGCTCTCTTAAAATGCTGATTCGTTGAAATTCGCCCATCTTGGCTGCACAGAGTCGAAATTTCATATTTTTCCTGTGAATCAGCCCCGTTCCCTGAAATAACAGCCCAAAAAGAGAGGGGAAATAGTCTTGCACTGAGCTGTTCCTGGTCGAGAGAGACACAACAGCCCAGGGGGGACAGGCAAGGTGTCCCTGCACCCCAGCACCCCCCTGGGCTGGGCATGGCTGCGTCAGGGGGTGTCAGAGCTGCTGCTGCTGGGCACTAAAGCACATCAGTGGGTGCTGCCAGGGCTCCCAGGGAGGTGGGGCAAAGCCTTGTGTCCCCACAACAGGCAGAACCCTGCCACTGTCCCCTCTGGACACTGTCCCACCGTGATTCTCCCTGCTGGAAAGTGATTTCAGAAGGAGCATCCCCCACAGCAGTGCCTGCCAAAACCCAGCTCATTGGAGGTGCTGAGCAGAGAAAAATCCCAGCAATGACCAGTCAGGGAGAAAAGTGATTTTCCTGCCCTCCTGGCCCAGCCAGGGCTGCTCCAGCTCTTGGGCTCCCCCAGCCAGAGGGTTCCCACCTCCCCAGGCCCTGAGTTTGGATTTTTTTCCCTTCAGGCTCTGGCAGCAGCTCTCCCAGCAGAAGTGAGCATGTGTGGGGACGCTGCAGGAACGTGCTGGTATGTGTTTCCCTGTGCCCTGGGGAGGGCTCAGTGTGGGCAGGGAAAGTTCCTGGGGCCCCTCTCCAGCCCTGAGCCCCCCGAGCTGGGCCGGGGGGAGCCTGGAGCACAGGTGGGGGTGTTCAGCTCTGCTGGGGGCAAATTTTCCCCGGATCAGAGCCCTGGTGTCGCAGTGAGTAAGAGCCTGGCAGCAGCCCAGGGCACAGGGAAGAGCAGGACGGTGACCCAGTGTCACCGCGGGGGGAGCAGGAGGGGAGCGGATGTCACCGGGGGAGGGGTGGCACGGTGAGTGTGTGTCACCCTTTGGGGCTGGAGGGTGCAGGGGAGCACAGAGAGGAGCTGCCAGGGTGAACCCCATGCCAGAAGCTCCACGAGAGCTGCGGTCTCTTCCAGCTGTGACCGCCACCCCTGGCTGTGCCTGGCAGGGATTTGTGCTGCTCTGGCTGGCTCTGCAGGGTGGTGACCCAATCCAGCCCTTTCATGGGAAAGCAGCACGCCCACCCCACAGCAGATTTTGGGTACATGAGACCTGAGGAACCAGTCTCCTCTGTCCAGGGCAGGGGACCACGTGCAGGACAGTGGGCCTGTGGCAGAGACAAGAACCACAGTGGAGGATGTCCCCAGTTAGGGAGGGGGAAGCCTGGCTGCAGGAACACGCTGCAGGTTGGGCTGTCCTCTGTCCCCTGTCCCCTGCATCAGCCTGGGGTGTACAGGATGGGACCCTCCCCACAGCCCCTTTCTTCCTGACTGGGATGTGCTGGGCTCCCTGTGAGGGGCTGGAAACCTCTGGGTGAGCTGGGACCTGTCAGGCTCCTCATCCATCCATCCCTCCATCCATCCATCATCCATCATCCATCCATCCATCCATCCATCCATCCATCCATCCATCCATCCATCCATCCATCCATCCATCCATCATCCATCCATTCATCCATCCATCATCCATCCATCCATCCATCATCCACCCATCCATCCATCCATCCATCCATCCATCCATCCATCATCCATCCATCCATCCATCCATCCATCCATCCATCCATCCATCCCTGATCCATCCATCCATCCATCCATCCATCCATCCATCCCTGATCCATCCATCCATCCATCCATCATCCCTCCATCCATCCATCCATCCCTCCATCCATCCATCCATCCCTGATCCATCCATCCACCCATCCTTGCAGTAAGCAAAAACAAATGTGGAGGGCTGGGAGGAGGCCAGGGTGGGGAGCTCCCACATGAATTAATTGGCACTTACTGACTAATTGCTGATGGATGCTGCACTGGGGACCTGCCAGCACCAGGCACTGGATGAGCACTGTCCCCTGCCCTGGGGACCATCCCACTTCAGCAGGAAGGGGAAAAAGCCCTGCCCTGAGGTCTGCAGCCCTCAGAGCCTTCCAGGCAGGGGGGACAGGGAGGGTGGCTGGGCACTGAGGGCAAGGATGGCTCCTGTCCCTGTCCCACCCCCGTGGCTGGGCTGGCCTTGCAAGGACAGAGAGATTCACCTCCCCCTCTGCTTCATTCCCAGCTCTGCCCACGGGGACTGTCCCCACCAAGGGCCCTGCAGGAGATCTGCCAGGCTGGGAGGGCAGCCAGGCACCCTCAGCAGTTTTGGGGAGCAGTGAGGGATGATGGGTGCTGCACCCCAGCCCTGCTGCCACCCTCCAGGTCCCAAGCTGATCCCACAGGCCATGGCAAGCATGCTGGTGCCACCCTGAGCATCAGGGACACCTCCTTTAGGGACCAAAGCCTCTCCTTGGGGAGCTGAGCCACGTCCATCAGACAATTCTCAAAGCCTCTTCCCTACACCACTGCCTGTCCCTGGTCAGGCATCAGGAACCACGGGAATTCTCCCAGCAGAGCAGCCTGGAGCAGGCCCAGCAGTTTTGGGGCTGTGGGAAGCAGATGGGTGCTGCAGAGAGAGGTCTGGGGTTACAGGGGATCCTCAGCTGTGTCCCTGTGCCCATGGCCCAGTGTCACTGAGACAGGCACAGGGAAAGGCCAGGAGTTAATGACACTGGGTTTAATTGTGGCTGAGCCATCCGTGTGCAGAGATGTCCCAGGGAGGGCAGATCCCAAAGGCACATCCCAGCCTGGTGTCCCCAAGCTGTGCCCATGTCTGATGGGGACAAGTGGCACTTGGGAAGGCAGCACAGCCCAGCTCTGTCCTGTGAGCCAGGCCCAGCACAGTCCCTGCACTGGGACACCACAGGGACATCAGTTGGGGTGGCTCTGCCCCAAGGAAGGTACCCAAGCCCTGGGAGGAGTTTGGGGCTACCTGGGGCAATCAGCCACCACTTTAACTCCAGGACCAAGTCCCCTTTCCCCTCTGGTACCAGGTCTCTGTCCCCCCCTGTCTCACCTCTCCCTTTTCAGCTGCTCTGGTTTACATAATTAAAGCAAATTTGTTTTAACAACATCTTAATCCTCTCTGCCCCTTTGGGTGCTGCTTCTTCTCTCCTCTCCTGCATCTCTGCTCTGCTCAGCATCCTCACAGCCCCAGAACAGGTCAGAGGGTCCAGGGGATGAGGAAGGGGCTGCAGGCACTGCTCTGAAAATGGGATGTCCAGGGGCCACCACACCTTCTCATCCCACTGCCAGGTCCCAGTGGCTGTAGCCAAATAAATGGTCAATGCATGCCTGCCCCATGCCCAAAAATCCCCTTGCAGGGGCCACAGCTCAGCTGTGACAGAAGTGACTCTTTCTGAGTGCTCAGCCCCAAAGCGCTGCCGGAGCTGTGCACGGCTCCCTCTCCCATCCCCAGGCGGCACCAAAAGTAAGTTCATTGTTTGAAAAGCCATCAGTCAAGGCTTGCTGGCTAAAATTACCCTCCTGCTTTATCATCTTGAGAACATTAAGGGCTGTTGTTAACAGATGTTTCGCGTTACACATTATTTGTTAGTCTAATGAAAGGAGGTGAACAAGCTTTCAAGACCTCAGAAGTTGTGCCGAAGGTTTTCCATGGGAGGCTGTTGCACCACTCCAGGGGAGAATGAAGATGAGGATGTGAATGAGCTCTCACCACCCCGTTGACTTTTCCTTGCTCTTGCCTGGCTTGTGGGATTTCTGATTTTTGGGTGTCACAGAGCGCTGTGTTACACAGATATCTGTATCACCACCCCAGGGGGATGCGCTGGGTACACTCAGGGCCAGCCTGGGGCTGTGGCCAGGACAGGGCTGAGCAGCCCCTTGGCTGGAGAGGGAGCTGGGCATGGCTTTGGTCCTCAAAAGGCTCCAAAGTGCCGGCGGGAAGGGATGGGCCAGCCCTGCAAGGGACACCTGGAGGAGAGGTGTGCCAAGGGCCCCAGATGGGGCTGCCCCCAGCCACCCTCTGCAGAGGCAGGGCTGTGGGGTGGGTGAGCTCAGGAGGGGGCTGAATCCCCTTCTGCAGAGAATAAGCCCCTGAGCTCCTCCAGCTGTGCCAAACTCCCAATGGGAACTCTCCCTGCTGCTTCCCTGGGGAAGGGGAGGGTGCTCTCAGCCTGCTGGGCACAGCCTGGGGCTGCCTGGAGCATCCTTGTGCCAGCTCTGCCAGGGCAGCCCCCAGCCCACGGTGAGCCCTGCCTGCTGCAGGTACCAGCAGCTTCACGGAAGGTTCAGGGCTGCTCCTGCTCCAACTCACCAGCACAGGAGGTTCAGGGCTGCTCCTGCTCCAACTCACCAGCACAGGGGGTTCAGGGCTGCTCCTGCTCCTGCCCCAGCACAGGGGAGGTTCAGGGCTGCTCCTGCTCCAGCCCCAGCACAGGGGGGGTTCAGGGCTGCTCCTGCTCCAGCCCCAGCACAACGACCCCGATGGCTCCTGGCTGGAGCTCAGGGCCACGTCCTGCAGAGAGGTGCCACTTGTGCTCATAACAAACCCACTGCCACCAGCTGCGGGGCTCCAAACCTGCAGCTGGCAGAAAAACCCCACGATGGTGAAGAGGAAGAGGAGAGAGAACGCCGAGGGGCTGTTTTATTTCAGGATGGCAATAAAAGATAAGGCTACCAGTAAAAGTTCCTTTGCTGTCATCGCGCCGATGCCGGGAGCATCGCAGATCTGGAGCAGGAGCAGAAGGCTGATGCTCACACAGGCAGGACATCTGCCTGGTATTTTGAGTCTCCCCATCTCAGTTTAGGAAATTGCATCCCAGTTAAGGCACTGACAGCAGGTAAGGGTATCAAAGGTCCAGCTTTGTGTGTGCACAGGTTCTTGTCTCTGTTTCCTTGTTCTCTTCTTGCCCATTGCTTTCAACTCCCGGGTATTTTTCAACATCAGAAATGCTTCAGCTGCTGGTCAGCTTTGTCACAGCATTCCAGGTGCTGATGGTGTCTCCATCCATGCAAGCTTGCCAGAACAGGTGCTAATGGGAAATATCTCAGCAGTGCTGGGATCTGCAGACCAAACCCCTGCCCCGAGAAGAATGGGCTTTTAGGGTGAAGAACAGGCTTGTGGAGATCCTGCAGCCTCTTGCTTTGTTTTTTGCATCATGCTGGGTGCACACTGAGCTCTTTGGGTGCATTAGGAGCCCAGCACGGCAGCAGTTTCTCTGCTGTTTTGCAAACAGCCCTCTGAGACTGCTTTGGGTTTCCAAACACTGCGCTGATCCTACACGGAATATGGTCCCCCCTCCAGACCCACAGGCAGGAGAAACCTTCCCCACAGCCCTAAAAGCCACCGCCAAAAGCACAAACAAAACCCAAGGGAAAGGGAGGGAGGGTGGAAAACAACACTGAAAATACCAGATACCATCCGAAAAAGCAGCGCGAGCAGAGGCAGGCTGGGGGCTCGGTGGGGCTGCTCCATGGAGGGAGGAAGTTGTGCAGGGAATGAGTTGCGGGTTGGAGAAAGATGCTTCAGAGCTGCACGCAGTGTAGGAGCCACGGGAGGGGACAGAGAGAGCACCCGGGGGGGACGGAAGGGACTGAGCCCCCTCCAGCAGCAGGGATTCCCGGGTGGGCTGTGCACCCTGGCCAGGCGCGGGTCAGAGCCTCGGCAGGGCTGACAGCGCCCCGGGGCTGTAGAAAACGCCTGGGGTAGCACAGCCCGGCCGGGAGACGATTTTGGGGAATGCCACCCCTCGGGGAGAGCACCTGGCCCGGGCTCTGGGGATGGCGGGGCTGCACCCCCAGCCCACGCTCTGCCTCCCCTCTGTCACCTCTGTGTCCCGAGGGGACACCGGCTCGGGGGGCTCTGGGGCTGTCGGCTGCCCCTGCGCTGTGGCTTTGCCCCAAGAATGGGGCGAACCCTCCTCACCCCCGGCCCAGGAGCGGAGCGGGGATGCGCGGGACCGGCGGAGCGGGGAGAGATGCGAGCGGGACCGTCCCGTTAAACTCGCGCCGCCGGCCGGCACCGAGCGCCGGGAGCCGCGTCCCGGGCCGGTCCCGCTCGCCTCTCCCAGCCCCGAGACGCGAAGCTGCGGCCGCCGGGACGGGACCCGCTGCGCCCCGGTCCACACGGCCCCGACGGGCCGGCCCCGGTCCCCGCGCCCGGAAACCGAGACCGGGAGCCCCGGGGAAATGGGGACCCCGCAGGCCGCGCAGCCCCGGCACGGACCGACTTCCCGGGAGCGTACCGGACACGACACCTCCGGTGCCGGCGAGGACGCGGCCGGAGCGGGGTCCCCGTGCTCCCTGTCCCGGGTGCGGGGTCCCTCTGCCCCAGCCGTCGGGGGGTCGGCACCTCGCAGCTCGCCCCGACGGGGCTCCCCCCTCGCCTCCACCCGCTCCCCCCGCTCTCCGCACCCGCCGCGGGTGACACCGGCCCCCTTTGTCCGGGCAGGGACACACGGCGGGGACACCCCATCCCCAGAGCTGCCGCACCCCAGGGAGCCCATCCCGGCCCGGCGGGACTCACCGTCCTGGGGCGCTGCCTCGCTGCCGCTGCTGCCTCCCGACGGCTCCGGGACGGCCTTGCCGCTGCCGCCGGGCGGGGGACCGGCCGCGGGGGTCCCGTTCATACCGGCCGCCACCTCCTCCAGGTCCAGGAGGTGGCTCACGCTGAAGTTTTTCCGGCTTTGAGCGTTCTCGGGTGGCTCCGGGCCGCGCACGGCGCC
>VWZP01005280.1:125442-139409 GCA_013396995.1 Dicaeum eximium | reverse complement strand
AAAAAAAAAAAGAGAGAGAGAGAGAAAAAAAAGAGAAGTAAAGAAAGAAAAAAATCAAAGCGGCACATATTGGATCCAGATGTGCTTACAGCCCTTTCCAGCAATTTAATTAAATTCCCCCAGACAGCCAGGAGGATTTCTTAATGATCAAATTTCCCTGGCTTTCCTCCTAAAATGCCCCTCTTTCTTCGGCTGGCTGTGGCTGTGTCTCCCTGATGGATGGCCAACTCGCATTCTTCCGAGCCCGCCCCGCCAGGGCCATGGGGAGGAAGGGGCAGAGCCCGGCGCTGTTATTGCAGCCAGGCACTCAGACACCCTGTCCAGCCGTGGGGCCAGCAATGCTTGCAAAACTTCTGCTCCCAGGAAAGGTGGGGATGGGGAGGCATCTCCCTGGGATCTGTGCCTTGTGCTGTGCCCGTGGCAGGGACAGTCCAGGGGAGGACACGGTGTGCGCGGACTCGCCGTGCTGGTGGCAAGGGACGGGCTCAGCCCATGATTTGTCACCTCCCAGAGCTGCTGTGGAGCCAGGTTTGGTCCCACACTGCATCCCCAAAGTCTCCTTTCAAGCTGGGGGTTACCAGGGTGGGGGCAAAGCCCCTGTGGGGCTCCTGAAAAGGCACATTTGGGCTGGCACAGCCCTTTGGGGCAGCCTGGTGTCCCCTCTCATCCTCAGGGACAGCACGGCTGGGTCAGAGGTGGCAATGGGGTGACCCTGCCTTGCCAGCCCTCCTGTCCCAGCCAACAGCAGGAAAGGAGCAGTGATTTGTCCCCAGAACGGTGTCTGTGGAGGGATGGACCCTACAGTCCCCACACAGACAGGGATGGGGTTTGTGTCTGGTGCTGCCTCTGGAATTGTGGAGGCTCCAGGGTTTTCTTGGACTGTGGAGGGTTTGGGCTTTACTGGGAACACAGAGGGCCCAGGGTGTGGCTTTACCTGGTGGCAGCAGGAGGCACTGGGGCTGGAGCGAGGGTCTCTGCTGCCCAGCCCACCCCAGGTGGGGTCCCCGCAGCCGGGCTGCTCTGGTTTGAAGCTGTGCAGAGGGACAAATCCCCACCGTCCCTCTCTCTTCTTGCTGCTTTCCCCCTCTGCTCCGTGCCCAGGGCTGGATGGGGTTATTTCCACCCCGACTCAGGCAAACACGGGGATGACACCCCCAAACCCCACCCAGGGGGCTGCTGGGCTGCAGGGGGGTGCTGCCCATCGAGGTGCCACTGCACAGCACCCAGTCCTGGTGGCACCAGGGCCACCAGCCACCCTGCAAAGGGCCCGGCCCTGCCCTGAAGGTGGGCTCGGGGCCTGGAGCTGCAAACTCGGTCTGCCACCTTGGCACCCCACTTTGTGTGGGGAAGGGAAGGGAAGGGAAGGGAAGGGAAGGGAAGGGAAGGGAAGGGAAAATAAAAGGAAGGAAGGAGTTCAACTCTCGTCCCTCCCAGCCCCCGGAGTCTGAAATCTGGTGTTTGGTGTGCAAGNAAGGGAAGGGAAGGGTGGGAAACAGGGGGGACCGTGACCACATGTCAGAAAAATGCCCAGCCGGCGCGGCCTCCTCGGCCCCTCTGCCCCGGGGCCACGGCTGCCTGCTGGAATCTGGAAACGCTCCACCGGAATAAAATAAATACGTAAATAGGAAACCCAAGGCGGCTTCAGTTATTGCCGCTCTCCAGAGCTCCCCGCGCTGGCAGATTCCACCAGGATAATAATAAAAATAATGATGATGATGATAATAGCACCAATAAATCCTGGGCTGATGTTTCCCCTGGTAGCTCTTGCAGCAGGGGAGGGTCCAGGCGAGTCACCCCGAGCCCCGGGGAGGCAGCGGCCACCGGGTTCCGCCTCCCAGCAAAGCCAGCCCGGCCTCGCGGGTCCTCCAGAGGGAGAGGGGACAGCCGGGGAGAAGGGGGACACCCAGGGATGGGGGACACCCATGGAGGGGGGGGACATTCGGGCCAGGGGGACACCTGGGAGGGAGGAGGACACCGGGGAAGGGGATACTGGGGGCGTGGCACCCGTGAGAGCGGGGACCCGCCTGAGGGGACAGAGGGGACACCGGGGGCGTGGCACCCGTGAGAGCGGGGACCCGCCTGAGGGGACAGAGGGGACACCGGGGGTGTGGCACCCGTGAGAGCGGGGACCCGCCTGAGGGGACAGAGGGGACACCGGGGGTGTGGCACCCGTGAGAGCGGGGACCCGCCTGAGGGGACAGAGGGGACACCGGGGGTGTGGCACCCGTGAGAGCGGGGACCCGCCTGAGGGGACAGAGGGGACACCGGGGGTGTGGCACCCGTGAGAGCGGGGACCCGCCTGAGGGNAGGGGACAGAGGGGACACCGGGGCCGCTCCCCCCTCACGCCCGCGGCCGCGTGCTGCCCCCTGCTGGCCGCGCCCGCTACGGCCACGCCCCACGGGGACCACGCCCATCTGAGGCCACGCCCACATTGGACGATCACTTTATGAGGCCCCGCCTTCCCATGAGACCACGCCCTCAGGTTTAGACCACGCCTCCAACGAGACCACACCCCATACCCGAGGCCACGCCCTCCCTGCGAGGCCCCGCCCCCGGCCGGCCCCGCTCCCGGCGGGTTCCGGTTCCGGTTCCGGTCCCGGTCCCGGTCGCGGTGCCCGGGCAGGTGAGAGGCGGCAGGGCCGGGGATGAGCCGTGAGGGGAGGGCAGGGCCGGGGCCTCCCTTCCCTCCCCGTGTTGCTCAGGGAGCTCGGGGCCGCCGGCCGGGGTTGCATTGGAATTTGTGCGTGTTTATTTGTGAAAACGAACCGAGGTTTACGGACTCGTTTGGAGGTTTTGTTCCCCCGCTATAGCCTGATCTATCTTCTCAGAGAAAGGTGCGATGAGTGTGTTTAATACATTAAAAAAATATATGCATGCAGCCCACTCAACCTGTCAGGAGTGCTGCATGCCCTTATTTATTTATTTATTCATTTATTTATTTGCATGTACGTGCTGATAATAACAAAAATACTCCGACTTTAAAGCGTTGTAAAACGAACAGAAAAACAGATCAGTTTTAATTTTTTATTAGTTAACTGAGCTATTTAAGTTAAGTAAAGAAGGAGGAGACGAAAATGGGTGTTTTACAGATATTTCGTGTAGCGATTTTTAGGCAGGGTCTCGTTGTTCATGCCGGGGGCTCCTGCCCGTCCTCCCCGTGGGCTGCGGGGACACTCGGGGCCTCCTGGGGCTGCGAACCGGGCGGGGTCTGTGGGGCCGGGGGTGGCTGCAGCCCCCTGTCCCCTGGGAGCCAGGCTGGGCTTTGCTGGTCCCAGCCCTCAGAGCCCCCTCTTAGCCCCTCTGCGCGGGGCTTTGTCCCCATCCCGGCCCTGTCCCCATNCCGCCTGTGCCGCTCCCCTCCCGTGCCAGTAGCTGCACTCCGCAGCTCTGCGTGCCGCCGATAACTCGGGACAGCAGATTGTGTGTGGGAGGGATCCTGCGCTGGGCTGTGCTGCCTTTGGGTGAGGAGGAGGAGGAGGGAGGCTGTGTTTTCTAGTGCGTTCAGAGCTGCTGAAAGCCTTGCTTGTTTTGAAAGGAGGGAGAAGCCCCTGGGCGAGCGGCCGCGGGTGCGGGAGGACAGCGCTGCCGTGCTGGAGCCCCCCGGGGAGGGAAGGGCACGATGCCGTTCCTGCACGGCTTCCGCAGGATCGTGCTGGAGTACCAGCCCCTGGTGGATGAGCTCCTGGGGCTGCTGGCCACGCCCGAGGCGGACGGGCAGAGCTCCCTGGAGAGGTAACAGCCCCGGGGTGCTTGTGGGGGGTGGGTGAGCTCAGGGAGGGTTGGACAGTGTTGGTGGGGGACAGCTCCCAGTCCTGGGGAGCAGCTCATCCCACAGAGCCTCCTTTCGCTGCTGTGCTTTGGGAATGTGGAGGTGGAGCAAGGCAAACACAGAGCTATGGGGGCTCCCCAGGCACTGCCTTTCTGCCTGACCCCTGGCAGCAAAGCCTAAACTGGGGCTCAGCTGAGGCCCTGAAGCTGCTGTGCAATCCCACAGCCCAGAGGGAACACCAGGGATTTTCCTTCCTCCCTGGTGCCACTTTGACCCTTGCACACCTGAGCAATGTTCACTGAGTAACTGCTGGGTTTTTGTGTGTCTCAAGCCCTGCCTGCCTGGACAGTGACAGGAGCCAGCTCTCAGCTGTGAGAAGAGTCCTGGAGAGGGAAACCCACTCCCCGTTTTATCAGGAGGGTGTGAGCTATGCCCTGCTGAAGGTCACCGAGCTGGGGCTTGTCCCTGCTGCAGAAATCCTCCTGGAATTTGGTGCTGACCTCAGCTTTGAAGGTGAGGCCAGTGGGAAGGGGGCTGGGCCAGGAGGAACCAGCAGATGAGAAGCTGCCCTCGGAGGTGGCGATAGCTGGGGCAGAAAGAGGGGGTGCTACCAGCTCAGACCACTCCTGCTCCTTGCTGGAGTAGTGTGGATGTGCCTTGTGGAGACCCAGCCACAGGGAGGGACTGAGGGACACCAGGGACTTGGGGATGGAGCCATTGGAGCAGCAGGACCGGGGTGCCTGTGACAGCCCTGTTTTCACAGGCCTCACTGTGCTCCCAGGACCCTCCCCAGCTCTTGGCAGGCGCTGGGGCCATTTTGGGGAAGCTCTTTGTTCTCTCTGACTGTTTTTATCCCCAGACCCGGTCACCTACTACACCCCTCTGCACATGGCGGTGCTGCGCAACCAGCCGGACGTGCTGGAGCTCCTGGTGCACCACGGCGCCGACATCAACCGCAGAGACCGGGTACGGCTTCCTGGGCACGGCCAGCCTGAGCTGCTCTGCTCTGTGGGGACAGCCCTCCTGCTTCCCTCCTCCTGGGCCTCACTGCGTGCTGCTTCCCCTTGGCACAGCCCTGTGCCCACTGTCCCTGGCGCTCTGCTGCTGTGGCAGGAGCTCAGGTGGCCTTTGGCTGAGCCCCTGCCTCGGAGCAATGTGTGGGAGGAGGCTGGAGAGATACTCTTACTGTGGCCGAGATAAAGCCCTATCAGTGCCTCCCTGCAGACACTCAGTCTTCAACACCTACCAGTGTTTTTTCACTGTTGTGCAGATCCATGAGAGCAGTCCCCTGGACCTGGCCAGCGAGGAGCCCGAGCGGTTGCCGTGCCTGCGGCGGCTGCTGCGGCTGGGGGCCGACGTCAACGCCGCTGACAAGAACGGTCCGTGTGCCCCACCCGGCTCCCCCCGCTCAGGGACAGGGACAGGGCTGGGGCCATTTGCTGCTGCACCTGGTCCCTGCTCACAGACAGGTTTGGGAGGTGGGAGGAAGCTGGCAGAACCTCCCTGCACTCTGTATTTTCTCCTGGTGTGCTGGCTGTGTGAAAAGGGCTGAACCTAGATCTGTGCAGTCCAGGGGAGATGGGATGGGACTGTGCCTCTGTTGTCCTGTGGTGCCCACTTGCTCTAAAACTCACTCTGCTGTGGCACATACACCCACTGAGGCCACCACCAGGCCTGCACGTGTGGCCTGTGACTGTCCCCACAGCCAGGCACCATCATGGGGACAGTGGAAGCCTCTGCCAGAAGAAGGGTTGTCACTCCCTGTGTTTGGCTGTCTGGTGCGTGGGGTGGATTGTTTTCCTTCCTGCCTTTTGGGGTGCCACCCTGTCNATGCTACAAACACATTATATGTGCATACATATGTATCCCGCCCCGCCTGTGCCGCTCCCCTCCCGTGCCAGTAGCTGCACTCCGCAGCTCTGCGTGCCGCCGATAACTCGGGACAGCAGATTGTGTGTGGGAGGGATCCTGCGCTGGGCTGTGCTGCCTTTGGGTGAGGAGGAGGAGGAGGGAGGCTGTGTTTTCTAGTGCGTTCAGAGCTGCTGAAAGCCTTGCTTGTTTTGAAAGGAGGGAGAAGCCCCTGGGCGAGCGGCCGCGGGTGCGGGAGGACAGCGCTGCCGTGCTGGAGCCCCCCGGGGAGGGAAGGGCACGATGCCGTTCCTGCACGGCTTCCGCAGGATCGTGCTGGAGTACCAGCCCCTGGTGGATGAGCTCCTGGGGCTGCTGGCCACGCCCGAGGCGGACGGGCAGAGCTCCCTGGAGAGGTAACAGCCCCGGGGTGCTTGTGGGGGGTGGGTGAGCTCAGGGAGGGTTGGACAGTGTTGGTGGGGGACAGCTCCCAGTCCTGGGGAGCAGCTCATCCCACAGAGCCTCCTTTCGCTGCTGTGCTTTGGGAATGTGGAGGTGGAGCAAGGCAAACACAGAGCTATGGGGGCTCCCCAGGCACTGCCTTTCTGCCTGACCCCTGGCAGCAAAGCCTAAACTGGGGCTCAGCTGAGGCCCTGAAGCTGCTGTGCAATCCCACAGCCCAGAGGGAACACCAGGGATTTTCCTTCCTCCCTGGTGCCACTTTGACCCTTGCACACCTGAGCAATGTTCACTGAGTAACTGCTGGGTTTTTGTGTGTCTCAAGCCCTGCCTGCCTGGACAGTGACAGGAGCCAGCTCTCAGCTGTGAGAAGAGTCCTGGAGAGGGAAACCCACTCCCCGTTTTATCAGGAGGGTGTGAGCTATGCCCTGCTGAAGGTCACCGAGCTGGGGCTTGTCCCTGCTGCAGAAATCCTCCTGGAATTTGGTGCTGACCTCAGCTTTGAAGGTGAGGCCAGTGGGAAGGGGGCTGGGCCAGGAGGAACCAGCAGATGAGAAGCTGCCCTCGGAGGTGGCGATAGCTGGGGCAGAAAGAGGGGGTGCTACCAGCTCAGACCACTCCTGCTCCTTGCTGGAGTAGTGTGGATGTGCCTTGTGGAGACCCAGCCACAGGGAGGGACTGAGGGACACCAGGGACTTGGGGATGGAGCCATTGGAGCAGCAGGACCGGGGTGCCTGTGACAGCCCTGTTTTCACAGGCCTCACTGTGCTCCCAGGACCCTCCCCAGCTCTTGGCAGGCGCTGGGGCCATTTTGGGGAAGCTCTTTGTTCTCTCTGACTGTTTTTATCCCCAGACCCGGTCACCTACTACACCCCTCTGCACATGGCGGTGCTGCGCAACCAGCCGGACGTGCTGGAGCTCCTGGTGCACCACGGCGCCGACATCAACCGCAGAGACCGGGTACGGCTTCCTGGGCACGGCCAGCTTGAGCTGCTCTGCTCTGTGGGGACAGCCCTCCTGCTTCCCTCCTCCTGGGCCTCACTGCGTGCTGCTTCCCCTTGGCACAGCCCTGTGCCCGCTGTCCCTGGCGCTCTGCTGCTGTGGCAGGAGCTCAGGTGGCCTTTGGCTGAGCCCCTGCCTCGGAGCAATGTGTGGGAGGAGGCTGGAGAGATACTCTTACTGTGGCCGAGATAAAGCCCTATCAGTGCCTCCCTGCAGACACTCAGTCTTCAACACCTACCAGTGTTTTTTCACTGTTGTGCAGATCCATGAGAGCAGTCCCCTGGACCTGGCCAGCGAGGAGCCCGAGCGGTTGCCGTGCCTGCGGCGGCTGCTGCGGCTGGGGGCCGACGTCAACGCCGCTGACAAGAACGGTCCGTGTGCCCCACCCGGCTCCCCCCGCTCAGGGACAGGGACAGGGCTGGGGCCATTTGCTGCTGCACCTGGTCCCTGCTCACAGACAGGTTTGGGAGGTGGGAGGAAGCTGGCAGAACCTCCCTGCACTCTGTATTTTCTCCTGGTGTGCTGGCTGTGTGAAAAGGGCTGAACCTAGATCTGTGCAGTCCAGGGGAGATGGGATGGGACTGTGCCTCTGTTGTCCTGTGGTGCCCACTTGCTCTAAAACTCACTCTGCTGTGGCACATACACCCACTGAGGCCACCACCAGGCCTGCACGTGTGGCCTGTGACTGTCCCCACAGCCAGGCACCATCATGGGGACAGTGGAAGCCTCTGCCAGAAGAAGGGTTGTCACTCCCTGTGTTTGGCTGTCTGGTGCGTGGGGTGGATTGTTTTCCTTCCTGCCTTTTGGGGTGCCACCCTGTCCTGTGACTGACTGATTGCTCCATTGCAGGGAAGACAGCACTCCTGCATGCCCTGGCCAGCAGTGACAGTGGCCAGATCCACAACACCGACAGCATCCGTCTGCTGCTGGAAGGAGGTAGAGAAAACCACCTCCCCTTTCTGGGCTGGCTGATTCTTTGTGCAGTACCAGGCACTGCCCTCCTGACTCCTTTATGTTCCCACTGGATCAGAGTAAAGCCCAGTGGTGCTGGAGTTGGTGCTGGCATGGCCTCAAGCTGTACAGTGTCAGTTATGTTCTCTGTCCCTTCTGCAGGTGCAGATGTCAGGGCTGCCACCAAAGATGGTGACACTGTCTTCACCTATGTCATCTACCTGCTGGGAGAGATGGCGTACAGCTACACCGAGGAGGAGGCCGAGGACATCGAGCGCTTCTGCTTCCGTGTCACACAGCTGCTGCTGGCCCACGGTGCCAACCCCAGCGAGTGCCCAGCCTCCGAGTCCCTCACACACTTCTGCTTAAAAAGCTTCAAAGACTACTTCCCCCTGCTGCGGTTCTTGCTGGAGTCGGGTGCTGCGTACAACTGCTCCCTCCACGGTCCCTCGTGCTGGTCCGGCTTCCACATCGCCTTTGAGCACCTCTGCTGGCACCTCAGTCGCTTCGACGATGAGACCTATTCCTCAGACCTCATCCAGAAGGGTCAGACTCTGCTGGAGCTCATGATGGCCAGTTCACAAGCCATCCAGCTGCCCAGCAATTTTGAGGTCAACACCAGCAGCTGTAGGTTCCATGGGGAGAAGGTGCAGACTCTGTTCCGCTCTGTGAAGCAGCTGGAGCGCTCGCCACAGGCACTGAAACACCTCTGCAGGGTGTTCATCCGGCAGCGCCTCAAACCCTGGCCGGTGGGTGACAAAATCAAGGCCCTGCCTCTCCCAGACCGGCTGAAGTGGTACCTCCTCATCGACCACGCTGCTGCTGGGCACGAGGACCTGTGAGCCTGACAGTGCCTCTCTGTCTGCTCCCTGCACAGTCCTGCTGTGCCTACGGCCACCAGCTCTCTGCTCTGAGACAGTTCTCTCTGCAGCAAGAGGTGCAGCCCATGGAGTGCCTCTCTGTGGCATTCTGGGGGTGCTTTCTTGGGCACAATGTCACACGTGTTTGTGAAGGTCTCGTTGCTCTGGGGCACATCATGGGGAGGAAGGCAGAGCTCCTGGGCCTGGGGAAGCTGGATACTGGGGCTGGTTTGGAGGGAGGTTAAGCAGAGGCCTGGGAGCAGGATCAGTGGGTTGGGGGCTGTGACTGGACAGGCTGTCCCCTCTCTCCCAGCCCTGCCATGAGTGGTGATGCAGTGCCTTAGGTGTCCAGTGGAGCTGAGAGATGCCTCGGGGTGCTGGGAAGAGGAGGAGGGGGTGTTCTGGCCTGGTCCTGGTGGTGGAAGCAGGTCTGGCATCATCCTGTGGGTGTGGATGCCTTCCTTGCTCAGTGTGGACTTCTGGCACCGGGGATGGGAGTGAAGGGGAGCAGGGCTGGCAATGGTGCCTGAGTGCTCCACACCCTCTGAGTTCCTGCACCCCATCCTGGCACAGAGGACCATCCACCAAGGACATCTCAGTGTTACTGGGCTCCAAAACACACAAAGGGATGTTTCCTAACATCATGTGCAGGGATGAGGAATGGGCACTCAGCAGCCGAGTGCCTTGTGCCTCCCTCTGCATTCTTTGGCTGTTTCCCTTGGTGACCACTCCCAGGATCCTATTCTCCAGTGCCTCCTTCCTAGAAGGAAGAAATTGCTGCCCCTGAGGGCTCTTGTTCCAACCTTGCCATAGCTGCCTGGCTCCCCTTTCTAGGCACCTGCTTCCTCGTGATGTGCCAAAGACTGGCCACAAAGCTGAGCCCCACGCAGTTTTGTTGGTTTGTGCTGTTTTTCATGGGGGACAGATGCAGAAGATGAAGAGGAAAAATCTGTTCTGATTAAAGACAGTTCGTATCAGGTGGATCTGGGATTCACTGGCAGTTAGAACTGGACCTGTGTCCTGATGAACTGGTGCTTAAAAAAATCCAGTAATGTGATTGAATTCTGCCCTGATGTCTGGAATGGGACCTGAACAATTAAACGAGGCCTTTATAATAACAACAGGGGCTTGTTTTTCCTTAGGAGAGGTGGGGTGAAGCATAGGAATGGGGGGATGGCTGGAGGGTCGAGCTCCAGCCAGGGCTCACCCCTGGCACGCTGCTGTGCTAGTGTTGGCCACCTTGGGTCAGTGGCCAGACTTGGGTAAATGAAGGGAACATGGCCAAAGAGGAGAGGGCAGTGCTCAAAGCCAGGTGATGGTGTGGGGTGCTGGGGGAGCAGCTGCAGTGTCACAGCGATGGAGCTGGAGGGGTCTGGGAGCAGCAGTGCCCTCCCAGGGTTGCAAGGCTTTGTCTGGAATACCCCTGTCCCTGCAGGAGGATGTGGGGGACTCAGGGTTACACACACCTCCCTTTTTGCTGCCCATGTAGGAGACCTCAGGGGTTTAAAGGTGAGGCCTCCTCAAAGCCCCAGAACCCAGTGCTGCCTCCCCACACCACCACAGGGAAACAGCAGAGGTTCCTCCCCTTTGCCTTACCCAGCTCATTGCTGAGCAGCAGGAAGGGGTCAAACACCCAAGCAAGGAATGGAGCCCAGTCCATCCCAAACTGCCCCAAGCTCCTGTTCATGAGCAGCAGCCCTGTGCACTGCAGTCAGCAACCTGCAGCTGCCCATGGATCACCTCGTGCATGGGACACCCTCTTGCTCCTGTCCGGAGCCCCTGAGGGTGGCACGGAGCCAACACGCATCCGACAAACCTCACGTGCAGAAGTGCAACAGCAGGAAAATGTATTTGGCAAACACCTCTTTTCACAAACAGCAGCAACTTGGAAGACAAAGTCCCGTCCTTGTCACCAGCCCCTGGAAGGGGAGTCACGACACGGGAGAGACCTTCCCCCGCTGCCCTCATCTCATGGCAAAGGTGTAGACGTGGTAGATCTCATCAGGGAAGTTCTCCTGGCGCTCCTCAGCCAGGAGGTGCAGCCCAGCTCTGCGGATGATCTTGTGGACCACGTCCAGGTCCCGGCAGACGCTGCTGTCCACATCGTCCATGATCACACCCTCCTGAGCCATGTTGTCCTTGATGACCACGATGCCGTTGGGCCGCAGGCCGGCACGGCAGCGCTTCAGGAAGTCGGAGAGGTGGTTGTCAGTCAGATGTCCTGGAGGGGCACAGCAGGGGTTAGAGGGCAGAGGGTGACCAAGAGGAGGAAATGCAGAAGCTGCATTTGGGATCCCTCCTGATTCAAGTGGCCAAATACTTGCGACATTTACAGGGAAAGCTTTAGCTTGGGAGCATCCAACTTGTGTCTCACTATTCAACTCCATCCAACCCACACCTCTGCTCTGGCCTCTGAGGGCTTGGGGGAAAAAAGTACAGGGCCCTTCCATGGGATGGGGGGCAGCTGCCCACCCCAGGCCCCACCCATGCTGTGATGCTCATCCTCCATGCAGACCTCAAGCTGCTCTCCCCAGTGCATAGGGCACCTGCTCCTCAAGGGAATGGGAGAGGCTGGAAAGACCCTACACGCAGTGACCCTCACCGATGACCCACTGGATCCAGATGACATCGTAGGAGTTTGGCTCAGGGCTGAAGTCCTGGAGGCCACAGCAGAAGTAGTTGCGCACCCGCCTGCCCTCCTCGCCCAGGTAGCTCTTGGCCTTGGTGAGGAAGTCCTCTGTCACATCCACCATGTCCACTGTCTTGAAGAGGGGCAGCAGCAGCCGCTTGGTGATCCGGCCAATGCCAGCCCCGCAGTCCAGAGCACGGGTTGTCCCCGTCCGGTTGGGGCCATCCTGCAACAACCACCGTGAGGGGTGAATCCACAGAGGAGAAATGGGAACCACACACAGGATCCCAGGAGCAATTGAGAGGGAAGAGCCCAGCTCCACACTGGGAGAAGGGTGGGGTTTTAGGAGCACGACAAACTGTGCCACCTACCCGCAGAAACCTCTGCAGGAACTTCCTGGAGCTGTTGATGTCGATGCTGGAGATGTGGCCGTAGCCCCCCAACATGCCATCCACCGTGGCGGGCACATCCTTCCAGTACTTCTCTGCCTTGGAGTAAAACTCAAACTCGTTCTCCACCACCTCGCTGGTCATGCTGGCCGAGGGCACGCGCCCGCACGGGACTCACTGCTGCCCTGGGATGGGAGACCCCCAAAGCAGAGGGGAAGGAGTCAGCTCTGCCAGTACCCCACACCTGTTTATCACCCCTTCCCCCTCCCCAGGGCTACTGCAAACTACAAAAACCTTCAGCTGAGAGCAAGAAGGAACAAAGATCTAAATCCTGGTATCTTCTGGATAGCAACAAGCCCAAAACCCCTCAGCCAGAACAGGCAGGCAGAGCCTTGCTCAGCAATACACCCAATTATATGATTATATTTTAAGGCTGACCCACCTTTTCCACCTATTCTGCCTCTTCCTTCCCTGTCTTAACATTTTACCAATTACATGTTTATGTGTGGCGACAACCCCATCAGTCACCTCCAATTACATCTGGAGTTGCTAAAAGTTATCCTGAGCACCTACCTGAGGATTGTAAATCTCAGCCATGACCATAAGTTAGATATTTGCAATATAATAAAGTCAAGGTATAATCAGCAATACAAGCTATAAATCCCCCCCAGGCATCTCATAATTCAAACCACTGTGGATTTGATTAACTGCGCTGGGGATTAGAAACTAGATTTAAGGTGGCCAAAGGGTAAATTCAAGGACTTCAAACACCTTTACAAATAAAGAAATATATAGAGTTCGTGGCTTGAATTTGCTGGCAAATACCCCATTAGACACAAAACCTTTTCTATGGCAGCTTAGACAGGTTTGGTGGCCCCATGTGGCCTCGAACAGCCTAGGGATAGGAAAGGGGGACACGGCATCTCAACTTACAGGTCACCGGTGGAAATCCAGTTTGGCTCAGTGGTTGGCTCACAGCGGTCTGCGCTGTGATCTAGGAGCAGAGATGGGATTTACGAGCCAAATCACCCCTCTAGTCCTGTAACTGTGACCATGGCCCCAGGAAACCACAGGTGAGGGACACCCCAGCCGCACAGACATGCTCCCAGAGAGGCTGGGGGACAGGAGCTGCTGCTGCCCCTTAGCTCAGAGGCTGAGCCACGAGTGCAGGCAGAGCAGGGAGGGTTCTCCTTGAGCAGTGCTCCTGTCTGTGCTCCAATTTGAGCAGTGCTCCTGTCTGATCTCAGGGCTGGGACCCAGGCTCACCCTCCCGGCAGTGACCCCATTCCTTGGCCTGGGTTTGGCTTGGTGAGCCCCTGGTGACTCGTTTCTCAGGGTGTCACAGGCTCCCAGCACAGGCAGAGAGCACCCAGCCCCCCTAACCCGAACCTAAACCTGAACCCGAGCCCTTCCTGCTGCCCCAGGAGCCCCTGAAACGCGGCGGGCAGGTGAAGGGCAGGACTCGCCCCACGGACCGCGCAGCCGTGGGGAGAAGGTCACAGGGCGTGGGGGGGTCACTCGGTGCGGGGCCATCGCAGGCCGGGCAGGGGAAGGGGCAGCGCGGGCGGGGGCCCCGGGCCGAGGGGCTGCGGCTGTGCCGCCACGGCGGGCACGGGGATCCCGTCCCGGGCCCGGGGGAGCTACAGGAGCCCTGTGCAGTGCGAGGGGGCGGTCCCCGGTGCAAGGCCCGGCCCGGCCCTTTCGCCTCCCGCCCGTCGGGGCTGAGCCCCCCGCGCCCCAGGCCCGCGGCGCTGCGGACCCCGCGGGCCGCCGGGAGCAGCCCTACCCCGGATCCGGCCCGGGCAGCTCCGCCGGCCCCTCCCNGGGCGCTCCGGGACGGGGGCCGGGAGTGGTCAGCGGTGGGACGGACTGGGACGGACCGGGACGGACTGGAACGGACCGGGCAGCCCAAGGGGAGCCCGCGGGGACCGCGCGGTTCTTGCGGGGCAGGCTGCCACGGGAGCCCGGCCGGATGGCACCGGGGTGGCGGGACCTAGGATCACCAGAACAAGTAGCCTGGCCGGGCTGCCCGCCTGTCCCCGTCCCGGCTCCTGCTCCT
>VWZP01005280.1:103505-125378 GCA_013396995.1 Dicaeum eximium | reverse complement strand
GAACTTCGGTGAGTCCTGAGGGGGAGCGAGACCGCCCTGCCCCGGCAGAGACATCCCCGGCACCCACAGAGCCCGGCACCCACCGAACCGGGCACCGACACCCCCGGCACCCACAGAACCCGGCAGAGACACCCCCGGTACCCACAGAACCCGGCACCCTCAGAGCCCGGCACACACGCGGTACCGGCTGATACCCCCCAGCACTGGCCCCTCAGTGCCCCTTCACGGACCCGTGCCCCCCCTGTGCCCCGCGCGGGTCTATCCCGAGTGTCCCCGAGTGTCCCCAGCCCTCCGTGCCCTCCCTGCCCTCTCCTGCCGAGCCGGGGAGCGGAGCTGGGCCCTGCCGGCTCTGTCCCTCCGCAGTGCAGCTGAGACCGTCCCCTTCTGGGGTAGGACAGGGTTAACGGGACCTGGGGGTGCCCAGGGCCTTCGGAAGAGGATTGCTGTGGGGACAGTGACAGTGACAAGGCTGCGTTGGCTACAGTTGTCTGTGGGGAATGGAGGCTGGTGTGGATTCTCTGCTGTCTAATGTTACCTGAGTCCTTCCCTCCTCTTCCCCAGAAATCGAGTTTCACAAAACCTATAGGGACAAAATCTGCTTGAAATCACCCAAAGCTGTCAGAGGGCAGGGGCCAGAGGGGCAATGCTGCATGGGCACAGGGGGAGCAGGGCCCATCCCCAGCACCCACCTCTCCCAAAATGTCCTAATGGCCCAAACAAGGTCTCACTGTTCCCAAAACACAGCTGCTCACCCCACAGCCATCCAGAAATCCATGGCACAACCAGGATGTGGCCTCAGGGATAGAGCCCCTTGCCATCCTTCCGTGGGACATGCAGAAAGGGAGTCCCCATCTCTGGGCAAGCAAACATCAGCCTGGGACAGTTCTGGGTCCCCTGAGTCCCTGTGAAAGGAGCTGAGTGTGTGGGGACAGCAGTGACCTGAGCTGGGGGCTGAGTGCTGAGACCAGGAGTGTGTGTTTAGCCAACTGCAGAGCAGGGGACACAGTGAGAGCATCTCTGTGCACAAAAAGCATCGCTTGCACCCCACTTTGCTTTTCACGTTTTAAAGGAACAAGGCTCTTTGTCACCAGGGAGGGGACACTGCGCACAGGGTGGTGGCACCTCGCTGCTCACAGGCAGGAGGGGTGTTTGGGAGGTGCATGGGGGTGAAGTCCCCATGCACAGGCACCCCAATGACCCAAACCCAGCAGTTTTCCCCTCACCAAAGCAGCTGTTGCATCGCTCCAGTTGTCACCTGTGCTTTCAAGCAGGCAATGGGCACCTGCATCCCATCCATGCCATGTATCTGCCATGGTGCCTGCAGTATTTGCTGCCTCTGCTTCCCCAACAAAGGGCACTTTTACCCTTCATTTCACTGAGCTTCACTGGGGCTCCTAAAGGCTCTTTCCATTCAGCCCCAACCACCTCCTCCATCCTTCCCTACTGCCAAAACCCTTCATGATGGCAGGAAGGGAATGGTGCTCCCATCCCCTCCAGGGGCTTTGGCTCTGCTTTGGCCCTTCAGGTTGCAATGAAACCTGCAGCAGTTGCCTTAGCTCAGGGACAGATCTTGTTTGCAAGTGTTTCCTCTGATTTTATATTATTATTGTTACTAATTTCATTAAGCCAACAGAGTGTGGCTGAAAATTAAAAGGAAAACTAAACTAAGTGTCCCTGATCTCGCCATCTTCCTGGGCCCAGCATTGAGGACTCCCTGTTGAGTCCCACTCTCTGCTGGAGACGGGTCCAACCTTGGGGCCAGTTTGTGCAAAGCCAAAGCTGCAAAAAAGAGTGGCAGCAGCAGCAGCAGCAGCCACGGCTCCAGAGCCACCCGTGCCTCCCTGGGCTCAGCTGCCTCCCCGTGGTCACTGCTGCTGGGAAATGCTTTTCCTCTGACGGGTTTCAATCTTGTCACTCAGTAATTCCTTGTGCCACGAGACAGAAAACACCCCCGGATCCCTCTCTCCAGCCCATTTGTTTCCCTGCACGCCCTCCCTCCTGCTCCCACTCACTCGCCACCTTCCAAGGCAATCATGGTGCTGCAATTGCTCTTCAGGAATTTTTTTTTTTTTCCTTTTCCCCAGGTGCCTAATCACCCTTATTACCCTTTTCTGATTAATTAATTCTAATTAATTTTGCACTATCATTTTTGAGAAGAGGTGACCAGGACGGCACATGTTGTTGCAGGTGATTTGCAAGGCAGGTCCTGCAGTGCCGGCACAGCCCTTCCCTCGCTGCTGTTTAACCCGGGCCCAGGTGGGCACCTCCTGCCCCGTTTGCTGCCATTAATGGCAATTAACAGAGCACTGAAACCTCCAAGGCCACGGGAAGAGCCCTGAGGTACTTTCCTGGAACCACAGGGGGTGTTCCCATCTCCTCTGCTCTGCCTCGGCAGCAGGGTTCAACCCTGGCCAAACCTGCCCCCGTGTCCGCGTTTGCCCAGCTCCTTCAGCCACCTCTGCTGTGCCATGGCCAAGCTTGGGAAGTCAGAATAAATTAGGTCAGGGCTTCTCCATGCTCTGCCAAGAGCCACCAAGGTACTCAGAAACACAGCAGAGACAGGTCCCTTCGTCACCTCTCATCTTCAGCACCAGCACCAGTCCTTCTCCAGGTACCAGCAGGGGCTTCACCTGTGTTGCCCAAGGGCTTTTGTAGCCAAAGCTGACATGGTTTGGGTGGTTCTGCCCTTAAGCACAGACGCCTTGGGGACAGAGATCATTGTCCCTTTACTGTTTGTTCCAGAAGCAGCCCCTGGTCTGCACCTCATCCCAAGTGCCCAGCAAAGAGAGGGGACAAGGGCTGGAGGCTGCAGCCACGCTCTTGCCCTTGTCAGGGCTTCCCATGTCGCTGTCACCAGCCACTGGTCTCTGTTCCCAAGCAGTCTGGAGCTGGTCAGGCACTTCTGCTGGCCAGGTGTCCACCCAGCACGGCTCAGGGCTGGGAGTGTCCATCCCACCTCACTCCCTCTGCTGCTGGCTCTTGTCAGGAGGCTGCAGCACCACCACCAACACTGCTGATCCCCCCAGCAGCCCAAAATATAAAAAACTTAACTATTATATGCAGTATAATAGATGTGATAGACTATAAACTGTAGCTAGTAGATAATGAGTATAATGAATTTATGTATATAAATACCATATATATATATAAATACAATGTGTGCATAATATTGTGAATATAACTGTGTACATATGTGTATATACACACATACATAGTGTAAATGAACAGATATTCCTACATATATTCTATATACAGCATACCATATACACCATTGATATATACACATATATTTGTATCCCAGATAGGCAGAGAGACAGAGGTATATGCATATATATAGGTACACACACACACACACACATATATATATATACACATACATACATACATAATATAAAAAACATTTTTGTGTTTCTATTGTGTACAGGTTTTGGTGAGGGGAAAGAGGGAGAGAGAGGGACTATGTATGTGTGTGTGCACGTGAGTAGATCACACTCAAGCTGTCCTGGCTCCCTGGCCAGTGCAGGGCAGTGAAGAGGAAGAGGAGGGAGACACAGAGGAAAGGTACAGCAGGGAGGAAAAGAGAGAGAATACAAACCACTGCAAGTTACAAACGCTCTCCTCTTTGATTAATTGTACTTTCTGTTTGATAAATGTTACTCATGAGTATAAAATATGCAAAGCACTTAGCAAGTTCACACTGTTTAAAGAACTCAACTAACTAAATTAAAATTCGATGATGGAACAGAGCCGCTCAAGAGCAGCGTGGCTGCGCTGTCTGGGGAGCCAGCCCTGGGCCACGGCCACGCAATCCTGCCCGTGCATCCCTCCCTGGAAAACCCAGCCACGGCATCCTCCAGCCCAAGGGGAGATGGGTGAGTCTGGTGAGGCCATGGTGGGGATTTCTTGTGTGGTCCCCAGTGCCCTGGTTGGGTGGTGAGTGGCTGTGAGGGACCACTCTACAGCATCCTCACCCCCGCCCTGGTGTGGGGCTGTTTGCTGGCTTGGTTAAGACAGGGCTAAGCTGCTTTAATTTCTAAGATCTAACCATTGCATCCAAGAAACCTGCTCCAGTGACCCAGTGGCTCCAGTCTACCACACAAACCCCACACCAGGGGTTTTCTGGCACTGCTGAGCCCCAGTGCAGCACCCCAGTCCCACCCTGTGCCCCCCTCACTCTGAACCACCACATCACCCTGGTGAGTGACACCTCCCTGTACACAGTGCTGTATCCTTCCAGCCCATTGAAGAAAAACAACTCAGCCCCTCTTGGCTTTCCCTAAATGGCAGCTGAGCCCCCTCAGGTGACAGGGACACCCCCGGCATGGGAAGGCTGAGGGATCCATCCCCTCTATGGGAGTCCTGGCAGCTCCTGTCTCTGCCCCAGCTCAGGGGCTGGGGGATGCAGCCAGCACCCTGGGGAGGATGCATATATATCTGGGAGGATGCAGCAGGAGGATGCAGAGGGAGGATGCAGTGGGAGGATGCAGTGTGGACACCAAGCAGAGTCCCTGGCTACCAGTGCATGGCACGTGCCCGGCTTGCACTGGCCACACTCCTCAGCCCCAGCTCTCAGCCAGGCCATCATCCCAGGTGAGCAGGGCTTGCTGGAGGTGCTGGGCTTCGAAAGCAGCAGCAGCAGCAGCAGCTGTGTCAGGCAGGTAGCAGCTCCCTCCTGCCTGCAGTTGAGAGGAGAAAGAAGGAGGAAAACCTGGCCTGGATCTGGCCTGACTAAGCTCTTCCTGCTCCGATTCAAGAATCCCACTGGAGAGGTTTAAGTCGCTGGGCGACCCACAGGACCCCAGGCCACATCACCCTGTCTCACAGCACCTCACTGGAAATCTAAAAACATCCTAAAAACAGCCTTAACAGTGATGGAGCTTCAAGTTCATCATTTCTGTGGTGCCAATAAAACCAGAATGTTGGTGCTGATGGAAAAAACTCTTCAAGTCTTACTGCCATGGGGTATTTCATCACCTCCTCATTCTCCTGAGCCTCCTGCCAGCCCTCCAGCCAAGCCCAGCTCTCAGGGCAGCAAGATGTGGGCAGGGAATGAGCAGGACAGAGGGATTGGATCAGGGGGAAGAAAATCTTTTTCTCCAAAGATTGAAGTCTTCCCTAGGTGAAAGAATCCTTCTGCAAATCATGACCCTGCACCTCTGAGGGGCAGACACTAAAATAATCCACACTTTGCAAAACTTCCTGGGAGGTTTCGGCAGGCAGGGATGAGCTGGTGTGGCACCACAAGGCGCTGCTGCGGAGCCAGCCCCGAGCCCAACCCTGAGCCCAGCCCCGAGCCCAGCCCCGAGCCCAGCCCCGAGCCCCCGGAGCCCCCGGCACATCCCATTGCGGCACGGCCGATGCCGCTCTCGGTGGGAAGAAGCCGGCTCAGCTTATCCTTGCAGTTTGAGCAACGATTTCGCCCCTGTGAACCCACCCGGCTGTAAATCCTGGCACAGACAAGCCCCAAACATTCATTTCAGGCAACGCAGTTTGTGTCATCTCGGCATTAGCATTTGCACTCTTATTAATTAATACATGTTAAACCGAGACTAAAAATAAAGCGCTCGGCTCCCCGTCTCAGCTAACGCCTCTTTGCCCTCGCCCGGCAGCACGGCTGGGCTGTGGCGGGCTCAGCACCCAGCTGCTCCCTTCTCCAGAGCCAGAGCTGCAAGAAAAGGACTGTGTTGAAGCAGGAATCCAGCTAAAGGAAAAATCACCCCTTTCTGCACCACCTCGGTGGGACAAGCCCGACCATGGCTATGGGTGTGAGGGGAGTGACAGTTAACTTTTTTTTTTTTTTTTTTTTTTTTTTTTTTTTTTTTTTTTTTTTTTTTTTTTCTTTCCCCGTTTTTTTTTTTTTTCCCATTCCAGCTTCTGAATTTGTTTTTCTTTTGCTGCCCTTTTTCTTCCTGGGCTGGGCCAGCTTGGTTGCACTTCCCATTCAGAGCTGATTTCATTTCCCAGGCAGGACATCCTGGGAGGGCTCGTGTTCAGGAAGGAAATGGTTCATCGTGGTGGGCACAGGTGAGCTCAGTGCCTGCACACAGCCAGGTGCTGCCACTGCTGCCTTCAACAGCATCCAACAGGCAGCAGATGCTGCAAAAGTCCCTTTTTCCTGCCTGGGGCTGGTACTACCTGTCACCATCCCTTTGCATGCAAAGCAAGGGGCTGCACATGTGGGCTCGTGCTGCTGCTGGGGCACCCATAGAGGAAAAAAGGGCCTGAAATGGGGGTTGAAAAAGCTTTTGGGGAACGGCAGGGATGAAATCCAGCTGGGTTTGGGCACAGGTCCTGGTGCTCCCCACCACAATCCAGCCAACCATTAAACCCACCAGGCTCCATGTTTCCTCTGTTCCCAACTTCCCAAGCTCTTGGGTCCCCTTCAGACCTCACCTGAGCAAAGAAAGCAAACTCAGCCCAAACCCCTTCCATGGTGATTCTATCGATTACAGAGATCCACAGCACACAGACCTATGGAGCACTCAGAGCCAAGGCAGGGTGCTGGAGGGATGAGGTTAATAACAGTAATGATAATAACAATAATAATAGTAATAATAACAACACTCATTTGTTAGTTAACCCTTATTAATGAAAAACAAGCCTGTGAATATATGCAAGTCCAGGAAAGCCCCAAGTCACCAAACTGCTTGACTTAAATCACCAAACCCTGTAACTTTTGACCATTCCTCTGCCTTGGGTGCTCTTCCCAGAGCCCCTTGGCTTTAATTTGGGGGAGAAGCCCAGGCTGCAGCAGAGCAAAGCTGGAGTTCAGTTCCTCCTTTGCTGTGCTGTGGCAGCCAGGTGTGGGTTTGGGGGATACCAGCTGTGGATTTGGGGGATACCAGGTGTGGGTTTGGGGGATACCAGCTGTGGGTTTGGGGGATACCAGGTGTGGGTTTGGGGGATACCAGCTGTGGATTTGGGGGATACCAGGTGTGGGTTTGGGGGATACTAGCTGTGGATTTAGGGGATACCAGCTGTGGATTTGGGGGATACCAGGTGTGGGTTTAGGGGGTGGAGGGGCTCTCCCAGCCCAGGCTGTTGGAAGGAGAAGCTGGTGGCCAGGTTTCCCCTGAGTCTGGTTGGGTACCAGGGCTGGCAGCAGGAGCAGCACTTGGGGATGCAGCACAGCTCACACGCGTTGGGAGGGAATGTTAATGGTGCCGAGCTCCTGGGAGAAATGATCAAATTCTTTGAATAAAGCGGGAAGGAGAGGAAGGGGAGGGGGAGGAGGGGAAAATAACTCCGCAGATTAATTCTGCTGATGAAAATTAAAATTGGGCATTGCTGAACCAACCCCAAAATGAGCAGCTTTGGAGCCACAGCTAAACCTCAGCCTGGGTCGGGTCTGCCTGAGCTCCTGCCTGTGCCCCCAGACCCTCAGTGGGTTCAGCCAGGGGTTCCCTGCATGGCCTTGGGACAGGATCAGGTCCCTAGGCTGTGAAGGGATGTGCAAATCCTGCTGTGAGCATCCCCCCTCCAACAGCATTTATCTTCATCCCTGGTGCTTTCACTTCACCCAGCTCTACTTGCCCAGAGGGCAAGCTGGAGCACCCAGAATTGTGAGGTTCATTTCAATACCAAAATTTTTTTAAAAAAGAAACGTTGTGCGCTTTTAATTAATTTGTATTAACTTTCTTGAGCCTTTGTAGACTTGGTTTTGTCCACTGTGGTCTCTGGTGAGGGTGGCTCCAAAGGTTCCTCCTGGCCCATAGTGGAGGCAGAGACTCAGCAGTGATCACAGGACTCGGGGAGCTGCTGCTTTAAGAAGAAAACAAGGCAAAAGTTTGGGAGTGGACCATGCCATGAGCTGCAAGATACAACCCTCCCAGCCAGCAGCTCTGCTCCTCTTCGAGCTGGAAAACCTCCTGTGGAGCCCGGGAAGTCCCGTGGGAGGGAGGTGACTCCAGCATTCCCAGGGTGGCTCCAGGGGCACAAAGGGACTTTCCTTGGCTTGAATCACCGTAGGCACATTGGCTGGAGCTGCCAGGGCACAGGGCTCTGAGCTGGGGGGCACAGGGAACCTTCAAAGCTCTGTGCTGGGTTGGGACTGCAGCAATCCCGGGGGGGACACCCACGGGTGGGGCTCCCCTGCAGGTCCCGCTCAGCTGCACCCACCTTCCCTCCCAGGCAGCCCCTGTCCCTGGCTGTGAGTTCAGTTTGATCTCGGGCTGCTTCCCTCCCTCCCTCCCTCCCTTGCTGGCTGCTGCCAAGTCCGCAGGTTCCCGCTGTGACCTTGAGCTGGTTTCTGGAGCCGGTTGTGGGTTTCTTAAAGGAGCCATGGGGGCTCCCACCACCTCCCTCCCGCTGTCCCAAAATCCAGCCCAGCCACGCACGGCCCCCTCTGGGGTTGGGGGGAACAGGGAGTGAGAGCAGGGCCCCCCAAGGACACAAAAATTGGGAGAGGGTGGAAGTAGCCAATTCTGGGGCCGCAGAGTCATAGGTTGGCCACGCTCAGCACCAACTCCTGTGCATCCTCTGAGGTCAAACAGCCACTGGGAAGGGGATCCTGGCCCCAGTCCCAGCTCGGGGCATGGGGTGGAGGGGGCAAAGCCCCAGTTGTGTGTGGTACCCAGAGAGAGGGGTGGCATGGGAGGTCCGGGGGTGCTTGGGCTGTGGGGATGCACCCAGCTCTCAGCACAAAGGGGGGTCCGTGGCCCTCCCTGACTGTGCCGTGGCCCTTGAAGCCCCACAGCCTCCAGTTGTAGCAGGGGGAGCTTGAAAGTGAAGGTGACAGCAGCTCCTGTCCAAGCCAAGCCAAGGGCTGGTGACAGCTGTGGAGAGGTGCCCTGGTTGCCCTGCTGGCCCGTGTGTGTCTGTGCCAGCACAGTGTGACTCACGGGGAAGCTGCTGCTTGCACCCAGCAGTGGGTGTTGCACAGAAACTACAAATCCCATGAGCATCCCTCTGCCCCAGTGAGCAGTGTCTGGAGCCTCAGCTGGACACAAACCCCCCAAAATGCCCTCACTCCAGCTCCTAAAGCCACATCAAACCCAGGAAAACAATTCTCCAGGTTAAACCCCATGTGGGATGTGGCAGGGCCCCACGGGGAGAAGCCTAAAGGCTTCTCAAAGTGCAAACAGCTCTGGTGTAGAAGTGCACATGGAGACTCCCAGGAGCAGCAGTGTCCTGGTGCTCATGCCACAGAGGTTTTAAGCTGTGATTTAGCTAAGCTGGACAGGCTGAGATTCCAGCCTTGCTTGCCCAGTCCAGGCCATACTAAAAGCTCCATCAGCCAGAGAGGACCCCAATCAATAGGAGCCTTCAAGGCAAGTCATAAAACTTTGAAATTATGCAGGCAGCTCTCCGTGCTCCGCAGCAAAGGCAGTCTTTAATTCATGGGGATGCTCCTGGGGAGCCATGAGAGGGCTCTTAAATAAGGGGAAAGAACGAGGGGCTGCAGTGCTGCCACCTTCATGGGGTGTACAGGGCTTGGATGGGCTTGGAAGGCATTGCAGTGACAAACCCACAGCTGAGCCTTCCTCCCTGCCCCGCCCAAGCAATACACAACCCATCGGAGGTGCTGAAGAGATCCAAAGATCCAGACTCCACCCTGGAGCACCTCTCAATCCCAGGCAGACACTGAGCACACAGCACCCCTCTCTGCCACCTCACAGGTACAGGGATTGTGGGACTCCGTGGTCCTGGAGACCCCAGAATCAATCCCTGTGAGCTGGGAGCCAGCAACACCTTCTGCCTTGGGCATGGAGCTCATGGTGGCCCAAAAGGATGTTCTCAGCCCCCTCTACAAAGAGGGAAACTGAGGCACTGCAGAGTTGCAGAAGTAGAAGGGATAAAGGATAGTTACAGGAGAAACTCAGTAGGATCCTTGACCGGGGGCAGACCAATCGCTCAGGGAATGAAAACAGGGGAAAAAGGCCATAAAATGTAAGAGTCATGTTGGGACTACACAAAGGCACCAACAGGTTACCAAAAGTCACAACACAGTAGCCAAGGCATCCTTGTGAGCTCCTTATCCCACAAGGAGAGGAGAAATGTCACCTCTGCCACCTTCACCCGAGCTGTTGGGACGGGTGCTCTGCACAAGGAGCCAGGTCCAGCCCGTGGCTGACGGGGACCAAAGTGCCCCGGGCTGTCGAGGCAGCACAGGAGGCTCAGCCATTGTCCTCTTGTCCTCCCCAGCGCGGGGCCAGCTCGGGAAAGCCCAAATCCACATCCCGCCTGTGCTGGGGACACCGCCCTCAGCTCAGGCAGCGCCACAGCCGGAGGAGGAGAGAACGGAGTGGGATAAGGAAGGAGAGAAGGGAGGAGAGGGAAGAAAAGGAGAAAAATGAGTTTTCCTGCTGCCCCAGCGGTGTGGCGATTGATCGGGTGCAGGCTGGTGTGGAGCGGTGCTGAGAGCCTCATTCCCCACCGCCGGCTCACAATTATTGGAAAAAACCCGGCGCTGCTGCTGCAGTGAAATTAGTTATTGATCTCTTGTCTGGGTGACAAGCGCGGTGCTGGGGCTGCTCTCCCACCGCCCAGCCCCGCGGCTCCTCCGCCCAGCCCGCCGGGCTCAGCCTCCCGTGGGTGTCCGGGAGGGCACCGCAGCTCTCAGTGCTCACCCATGCTCCAAAGCTGCTCCCCGAGGAGGTTTTGCTCACCCCACCGCACGCAAGGAGATGTCAGTGGGAGAAAAAGGGCTCTGCCCCACGCAGGATGGGAGCCCTGAGTGCTGACAGCCCCCCGCCCACGCAGAGCTTTGCCCCCGCCACCATCTCCTGCTCCCCAGGGATTGGGGTCAGGCTGTCCTGAGCCCTTTTCCATTTCCAGATAACCTGGCTATCGTGGAGGGAGATAAGGCAGAGGGAAATGAGGCAGGCAGAGAGCTTTTGTTGTCTGGAAAGGCTCTGCACATCTCCGGCCGGAGAGGCTGGGCCAGCCCCGCAGGGACAGGGACACCGGGAAGGGACTGGGCTGGGGCAAGCGGTGCCTGCTCTTCCCTGGGGAACTTTCAAAGTTTCAATAACAAAACTCGGGTATTTATTTTCTTTTTTTTCTTTTTTTGTAATTCCTGGCGGGAGGCAGGAACAACAGGGAACATTTCAAACAATCCTGTCTTCTTCCAAGTAGTCACCGGAGAAACACTTTGCCCCGGGGCAAAGATGGGGTTTGGTTTCCAGAGGGTTTGGTTGCAGAGGGTTTGTTTGGAGTCTCACCTTTGCTTGGAGTTCATCAAGGTATTTCTTGTCACCGGCAGGGACAGGCTTGAGGCTGCCTCTCGAATCTCCTCGGTCCCTTCAGCGTTGTTTGAATGTTCGTGGGATTTTTTCCCATCAACTTTTTGTCCCAAAAAGCAACTCCATGAAGTGATCCCTCCCCGAGGTGTAATTAAAGCGGCTTTTGGGATGTAAATGAAAACACAGGTGATGGGCTCCTGAGGCCAGAGGTCACTGTAAAACCCACACAATTTTTGCTTGGGCTTCTGTAGGGTGCCTGTGATGGGGCTGCAGCCAGCCACTCTCTGCCTGGAGGGTGCCACGCTGGTGGGTGTAAACTGGCATCTGGGGGTGTCCACATGACCTGGGGCACTGGCCACGCACAGAGCCTGCAGGGTGTGCTGGTGGCAGAATGACAAGAGGGGACAGAGTGGGGACAGCATGGACCAGGACCTGTCCCATGAGTAGCTCCCAAGCACGGGCAGAAAATGCCAGTGATGTGACAGGCGAGGGGGACAACGGCTGGAGGCCACTAAGGGACAGCAGGATGGCTCATGGGATGTCCCCAAGCCCTGTGGCAGTGGGCACAGGCAGCTCTCACCTCCTGCCTCCCTCTCAACATCCCAAGCAGGCAAGACCCGGTCTGCATGTGTGTCCCTGGGGAGGCTGAGGGATCCTGGCCCCTTTCCCAGCCCCAGACAAAAGCCTGGGAACAAAAGCCTGCGGGATGCAGGAGGCATCTCCCGGCCGGGGGGTATTTGTTTAGCCCGGGGGGGGGAGGTGAAGAGGGGAGAGGAAACTGCATTTCAAAGTGTTTCACCCTTTGAAAACCCTCCACAGCCCCCCCAGTGCCCTCTGCATGGCCCTGGTATCCCTGTGAGAGGACACCGAGTCCCCTCCGGCCACCTCTGCATCTCTGCTGGGGAGGGAATAAGAAAGATGTGGAAAGTAAAAAAAAAAAAAAGAAAAAAAAAAAAAAAAGGAAATGCAGCCAGGAGGAGGGAGCAGATCGCTGCGGGAGCATTTCTCTGGCTCAGCCCCTCTCTGGGTGGGGAAGTTGGAGCCCGAGCTCCAGGGACTGACTGCTGGGCTGAGAGTGAGCTTGAGAATTCATGTGTTTCTCCCCAGTTGTCTTCATTTTCACAATTAAACTATTGGGTTTTTGGGGTGGGTATTACCCTGGGGATGGCTCAGAGCCTGCACCTGGCCCCTTCCCAATCCATCAATGCCCAGAGCAGAGCCCGGGCACACAGGTCTGTCTCCTTAGAGGTTGGCAGAAGCCACCAGCCCAAGCCCATCCCTCACAGCCCTGCCCAGGCTTCTCCAACAGGGTGCCACCAACACAGGGAGGGCTCTGGCCACCTACAGTCGTCCTCAGGCTGCTTTTGCAGTCCCCTCTCCATATCCATCACCCAAAGCTGGGCACGTCCCTGCACACACAAACCCTCAGCACCTCCAGCCCGTGCCGCGGGGACAGCGCACACACCGAGTCTCAGGTTTCCTGGGGCTGATTCGGTGTTTCACCACCCTAAAAACACCCAGGAAGGGAGGTGCAGCAGAAACAGCCTCTGGCACCTTCTCCCGAGAAGCAGCCTCTCAGTTTGCAGCTGGGCACTGTCCCATGAGTTACCCCCACCCTGTCACCGCACAGGAAGGCACCGTGCGAGCGACACAGCCTGGCCCCAACCTCCCAAACTCCGGTAAAGGTGGCATGTGGATCCCAGCCACTCCTGCCACCCTCCAGAGCTGAGCACTCCGTAGAGATGAAGCGGGAGAGAGGTGCAGACAACGGGGCTGACCACATCCCTCGGCTCTCCGGGCTCGGCTTCCCTCCGGCGCTGGCGGAAGCCGAGCCCACGCCGACAGCGGCGCTGGGCAGATGGAAAGACCAAATGATGGCTTTGCAGGGGGCCTGGGATTTGTTTGAGCCATCGCTGTCTCAGTGAGTGACTTCGAATAACGGATACACTTGAGAAAATCGCCATCTGCTCCCGGACAATTCGCAACCAGAGGAAAAGGTGAAATAAATTCAGTGACTGCATTATCTGCCCGTCCGCAGCTCCGACAGCAGGGTCAGGCTTTGTGCAGCATCCTGAAAGTGATTTGGGAATGAGAGGATGGTTGGGGCTGAGCAAAGAGCAGACAACCAGAAAAGGATGGAAGAGTTGAGGCCCCGGGATGCTGCGCCCACAGCAGGGCTCTCCTGGCATCCTGGGTTTGGTGAGTTTGGCAGGAAGACAAAATCTCACCAGATCCCTTTTTTTTTTCCCCATCTCTGAATTTCGAGTGCCTCCTGCTTCCAGCTGGGCTGGAAATACCACAAAAACAGATGCTACAATGCAGCACATTTCATGTTTCAAACACTGGAAGAAATCAGACATGAAAAATAAATGCAGGGGGTTGCAGTGGCTGAGCTGGCAATGAGGCTGAGGGCACATGGAAGAGCCCTTGAATGCACAGCCCAGCCCATGCCAGACTCAACAGCTCCAAAAATCAAACCTTTCATCCTCAGCAAAGCAAACCCATTTCCAAGAGCAGAAGAAAATGCCCCCTGCATCTCTGCTCGGCCATGCCTGTGCACCCAGAACCCACACAATGCATACACTGATGTTTTTTATGCAGTTAGGAGGGGGATGAACCTTTGCCCCAAAGTCACAGCCCTGTGCAGCAGTCCCTGTCTGAAGGGATCCCTGGTGCTTCCAACAGAACCCCACTGGGGGAGGAAAACACTCAGAGTTTGGTTTTGCAAGGGCAGGAGGAACTGGGGAAGAACAGGGCTAGATGTGACCACTTTTGGTGCCCTTTTACTCCTGGCAAGCCCAAAGTGAGGGTGCACAAGTGCCCAACACTAACACTGCCCTGCATTCTGCACCAAAGGGAGCCTGTTGCACAGGTGATGATGGGATTTCTTCTGCCTTTTCCTCCTCACAGGACTACACCTGGGCATGAAGCTGTGTTTGGCACCTGGGGAACACCACCCAGGCTGGCCCCACCAGCCATTGCCTTGGCCAATGCAACCACCTCAACCCACCCCAGCCCTCCCCAGTGGGGACACAGCCCACGGGGGGTGGGTGGGACAGCCTGGCTCCCACCCAGCCCACCCAGCTCCCACCCTGCCAGCCCCTCTTCCCAGGGAAAGGCTTCTGGCCCTGCACATCTGAGATCCCACACTGACCCACGGTGCTGCCACAGGCCGGGGGAAATGAGCCAGGGACAAACCCTGCTGAGGGGCAGCCCTGACTGGGTGTCACAGGGGGGACTCTGTGAAAAGTCCTGGGGAACACTGCAGCCACACAGGGCTCCCACCCTCCTGCACAGCATCCCTGGGCACTGTCCCTGTGCTGGCAATGGGCACAATGCTCCCGTGTGCCCTTAGCCTCGGCCTGGCTGCTGCTGTCACAGCAGTCCCCTCCTCAGGGTGCCTGCTGGGACACGTCCCCATCTGGATCCCAAAGGGTTCCATCCCAAGAGGCACAGGCAGCTCTCGCTCGGCACGGGGAGGGAAAGCGAGTGCCTGAGAGCAGGAACCCAGGGGGCAGCCTGAGAAACCAGAGGGTGAGGAAGGGGAGGAAGCAGAGGATGAGGAAGGGGAGGAAGTGGAGGATGAGGATGGAGAGGAAGCAGAGGACGAGGATGGAGAGGAAGTGGAGGACGAGGATGAGGACGAGGACGAGGATGAGGATGAGGACGAGGATGAGGACGAGGACGAGGGTGAAGATGAGGATGAGGATGAGGACGAGGATGAGGATGAAGATGAGGATGAGGAGGCAGGCAGCATGGCAGGGCAGACCGTGTAGCCGAGCGGCAGCGAGCGGGAGCGGGAAGGCGAGGCAGCGCGAAGAGGGAGAGGGAGCAGAAATCTGTTGCCCAGGCTGTGCGCTCCGCTGTCAGCCGGCTCTGATTAACGGGCTGCCTTCCAGCTCCGCGCCGGCTGCGTTCCTGGCAGCAGCGGAGCCCCCCGGCTTCCTGCCGTAGGAGTGGCTCGCTGAAAGGTTACATTTGCACAATGTGCCGCTGGAAAAGCGGTGCCAGAGGTTGCAGGCGGGGGAGCCGGGCGAGCGGGCGAGCAGGCAGCTCCGCTCCGCTCCGCTCTGCCTGTGTAATGGAAAAAACCCTCTGGGGACGAGCAGGAAAATATCAACTTACGCTCCCCCAGCAGAGCAAAGCTGGGCCCGGCCGGCCGTGGATGGGGGAACGAGAGCTCGGGATGGGGCAGGGGTGGTGAGCACCCCCAGAGCCTCGGCGCTGCTCCGGATCAGCCCAAGGAGAGCAGAACAGGGCTGTGCCCAGAGCCCCCGGGGCCGTGGGGCAGCTGCAGGAGCCCTTCCTTCAGAACGCTCCCCAGAAAGCCTTTGCACTCGCCATCATCAGGATCCCTCGCCTCTGCTGCTTGGTGGGGGAAGCTGAGGCTGTGGAGGGGAAATGTTCGAATCTGGCATGGAAGAATTTCCTCCGATGGAGGCTCAGGCCACGCTGCCGTGATTTATGGGGCTTGGCACAGCCACGGCTACATCCACACACACGCACGTCTCATCCCCAGCTTTCCCAGCCCTTCTACCTCATAACTTTTGGTCTGGGAATATTTTTTTGGTGTCTGGGAAGTCCAGCTCAGATTGCTGAGCCCACCATAGCTGCTGTCTGCTCTACAGCAGACCCTAAAAAACTCTGCTCGCCTCCTCCATCATCCCTCTTTACACCAAAACAAATTCTCCTGAGCAGCTCAGCACCCTCCAGAGCAAAGCCCTTTGTTCCTCCCTGCACCAGACTTCCTTTCACCTTCTTATTTCTTCATTGCATCTCAGCTTGGTCACCTTTTTGCGCTGCAGCCAGGGAGGAGCGGTGAGGGCAGTGGGGCAGCACCCACCCTCACCCCAGGGTGCTGGAGCCAGCTCGCTCTGTCTTGCAGGAGCCGACATTTTCCTTTCTGTCTCCCTTGTTTCCTTGGTTTCAAGCTTTTTTCTTCCCCATTGAGCCCCTAATTAAAAAAAAAACTCTGGAGGAATCCCAAATGCAGGGCACTCAGAGCGGGGCTGCAGCTGCCCCTGCAGGCTCTCCCTCCTCGCGTGTGGGACCCATGGTCGTGCCCTGGCTCCTTGGGTTTTGTCCCAAAGCTTTTAAAGCCCCAGACTCCCAACCCCCCCAGGTGGCCCCACTCAGCATGGCCGGGTCCCCACCACGCCGGGGTGTGAGTCCTCCCCCTCCGCTGTCCCCAGCTTCCCTCTGTTTTCATTAGGATTTGGAGATAAGCTTCCAAATAAAGGCAGTGTTTTTAACCACTTTGCCTTATCAGCCGGCATCCAACAGCATTTCCCATCCACACAGCGAGGCTTGGAAGAAGCTCTAGGAGAAAAGGGACCCCAAACATGCAGACCTCTCCTTCTCCCAACCCCACAGCCTGCACTGTGGCTCTCCTCAGGGCACCAGTGGCTTTGGGAAACTATTTCCAGTACTGGCCCCTGCTCAAGGACAGCAGTGTTAATGCAGCCACACACATGAATACAACCTAAGGACCAATTCAGCACACCTGGATTTTATTCCTGGTTCTGCCACTGGCCCGGAGATGACCTTCAGCAAGTTGTTTCCCTTCCCTGTGCCTGTGTTCCTGCTTGCTGTCCCTCTCCCAGCCCTTCCTAAGCCCAGCAATGCTCGGCCCCAGCCCGAGGAGGCTCCATCTGAGTTCACAACATCCTCCACAAAAAGGTGAGTAAATGGCAGCAGCTCTGAGCACCCTGGGTCCTACGTGCTCCAAGTGCTCACCAGAGACCCCCCTCACTGAGCCTCCTCCCTGCTGGGCCATCCATCCCATGGCTCATTTTCCAGTGTGTGTGCAAAGGACTGAAAATAGGAACCAGCTGCCAGCAGCTTCCAGCCCCCAAATGCTGCCCTGGGAAAAATCAGCTCCTCACAAGAGCCTTGCCCTGGGTGTCCCCTGGGATAAGGCTGAAGATGGGTCTCACTCTCTTCCTCTTAGTACTGGGGACCATTCTGGGGGAGAAGTCCTGCAAGGAGCAGCACAGGGGAGTAACACCAGTGGTGGCAACAAACTCACTCCCTGTTAGCACCCAGCTGCTTGGAGGCAGCAAACCAACCCCAACACCCCAGGTAAGCCCTGCTGTGGTTGCCAAAGAGCCACCACACCATAGAGGATCCCCATTAGAGACCCATTCCTGGCAGCAGGAACTCTTCTACCTGGCTGGCAGGGAGGAACACAAATAAAGGCCCTTCCACCCCTCCCTGCAGGATCTTGGGGCACTGGAGGCAGAGGCTCCCGTGGGATGTGGGCAGGGAAGGCAGGAGGTGATGCATCAGACCCTAACACAGCATCCTGCTCACACCACGGCCCTGCCTGCACAGAAGGAGGTGTTGGGGGTTGGCTGGGAGAGCAGCATGGGGGGCACTCACCTTCCCTTCCTGGGGGAGGAGGGTGATGGTGCAGCACCCACACCCACCCTGGGAGCACGGCAGGAACCTGGGACTGGGAATGGCAGGGGGAAATCTGTCCTGTGTTAAATGCCTCCAGTGCAGAGGGATCCCAGAACCCTCCACTGCAGGCCCCGTTGCCAGAGCACGTGAAGGATCCCAATGCCAAAGCACGGCCAAGAGTCTGAGCTCTTTGGAGAATTGAATCTGGCCACAGCACTCAGCATGGTGGCTCTGGGGACAAGTGTGTCCCCCTGGGAGCTGCTGAGTGCTCTCACCTCCATCCTGCACACGTTGCCTTGCACGAGTCAGAGCTCATCTCAAGGATGGGGTTGTTTCCTGCCCTTTTCCCAAACAAGGTCCCCAGCCATACCAAAAACCCTTTTGGTAGAGTCCACAGAGCCCTCGCTGTAGACAGCAGAGATCTGGCGGATTGCACGGGGCTGGCCTTCTTCCTCCTTTCCAGCTGTTAAATTGCATTATAGACAGTTAAAAATACATCACATACTTTCCTAATGTGACTTTTCCGTGGTAAGCAGCAGCATGGCTGGAGGTGGGATGCTGGAGGTCCAGGAGAGCTGCTCACTTGTGTCCATGGATGGACAAATTTGGGTCCCACATGGCAAATCTGACCTCAGCAGACTGACCCAGGTTGTTCACTGTCTCTTGCCTCAGTTTCCCCACTTCTGTCTGTTCTCTGCAATAAGATCTCACATGACCTAAAGCTCGTCAGGGTTTGTTGGGCTTTATAGAAAATGGATCTTTTGCACAGGGATCAAAGGTTAATAAAAGTCCAGGGCTGAGCTGGAAATGATCTGTTAATACATTGTAGCAGAAAAGCCTAATTCCTGAGCATGACTGGAACTGACCACATGGAATCCCATGGAAATTCCAGAGGGACGTGGCCCGGCCGGAGCCCGCAGCGGGCACAGGGCAGCGCCGGGGCAGCTGAGCTCAGCCTGAGGCAGGAGCATTGCTGTGAGCCATGTGTGAGCTGGGGTTAATCTCCCAGCAGCACAGCAAGTTCTGCTGAGGTCTGGAGTGCGTGGAAAAAACCCTTTGGCTTTATAGAGCACCAGAAGGAACAACCTGTGTCCCCAAGGATGGGCTCCCTTGCAGCCAGACACACCTGCAGTGTGGGAAAGGCAAAAAGAGAGCAAAGGTGACCCCCTCGGATCCAGGTCCAGCCCCCTCTGCCCTGACCAGGCCTCGTCTGACCCAGACCAGCCCTGACAGCACCTCCTCGGCCCCTGGCAGGACCAATGCCACAGCCCAGAGAGGAGCCCAGCACCCCAAAACAGCAGGGACACCCTGGACCCCAGCGAGGGTCTGGAGTGGGGAGGAGAACCTGCGAGAGGGTGAGGAAAGAGTTAAACCCCCGGCACTGCCAGCCCTCCCTCCTGCTTCTCTGCTAACTTTGGGAGGAAGGGAATAGCATAAAGGTAAGAGTGGAGGAAGGAGAGAGGAGACAGATGAGAGAAGGAGCGAGGGAGAGGGGGAGCGGGAGAGAGGAACAGACGGCAGAGAGGGAGAGCGTGGGGGGGAAGATGCTGACGCTTCTCCTCCATCTCGGCGAGAGGCAGATAGAGGGGAACAAGGGGGAAAAAAAAGAAGGCAAAGACCAAGGGAACATGGGAGAGGGAGAAGGAAGGAGCCGGAGCGAGGGAGCATGTGTGAAAGTCGCAGTGAGAGAAGGGGCCTCTTTGATTCCCCGTGCCTCATACCAGACAGTGTCTAGACTGCAGCAATTATTGTCAGCTCAGAACACCCAGGCATTGCCATTTCAGCTGAAAGGGAGCTTAACAAAGAGCGAGGGAGAAAAAAAAATACCCTGCCGGCGGTTAGCTGGGCTCCCTCCAGCACAAGGGGCTCTTGGGAGGGTCCCCCATGGCCCGCGCCCCCCGCCAGCCCAGCCCCAGGTGCCCTCCCAGCAGCGGCTGCGGAGGAGGCCACGGCTGGGAACAATTCCTGACCCAGCTCCAGGTCTTTGGCTGCCTTTGGGCTGCAGCTGCTGGGTTCAGCTCTCCCTGCAAGCCCAGGGTACGGGGCAGGCAGGGCTGCGGTGACAGGGCTCTCTGGGGAGGTCAGGGTGTCCCAGTGGAGTTCCCCAGCAGGCAGAATTTGGCCGTGAGTGCCCCTGGAGCTGCTCCCCAGACCAACAGGAGATGGTCAGATGGACACCTCAGCCTCGCTCCGGAGGCCAGGGGATGCACACACCTCCTCAAGCAGTGGGGATGTGAATCCTAGAGCTGGGCTCCCCAATGGACACTGCTCCTACAGCTCCTCAGCTCCCCTGGGTCTCAGGAAATCATGGAGGTCACTCGTGGAAATTCACAGGAACAAAAATCATCCCTTCAAAAATCATCCATCAGTCCTCTCCTCCAGCCTGCTTCCCCACCCACTGCTAGAGGAGTTACCCTTTCCTCTCTCCAGCCCTTTGCTCTCAGAGGGGTTTTTGTGCTGTCTGCAGGTCTAGGATGTGGCTGAGGCTCCCAGGAGGGAATTAACACCCAGAACTGGCTGTGAGTCAGGAATTCCTGCCTCCCGCTGCAAACACCCGCCAGTGCCCCCCCAGCTCTGTGAGCTCTGTGGTGACAGCCAGCTCCAAATACCTCAGAGGGGAAGAGGTGAGAAGGAGAATTTCAGTGCCCTGTCTCAACCACTTCCATGGGTTTGGGGGTGGTGATGATCCCACTCAGCTGTCCATAGGGCTGCTCTGTAGATGTGCCCCTTTGGAAGCATCCCCAGCTCCAGGGCTGTGCCACCCATCTCCTAAATTTGGGTGCACGGAGCAGCATGGCCAAGCAACCTTCTCCACTGCTGGATGGCACCAGGGACTGTCCCTGCAGAGGCTCATGGCCCATCTGCTGGGAAAGGCGGCCAATCCCTCCAGATACTGGAGCACAGCTCTGGTTTAATTAGCACTTCTAATGCTTGGAAAGGAGGCTCGAGGGAATACCCAGCAGGTTGGACGTGATTTCCTCACTAGCAATCCAGCCTGGCAACAGGGAAGCTCCCCAGCTTCAGCTTGCTTAGCTGGGATGGGGTGACTTTGCCCTGGGGTCTAAACCATGGCAAATATCCTTGGCGAGCCCCACTTGGGCCTTTCAGAGCAGGGACACCTTTGTCAGAAGGCATTTTTGTAGCAAACCCCAGCAGTCAGCGTGCTCTGCCAGTGTGGGCTGCACTGTGAGCAATGTGAGCAACCCCAAACCGGCTCAACTCAGCTGTTTGTCCTTGTCCCTCTCTGCCTTTGAGGAACAAAATCCATTTTCTGGCCAGGTCTGGTCATGTCTGCTAAACCAAGGACTTTTTCTCCCCTGGGTACATGGCACTGATGTTGCTGTGTGGATAAAATCAGCCTCATTCAGATCCTCAGATCAGAGGAGATGACAGCACCAGTCCCACAAAGGGCCAGGTGGCAAAACCTGCCTGGGGAGGGACTGGTCCCCTCGTTCCCTTGGCCGGCCATGGCGTGTGTGTGGAGATGTCCCATCGCAGAGGTGCCCCCAGCTCCCAGCGCCGTGGTGTTCATGGGGCTCCCTCACGGGCTTCTGCATCCCAGGGATGGGGTGTCCACTCCAGCAAAGCTCCACAGCCAGGCTGGCAACACCCCAGCCACGGAGGACACTGAGCTTCCAACACGGGAAATCCAAATCCGGGATATGAGCAGTGGCAGGTCTTCCCCTTGTGAGCTTGGGCTTTGTTTGACCTTCACAAGGAGATTTTGGCCAGCCCACCCTGACCCAGAGCTGGACCACGAGGAGCTCAGACCTCTGACCGACTTGTGGGCTTGGGGGAGTGTTTTCCCAAAGACCTGAAAAGTGCAGGGCTTCAGAGGTATTGCCCTGGTGAGGAGGCACAGCCATGGAAGGCACTGGAACTGCCACCGGGCTGCCACTGAGGCCTCTCTGCCCCCTCTGCTGCCAGACTTCCACTGAAGCCCAGGAAGGCAGTAAGAAAGGAAGGCCTTGCCTTCTCCTCCATGGCAGGTCCAGTGCTCCTCCCTCAGGCAGCCTGGGCCTTCCCGAGCAGCCTGGGGATGCTCAGCTCCGCACAGAGCCCCGGGAGACCCAGCCCAGCAGGGACGTGCAGGGACCCACCGGCACCCCGTGAGGCCACCACCGTGTGCCCACAGTCAGGGTCCCCTGCGTGTCCCCAGCTCTCTGAAATGGCCACAGTTCCCAGCAGCAGGGACAGGAGGGATCTGGGAAGCCGCAGCCGCCGGTGCTGGGCTGAGCTGAGCTGTGCTGTGTGTGCTGTGCTGTGCTGTGCTGTGCTGTGCTGTGCT
>VWZP01005280.1:1039-102274 GCA_013396995.1 Dicaeum eximium | reverse complement strand
CTTCCTGGGTTAAAAATAATCAAGTTTCTGGGAAGCAGCAGCCCTGCTGCGCCTGCCTCCCTGCACTCGCGCCCCGGAGAATAGCTCGGCTCGGCTCGCTCCGGCCCCTCCTCGCTGCTCTCCTTCCTCCTCCCCACCCCCTACAGGGATCTGACTAATATGCTTGGGCTCTGCTTGCCAGCTCAGCTGGAAAGGAATTTAACCATTGCGTGGCCTGGAGGGAAGGAGTGGAGAGCCCAGAGCTCTCCCCATCTCCCGGGATCCCCGGTCCGGGTCCCTGCCCGGCCGTGCTCCCTTGAGTGCTGCCCAGAGGATTTGGGAGAAGAAGGGATGCCAGCATCCCATGGTGAGTGGTGGTCTCAGTCCCAAACTTACATGGGTGCAATGACCCTCCGGGGTTCCTTCAGAGGTGTCCTGCCTTCCTGTAGGCAAAATGCAGCACCTCAGTGCCGTGGTGCCGTAGCCTGGCTTGTGGGAGCTCCTGATCAGCCACAGATGCTCCCTGGGCACCCACACCCCTGCCTGCAACCCGCCTCAGCTCTGGGTGAGGGTGGCGGCTGTGCTCCCACACGGTGCTGTCAGGGGTCACGGTGGGACCAGCAGCTCCAGCCCCACAGCTGTGAGGTCTGCAGGGAGCGATCCCTGCGTTCAGGGATCCGTGGCTCGGCCGTGCTGCAGTGCAGCTCTGGCAGGAGCTGGCAGCCCTCCGCCGGCTGCTGGGACTCGGCTTCTCCTTCAGCACAGCGAGTAGGGAGCAGGAGCAGAGGCAGGGTCACACCTGGGTAAAAACCACGCACGGGGAAAGCTCCTCCGAGGCTAAATCCGGGTGCTAAAACGCCGGTGTTTGTGCAGACCCCCTCCACTGTCCCCCCTTGCCAGCCAGGCTCTGAGCACAAGCAGATTTCCAGCACAGGAGTGGGACACGGGGCGCTGCTTTAGAGCAGGGCGAGCGAAGCACAAAGCCTTGACCAAGGTTATCCCAGTGACTGTGGCAGAGCTGAGAACTGACCCCCCCACCTCCCCGAGGCTCCAGTTCGCTGGTGTATTGCAGCATCTCCCTGCTCGGCCAAAAACTCCCCTTGAAATCTCCTGGCCGATGCAGAAGGACTCCGAGGCCAGAAATCCCGAGCTCAGCAGCGCCGAGCGGAGCCAAGAGCAGCGGCTCGGCCGCCGCTCACCCCCCGCGCCGGCTGGCTCAGCCCCGCTGCTCCCTGCCAGGGCACAAAGCGTCCCGGAGGGGGACACGGCCCTTCCCGGAGCCCGCTGCCGGCAGAGCTGGAGTGCAGCCCCTCCGGAGATGGGGCTGCGAGGGAGGAGAGGGGCTGGGCACAAGGCAGGGACCCGGCGAGTGCAGGAGAGCTGCTGCCAGAGCATCACCCCTTAGCTGCTGGGATGCTGTGTAGGGCGAGGCCCAGCATTGCAAAAGGGCTCTGAAAGAAGTCGTCGTCTCTTCAAATCCTCCCTTAAATGGCAATTCTGCAGTAAAATAGGGTAGGATGGAGCTCAGTGTTTATTTTCTCTGCAGGACCCAAGCGTGGCTCAGCCTGGGACTGTGAGCCAGGCTGGCTCTCACTGACAGCCCAGCAGGAGCACGACCTGCAGCCCCAGCTCTGCTCTCCCAAACGTCCCTGCAGAGCCAGAGCTCGGTGCAGGGCTCAGGGCAGGAGACAGGAGGGGAATAAGCATCCAGTTCACTCCTAACTGAGCTGCCTGCCCTGGCAGCTGTGGCTGGAGGCAACAGGATGGGTGTGTGGGGGACCTGTGAGCCATCACTGTGCACCAGGAGATGCATGGCCAGAGCCCCTGTGGCCCCACACAGCTGACAGTCAGGGCGTGAAAGGAGTGATGGCAAGACACAGCCAGGAGCCAGAGCAGGGCCAGGCTCTGACCATCCCTAGGCGAGCAAAAACACTCCCATTCCAAATTCCCTGGTGCCTTGGGAGCTCCCTCCAGCACTGCCTGTCCCACAAGCCCTGCGGCAACCTCAGCAGCCAGGAAATGCTGGCAGGAGTGAAAGGAATTGAGAAACTGCAGGCAGCAGGATGAGACATGAGCCAGCACAAGCAGGATGTGACTCGGGGGTGGCTGGGACTGCCCGAAGGGTGTCACCAGGAATCAGTACCTGGGGCCATCCTGTGCCCTCCCTCTCACACTCCTCACAGTGAGCCCAAGCCCAGCCTCTGTTCCCCACACAAGTCACCGGGTCCCGTTTGTGTTTCACCACCTAAATCCTCTGTTAACAGCATGGTGATGTCTTCTCCCTCTATCCACCCCAGACTTCTGCACTCCCAGCCTGCCTGAGGCTGTTGCCCAGGGCTGTCCCTGTCACCACAGTGCCCCAGCCCCCTCACCCCATCTGCAGGGCACACCTGATATTCCCAAGGTTTTTCCAGCACAGACGGGATGGCAGCAGTGGGAGGTTTGGGACGAAGGGGAGCTCAGACACTGGCTGGACTTTCCCCTTGTCCTGCCTCAAACCAGCTGTTGTAGTGCTGCAGGAAAGGAGAAAGAGGCTATGAAGGAGAAGCAGAGAAGAAAAAAAAAAAAAAACCCACAGGAAAAATATTTTTCCCCCTACTAAACACCCAAAGGTTTGTTTATCCACCAGCCCCTCAAGCTGAGGCTGGCTGGTCCCAAGGTGGCCCCTTCCATGGGTGCTGCCTTCCCTGTAGCTCTCAGCTCCTCGTGCCTCACCTTCCTCTCTGTGCCATGATCCCTGATGGGGTCTCCAGCTCATCCTCACATTTCCCAGCTCCAGCATGGCTAAGGAAAGCCATCTTAGCTGGCATTCCTGAAAAATGACCTGCCCTTCCAGCCAAGGAGTTCAGCTCAATTCCCAACCCCTACCTGTATCCAGGCTCACCAGCCTTCTCTTCACGTGGGAAATTATTTACCTCAGGTGAGGAAAAACAGAGTAAAAGGGGATAGATCGAGCTGTTGAATCCAGTAAAGCCCAAAGCTGCTTCTGCTTGCTGCTTCCTTGCTCTGGGGGAGGACAACAGGGAGATGTCAGCCTGCCATGGGCAGAGCCCAGGACAGCCAAGCCCTGGCAGAGAAGGTCATCCCACATTCCTACAGAAAGGCACCATGGAAAAGACCCGATTGCACCAACAGCTCCAGCACTGGACAACAAAATCTTAAGGGGTCCAAGATGCTGCAGCTCTTCTTTTCCATCTCTCCCACAGGTAGGGCACAGGGATGTGTTCCCAGGGGAGAGAAAATTCCAAAGCTTGGGATGGAGAAACGGCCCTGCAGGAGTGCAGCTGAGCCTGGAGGCCAGGATATCCTCCTGGGACACACCTCTGGACTCAGGAGGATGCAGGAGCAAGCCAACTCCCTGAAACACAGGGAGTAACTCTCTGGGTAACACAGTGTCTCCAAGGTGGGCAAAACCTTTCTCCTCCATCCATGATCCACGAGTGTCCCCATTGTCTTTCCATGGCCAGCTCCAGCCCTGGCAGGGAGGCACCAGCTGGGACCTGCACTGTGCTCTACTCTCTTGGTCACTGTCATCTTTCTAGGAGCTGAGGGGAATTTTCTTTGTTTCGATTTGAGGGAAGAGTAAATTCACATACAACTGGAAGATTCAAAAAGGCTGAATCATCCTGAAACTCTGGGTGAAATTGAAAAATTGTTTGGAATGAAAAGAAGAAATACCAGTGCAGGGCAGAGGAGATGGCTTTGAAGATGTAAACCACCTTCTCCCATCAGTCACCTGATGATCTGTTGTATTCTAAAGAATTCTAGAAGAATCTCCTTGATTTCTTCATCAAAAACAAAAAAGCCTGTTTTTTTAATTCAAAAAATTGTCTCAATGTAAAAGAAGAGATCTAAGTAAATCAGGCAAACCCCAAACACAACAGAACAAAACCAAACCATTTCAGGCTAAACCAAACATTCTGGCTTCACCTAGAACAATTGCTTGCACAGGGATGGGGTATTTTGTGGTTTCTTTTCTTGTCCATTTGACCAGAAATTGCCTACTAAATCCTTGTTCTGGGCTGCCATGGTGCAATTCCCACACCCAAGACATTCCAGTTGGGCACCAAGCAATAATTTCCATTCATTTTTCCAGCAACGTGGTTCTCCATCAATGGACCAGACCCACTGCAGTAACTCCCTTCTCCAGGAAAGAGGAACACTTGGCTCTCCTTCCTCACAGACCTTGGAGCGTGTCCTGTTCATCCTTCACAGGACCCTCACCCAGCCTTGAGTCCCTTTGCGCCTCCTTAACAACAACTCAGCAACCCAGCAGCCACCTCTGCTCTTACACTGGAGGAACTCCTCTGGAGAGGGGAGCAGAGTCTCTTCTCAGGAGAGCTGATTTCCAGCCCAGCCCAGCCTGGTTTAACTCAACCCTACCCAACCCCACCCATCCTTCTCGCTGCCACCACCCACGCCCCCAACTTCCAACCCCACCACCCAGACCAGGTGGCACCATGTCCAACTCCAAGCTCACCACACAGCCATGGCCCCAAGAAGAGGGATTTACTATCCTCAAAAGAAAAAAAAAGAAAAAACCAAAATAAACCAAAACAAAACCCACCAAACAACAAAAAAACCAACAACAACAAAATACAGTTTTCACTAAGGATGCAGTGGAGCAGGTTGGGAGGGGGGTGTTAGACAGAGGTGCCGGACTGCATTTCCACCCTCACACCTGGCTGCAGAGGCAAGCGGCAGCAGGGCTGCACATTCCAACCCCAGGCAGAGAGGTGAAACCCCAAGAAAGTAGCAAACAAGTCGAGGCGTAAATACAGCACGAATCCACGGCACTTCAGCGTGGTTCGTTATCTCCGCTTAGACTGGAGTCGGTGGAGCCGGGTTTGAGAAGAGCAGAAATATCAGCAATTAAAGATATGTCGTGTCAAAAAAACTCTAAACTGATTAAAGTTGAAGGCTCCGTTTTCTTCTTTTCATCAGAGAACGGAATCAAAACCTGCCTGGAAAGACGCGCTCCCCCCGTTCCCAGCGCTCCGAAGGCAGCGCCTGCATCCGTCCTGCTGTGTCCCTGCATTTTAATTACCACCTTATTAATATTCATGAGGCTAGGCACTCAAGGGGGATTGCAGTCTGTCATTCTCTCTCTCTTTCTCTCTCTTCTCCCCCCACCTCTCTCGGCTGAGTCGGTGGGATTTTTTTTTCCCCTTCCCCTTCCCAACATTTGGCGTGCTGCGGGTCCGCGGGTGCGCGCAGCCCCGAAGGCGCTGAGCGGGCGAGGGGCCGCCTGTGCGGGCTGGTGGCAGGGCTGGCAACGCGGGTGGGTGTGGGATTGCCCCACCGCAGGCAAAACTTCCCCCACTGCGGGCACGATGCTGGCACGGGGAAACGGGTCTGACACACACACACACAGCTCCGGGTAGCAGCATCGCCTCTGAGCGCTGGGGTGATGCTGTGGGACCTCCAAGAGAAGAACGGGGCTCTGCAGAATGGCACCGGGTGAACACAGCTGCCCTCAGCCCCCACACCACCGCCTCTCCTTGGGGACTGAGCATCCTGCCCCCCAGTTCTCCCTGCACCCCAGCTCACCCTGCACCCCAGCTCTCCATGCTCATGCAAAATCACCCACTGCTGAAGCAGGTGAAAGCACCATGCCCCAGCCACGGGGCCACTGTGTCCTTGATGGAGCCACAGCCTTGGTCACCAAGGTGAAGTGTGGCCTTAGGGGTCTTGCCTGCATCCAGCTGCCCCCCAGCTGTGCCCCAGTCGCTGGTGGAGGTTCCTGGCTGGGCAAATTGGACCCCATTTGTTTTCTCAGGTCCAAGGCGCTGGTGTGCCCTGGGAGGAGACGGGCAGGAAACCTGGGTTAAGGGCACACAGAGGGAATGGAGCTGGAGGTAAATCGATTTCTCATTCCTAAACTGTGCAATGTGGGGTTTGCCCTCTCCTTGCTGCCATGCAGCATTTAACCCTTTCTACCTCCAGTACTGGAAATAGAGGCCACGTGGGCAGCAGAAAACTGTCCTGGTTTTGCAAACCCTGCTCCTACTTAATCCCTCTCAGGTCACTTTCCCAGTCCCTCCCCAAGAGATGATGCAGAGCCCAGCCACAGGTGATGGGCAGGTGCCCCCATCACCTCACACTGCTCAAAGCCATTGGCAAAGGGACACACGGGGCTGCCCCATCCCCACAGCCACCAGTTGCAGGCTGGAGCCCACCTCCCTTTTTCAGGTAGCTGCAGCCAGACCCTAGTCCCACCTTCCCTCAGTATCTTCCTATTCCATCTAACCCTAACCTTAACCCTAAGGACACCCAAAGCACCATCAGGAAGCCTCTTTGGGGATGCATCCTGTATCCCGGAGCGCTGCCTCCCCATCCCCAACCACCTGCAAACAACCTGTCGAGAGACACTCCAACTCGGTGGCTCCCCAACGCCCCACTTGCTCAGCTCCACAAATATTTGAATTAAGGTCCCCTGGGGAGCCACAGTCACAGAGTAACTGATTTCTCCTCCTTCATTATATCTCTGTGTAATTTACCGAGGGACGGCGGCGTGTGCCTCCATTCGAGAGAATTCCCAGCAGGACTCCCAGGAGCTCACAAATCAGGAAAAGGGAAAGCATTAGAATATGAAAGGTGAGGATGGTCTCCCCACCAAGACTCATCTTGCTCTTCCCCAGCTCCCCCAGCTCTGCCAGCCCTGAACTGTGTTTTATTTCTGCCTACTGCCCCTTGTGCAAGTAGGTTATGGGCTGGGGACGGGCCATGGTGCCATGTTGTCAGCTCTGTCCCTGACTTCTGACCCTTTCTGGGCAAGAAGGAGGGAGAAAGGGTCTCTTCCCTCATGGAAACATCTCAAGAAATGCCAGGGAAGCTGATGCAGCAAAGGTTTCTGAGTGAAATTGTGTCCCTTGGTCCTAAAATCTGACTTCTTTTCACCTGGACAAGTATCCTATGCTTCAGTTTCCACATCTACAAGAGAAAGGAGTCACTCCCTCCACTTAGTAGTTTAAGACTCCCAACATTCAGATGTTGAAGGTCTATAAAAGACACGAATCCATCTGTGTTGCATCTCTAGCAAGGAGGAGCTGGGGGACAATTTCACCAGCGTAGTTCTAAAGCTACCAGAAGGAGCTTGAAGAGTCACCAAGGAAAAAGAAAAGGGGAAAATGAGGAATTTGGACCAAGGATCCACAACTGAGCTGCTTTGTGTGTTTTCTTGTGAAGCACGATGTGTGAGGAGGTTGGTCTTGGTTGGACCCACCTGAAGCCAGCCCAGCTGAACCCAGGGTCAGCCCCGTGCTGAGGTGCCAGGGCAGGAGCAGCTCACCCTGAGAGTGGGAGGCCGTCACTCCTGGTGGCTCAGGCAGGATGAAGGGACCTTTTGCAGATCTTTGCAGCATCTGTGGACTGGGTGGGAGCTGTCTCCCTCCAAATCACTGTCCACTGACCACTGCCACGGATGTGACGCTGGAGTAAAGCGCCGGACGGGCTCGGACGCAGCGAGTTCTCCGCTCCAGCTACACTGCAAACAGCGGAGGGCAACATTTTGCTTCCTGGAAACCCAGAGAAAGAAGTATTTTTTATGAAGAGCTGCAGCTCAGAGGCAACCTGTAATGGAGATTTCAGAAAACTGGGTGTTCCCCCTTCCACCTCCTCTGCAAAGACAAAGACTTGGCAGATGGTGGTGGTGCTCACTGGGCTTGTGCTGGGCTTTTTTTGGGAGCTGGGCATTCAAACCCTCACTCTCATTCTTCACTTGAGGTGTGAGCAATATAAAATCTGCCCATCCCAAAACCAGCCCATCCCTGGGCTATCTCAACTTCTCAGAGCTCTTCCCAGAAGCTGAGTTAAAGACCTGGGGCTGTTCAGCCTGTAACAAAGAGCTCTTTTCTCCCCAGCCTTCACCAGTTGTTGGAGTTAAATAGGCTGCACTGAAACCAAACCAAACAAAGCCCCTGCAAAGCGGCTCCAAATCCCCGTCCCCTGGCCAGCGCTCCAGCACTCTGGATTTCCCCCGGAGCGCAGGCACGGCGCTCCTTGGTGTGCCACGGCTCTCTCCCCACTCCAAAAGGTGGGCTGAAGCAGTAAGGCTGTGTTCCTTCCTGTGCTTCCTGCTGCTGGACACCCACGGGAGGTGGTGAGGGGGTCTCAGAGTGGGAATCCTGCCATGGAGCTGCTCCAGCCTCTGCCTGCTATCCCCCTCCTCCGCTGAATTTGCTCCAGACTCTGGCTATGCTGCTGCCAGCGCCGTGACCCCCCCGGAGCAGCACAGGAGGAGCCCTCATGGGCACCACACGGCTTTCCCAGGCGTGGGCACCTTGACGGGACCTTTCCTAAAGCTCTGCCTACCCCACCCCCTCGCAGCCCCTATGGGTCATGGGGCAAGTTCTCCCTCTCCCGTTTTGCGGGGCCAGGTCGCTGTCAGAGCCCTCCCCCCCAGCACTGCAGCGACCAATTCCCTGCAGCAGCTGCCTTCCCTGAGCGAGGATGTGATGGCAGACGGGGGTCTCCGTCAAGGCAGGGGGGGAATTTTTGGCCATGGCAGTCCCTGGAGGGGCTGCTGGCGCCTGCATCCCGGGGGTGCTGAGTGCGGGGGTTCGGGGCTCTCTGTGCCGGCAGCTCAGTGATCAAAGCGCCGAGCACGGCCCGGGGCCGGGCCGGGGCCGGGGGGAGGCGGCGAGAGATGAAACGGAGCAAAGTTCCCTGGGTTCGGACGCGGGAGTTGGAAAGGATTCGACGGCAGCTTGGAAAAGGAGGAGAAGAGGGCCGGGAGCAGCAGCGTTCAGCAGAAAGGAATGTCCTGATGGGAGGGCAGTCTGAACGCCGGCCAGGACCCCCCCACCCCCCTTCCCAAGGCTGTTTAAAAGCCCCGGACCTCTCCGAGCCCTTTAATTGGCGCTTTAAAAAACTTCCTTGTTCCTTGACGCGGNAAAATTCCCCTTTGAAAGGTTTGCTCGAAGCCAGCCCCATCCCCTCCCTGCAAGCCTCGGTAGCCCCCAGCCCTCACCCCACCAGCCTCTTGTGTGTATTCTTGTTCTCCCCTAATAATCCACATCCCAGCTGCCTCCCTCTGCCTTCACCCTCCTCCTCCCTGCCTCTCTCGCTCCCTCTTTCTCTCTCCTCCCCCCTTCCTCCCCCTTTCCATAACTCAAAAGCTTGTCAGGCTGGTTCCAGACTGCTGGCGCCAGGCTTCACTCCAGGAAAAAAATAAAGCAAAAGAGAAAGGCATGCAAGGCAAAACAGCCCCGCCACATGAACACACATCAAACCAGCCCTTTATCTCCCCGGAATGCTCTCCCCGCTGCAGAGCTCCCTACCCCGGCCCAACAGCCGCGCTCCCCATCCCCGTAACCCTCCTGCAGCAGCGCCGGGCTGCGAGCGCACACGCCCTGCCAGACACGGCGAAGGAGCAAATACAAGATCTATTATTTATCGGTGTTATCAATTATTTAGAGCCTCGGTGCGGGGAAGGGGTGGGGAGAGGAGGCCATGGAAGAGGCAGTTCTTAGCCTGGTAGTTCAGGTGAGTGGGTTCTGAATGGTCCCACCTCCCCACTGGTGCTGGGATGTCTCCAAGACCATCCCTTGCATCCCACCCCACTGACATGGGGTTGTTTTTATCCTGCCTCCAGCAGAGTGGGGCTTCCCCTCACAGCAAGCTGTGATATCCAGCTCCAGGAGCATCCCAGCTCCAGAGCCACTGGTGCCTGAGTGGAGGGCTGCACTACCCCACGGGCAGAGGGGCCAGCTGGAGGGTGAGGGCTCACACACGGGGACCTTGGACCCTGACTCATTATCCAAGGGACCAGTCAGCTCCCAAAAATGCAAATTTTAGCATCGATGTACATTTTCTCAGGCATTTCCAACAGCTCTCTCCTGGTTTGCCAGTGCATTTCTCCTCTCCTGCAATCTGGAGGAGGCACCACTGCTCATCACCACTCCCAGACTGCAGAGGTGGTTGGTGCAGGGCTCTGGAGCCTCGAGTCATCCTCACATCCAACCAACCCTGCTGGAGCTGGTTTGGCTCAGGGCAGGAAGAGGAATGTGTCCAGGGCTCTCCTCCTCATGGAGCTGTAAGGTCAGTCTCGACCCCAAAAGGTCAAAACCAACATTCCAAACCCAAAACCCAGCCCTTGTGCAGAAGGGAAATTACACCAACCTATGCATCCACTTCCAGCTCTGTTTTCTCTTGCATTTTGGAGCCAGCTCCAGCCCACCATCTTTGTGAGGATGCTTGCAGAGGGTCCCAGTCACCAGGCAGGTGACACCCATGGCACTGTGCCGATGGGCACGGGTTCACCCCCGGGCCACTGCCGCAAGGCAGATGGCTACCCAGCCTCCCCGCGAGGTAGCCGCCTTTCCGCGGCAGATCGCACCAAAGTAGCTACAGTGGGAACGTGTGATGAGGTGGGTGTGCTAAGAAGATTTTTTTTGGCAGACTTCGGGATGACTTTATTGCTCACAAGTTCTCGAGTCATGGCTGAGTAACACACTCATCGCATGTCTGAAATGAAAAAGAAAAACCCTTACCCCAGCACAAAATAAATAGCCTGGACAAAGCCTGTTTGCTTTGCTCCCCTTCCTTGCTCCAGGGGTTCCAAGGTTCCCACATGGGCTGCAGAGCCTGATATTTCCCCCTGAGTTTGAGAAAAGAGGCTGCCATGCACACAAGCACCAGTCCAGTCCTGAGACCTCCTCGTCAGGTTCCCCTCCAAGCCATGGGCTGTGTATTGAAGGCAGAGGAGCACCATCCACTCTGACAGGACCTCTGGGACATGACTTTCATTTGGATGGCTGAATTAGGCTCGCTGAGCCCAGACCTTTGCATTGGAAGGTGTGACCTCAGCCTGTCTTGGTCTCAAGTGTTTTCTTCTAAAGCCCAGGAGTTCTGCTCCATGTCCCCACATCCCAGCCAAGCTGTGTGAAGGCTCCTGGGTTGGGTGAGCAGAGACCCTCAGATCACCAGGGAGGATAAATTTCTGCAATGCTGGTTTGGATGTTCCTGGGTGCCAAGAGGGTGCAGAGAGCGGTGCTGTCTAAGGATAGAAGCATCCCCACCTCCAGTGCCTTCAGCTCTGAGAAACCAGTAGCTACTTTTGAAAAGCAGCCAATGTACTTCCAGCCTGGAAGGAATGCTCCTGTCCTCTGCTCCAACTGAGTCAGTGGGGGCTGATCAAATTCCTGTGGCAACCCAGTGATCAAAAGGCATCAGATGCCTGCCTAAGCCCACAGGTGCAAAGAAAGTGCTCTTCTCTTCTCGAGGTAGGGAAATGAATGTGAAGAGTGATGGAGTGACTTCCCCAAGGTCACCTGGGGAATGCTGCTGGAGAGCCCAGAGCAGAACCCAGGACCTGAGGGTTCTGCTGTCCAGCTCCCAAGTCCTCACATCCACCCTCACCATCCCTGGGACAATCCCAGCCCTCCCACAGCCCCACAGACCCCCAAAGCCTTCTGTACATCCCTGCACTGGAGGGAAAAGAAGGTCAGAAGCGTGAACCCCTCCAGATGTTGGCTTTTGGGTGCCCTCCAGCCCCAATGGAAGAGTTCAACTGAGATGGAAAAATCTTCCCTTTGAGTAAAGAAAGAGTAGGATCTGCTTTCTGCCATTTATTATCCCAGTTTTCCCACTCTAAAGACTAAGAACAGATGAGAACTAGTTGGAAGAAGGGGGAAAAAACAAAATTAATTTCATTCCATTGTAACAGGTTCAAAAGGGATGTTTTAATAAATTTTCTACTATTTTGGGGGAAAAAAAATCCAGGAAAAAAACAGTCTTTATAGTTGCTGTGCCTCCTCCTGAAAGAGCATATCCTGAGGAGAAAAATGGGGGCTTAGGGAAAGGAGAAATTTCACTGAAGGTTGAAGGGGGAAGAGCAAAAGAACAGGAGGAACCCTTCATTTAGAAATGTCACAGTCAGTTTCGTGAAGAAGAAGAAGAAAAATCCCATTATGTTGGGTATTTTTCACAAAAACTTTGTGTGTGTTTGTTTTTTAAAGGCTGGGGTTTTTTTCCAGCTAAAAATAAAACTCCACATGTTTGGGAAAAAAAAAAGGAAAAAAAAAAGTAAAAAAAAAAGTCATCCGTCCCTGGGCAAAACCGAGAGCGCTGGAAGGGACAGCAGCTACCCTGGGATGGCTTGTGCCGCTTCTCACCAGTCGGCCCCGATCTGCGGCACCTCCGGCTCCCGCTCCGTGCCGGGCAAGGTTGGAAGGACGAGATCTGAGCCGGGGCGGGTCCGCAGCGAGCCCGAGCTGCCGGTCACACATCGGGGCTGTTTCCTGGCCGCAGCTCCTGGCACTCGGGGATGCCGATGCCCAAGAGCATCCCTGGCTGCCGGTGGCCGAGCTGCGGAGCTCCCCCATGGGTGCATTTGCAATGCCCGGTGGATGCTCGCAGGAGCCCGGGTGTGCCGGGAGCTCGCCCTGAGCTGGCCCATGGCCCCAGCCCATCCTGGGGGAAAAGCAGGACACTGCTGGGGCAGAGCACACGGCTGTCACGGCCGGCCCCAGCTGTATCCTTTTCCCATTTCCCTTCCATGCGTGCGGCCGGGCTCCCCTCCCTGCTGAGGTCAGCTCCGGCTATTCTCTCCTCCGTTTCCCCTGCTCTTGCCATGCACTTCCCGTCTCCCTTTGAAATTTCACCTTCGCTGCGTCATTCCCCGTGGGCCGTTTTGGGGCTCGGGTTCACATGGACGTGCTGTTCCCTGCGGTTCTTAAAGAGCCAAGGTGGGGCTGAGCCTCGCTTTTTGGGAGCCCTTGTGCTGGGGAGCACACAAAATAACCCAGCTCACACAGATCCGTGTTCAGCTGAACAAGCACGAGCCCAAATGCTGAGCTTGCACCAACAGCCTCGAGCAGCACAAGAGTCAGAAGGGAAAACGCCATGAAAAATAACGAGGAGCTGGGAGGAAACAAAGGCTGGGCAAAACAGGGAGTGTTTCCAGCAGATGGAGATGGCCAAATCCGGCGGTCTGCTAACCGTGCTCAGCTTAACCAAAGCTGAGCAGGACCTGGCCCTGACCCAGGACAGGCAGAGGAGCTGTCTCATGTCACCGCCACCCCCGCCCCAGTGCCACAGAACCGAGGGAAGATCGAGGCAGATCTCTCCTGGGCCCACAGATGGGACACCCAAGCACCCACACAGCACGAGTGACACCCCCAGCGGGGTTTGAGAGCGAACAGCTCCCTCGTGCTCCCACAAAGCCCCAGGGAATTCAATGCCGAAGAGAGAGCAGCTGGGCTCCTCCCCAGGCGGAGCGGCTGCCGCTCGCACGCGCCCCATTTTGGCCAACCGTCCTTTCCATGGAGGAGCCACGATGTCGAACAAAAGCTGTCCCCGCTGCCCCCAGCACTGCCTGCCGCGCTCCCCGCGTGGCACCGGGCCAAAGCCCTGAACAAAGGAGGGCTGGAAGCAGAGCACACATCAATGCGTGGTGGATTTCCCCTGACAGAGCCCAGCGAGGAGCATCGCCCACCCTGCCTGGGATGGGCTGGCAGCGCTGGCAGCACGTGGCACTCACCCACCAGGGCAGCTGCACTGACGGGGTCGCTCGGAGCTGCCTGGACCCGTGGCATCCCCAGGACACCACTCCAGCTCTTTTCCAGCGACAGCCGACGTCTGCCGGCGACCTCGTGGACGAGGGCTACAGCCAAGCCGTGTCAGCGAGATGAGACACGGCGCACAGGGGCTGCTCCCTGCAGTTTGAGGGAGGAGGTGGAGAGAATCTCATGACATGAGAGCCTGGAAGAAAGGCCTGACCCCAGGTTATAGATTTTTGCCTCCTTCGATGGCAATCACTGACAGATGCTCACAAGTACATTTCTTTGGAGGAGCACACACTCGCTGAGGGTGAGGGAAGGGCTGCACGCCTTCTCCTCTGTGCTTCCCTTCCCAGCTGCTCCTGCCAGGAGAGGCTCAGGCAGCCCAGGTCACATCCCACCTCACTTCAGGGATTCTCTGCAGCCAGGGGACACATCCTGCTCTGCAGGTGGCTCCCAGGGCTGTTGGTGAAACTGCAAACGCTTGCTGTGCCAAATGGCTTTAAAGCTTCCCCATCCCCTTGCATTGCATCACCTCTGTCACTAGAATGTTCCCAAGCTCACCCCTCTTATGTCCTTTCCATGCAGGAAGCTCTCCTACAGTCATGGATGTGCTCCAAATCATCATTGACAGTGCTGATTACTTGAAGCCTTAATTGGATATCATCCATAAAGGGAAAAACCCTCAGTGCTTTCTCCACTCTTCTTCCAGCTCATGGATGCTCAGGATAGGGTTGGTGCCTTCAAACAGTGGCATCACCATCTCTAGCCTGGACCTTGAGAGTCCTTAAGGAGAGGGGAGGGGTTTGAGAGACAAAATCTGTAGAAAAAAATGTGAACCCGGCAGCCTTGTAACCCAAACCACGGTCTGGATGGTTATGATCTCCTGGCCCATTGCAAGGGCCAGACACTGGAAAAATCAGGGAAGAGCCTTTAAAATAATGAGATTTTCACAGGGGAAAAAAAAAAAAATAAAAAAGGAAAAAGAAAGAGGGCCAGTTGCCTTGCTTTTATTTCCCTGTTGGCTTTTGAGCCTGTAGGCCACTCTGACGTCACTCTGCTAAGCTCGTCTCTGCAACCATGAGGTAAGAAACCAGCAACCCCCCCGCCAGTGCTCTGCCATCACACAGCTCCCAAAAAAAGGAGGAAAGAAGGAAATGCTGGGACCCAAGGGAAATCTCCAGAGGTTTGGAGGACCATTCATAGGGCCACGAGCAGCATCAGTGGGCAAGGCAGAGTGAGAGGTGCCCTTGAAAGCCCCTCTCCACCCACAGGGTGGTGCAGAGCTGGGGCCAGGTTTGGGGCAGGGCAGTGAACGTCGCCCAGCGCCGGCGTGGCCGTGCCGCGTGGCTGGCTCGCTCCTGGCAGTAAGGACAGGCCCAGGAAAGGGAAAAGACTTCCAGCACATCTCAGCAATTTCTCTCCACTCCCAAAGGAAGCGTGTTTATTGGAAGCCATTTTCTGCATAAATAGCCCTTTCCTGCTGTTTCCCACAAAGTCAGACTAAAATAATTTCCTAGGCTTGAGGACGCCAGCCCACAGCTTTCTAGATGGATGCACAGGGCTCAACCTTGAGCAAGAGACCAAAGACATTCCCAAAATCCTGCTCAGAGCTCAGAGCAGAGGGTTTACATCCCGTCCCCAGCTGCACTTGCACCAACTTCCAGCTGCCCCACCACGTCACCACAGGCCAGCACTTCCCTTCGGGTGGGCTTTCAGAGCCCCCTGCAACCTCAAGCCCATTCACACTCCACACACATCCCAGATGGAAGCAAGACCCCAAATCACTGCTCAACACACAAAGAGGGAGGAGCAGCTTACACAAATACCCAGGCAGTGCTCACTGGAAAATAAACTGGTGTTCAGCCCTGAATGACTGGTGTGCAAAGGGATGGAGACAATCCAGTGTCAAGGTTCTCTCACCCCACACAATTTAGAACTGACATTTTCTCCCCAGCAAGGAGCTGGTGACTGGAACAGGTCCCTGTTCACACCTAGAGGTCCCCTGAAGGGCTCATGCAGCAGCACTTTGGGGGCTGTGGGGGAGAGCTGAGGTGCTGCAGTGCCCAGGGCAAGGACTGAGGTGGGTCCCCCCTCCATCCTCCCCAGCTCTGCAGCGCAGCACAGGATCCCACCAGGCAAAGGAGGGCTCTGTGCCTGTGCTGCCACGGGCTCTGCCATGGACCCTCCTTGGCAGGGAGCTTGGCTGGGACAGGCTGAGCCAGCACTGCAGGGTCCCCAGCAGCCCTGACACCGCTGGGAGATCGTGACCACAGTGATGGAAAGCACCGTGCACGTGGCCCAGGCTCCCAGAAGAGCCCTCGCTCTGCACTCCAAGGCCAGGCAAAGCAGCCCATGGGTGCTGCATGCCAGGCTGCTGCCCTCACGTTTAGGGCAGGGAGAAAAGAAGGAAGATTTGGAAAAGTCTCTGTCTGAAGCCGCTTGGCGACTGGAGGCAGAGGGAGCGCAGCACTCTGGAACTGGGCAGGACACAGTTAACGCCCGGTTCCTCGTGAAGGATCAGGAGGAACTTGGCTTCATATTTCATGTGTGGGATGTTGCAAGAGGACAAGGAGCCCTGAACCCCAGCGGCATGCGCTCCCTGGGAGAAACCCACGACGTGCCCCTCTCCACGGCCGCTCCGCCGAGAGCAGGACCGTCCCTCCCGGCCAGGCACGGTGCCACCACGCCGAGTGACACCGGACAAACAGCGGGGCCGTGCCGACTCCGCGGTGGCACCGAGATGCCGGCGAGCGAAGGCGCCGCAGCCGAGCGAGAGCTCGGGGCTGGCGGTGGAAGGGAAGGGCCCACGCGTGGCGTGGAGCTGGGGCTCGGCACAGCCGGCTCCTGGGCTCACATACAAAGGCTGGGCTCCCCCAGCCCGGCTGATGCTCGACCTCTCCGTTGTCCTCGCTGCACGCCTGTCCCAGTTCCAGCAGCCGGTTGCTACAGCAACTGAGCTCTGACTAATCATTTGCGCAATGACCTTTTTTCCCCCCAGAGAGAGGGAGGGAGGGAGATGGAGAGGAGGGAGGGAGGGGAGGAGAGGCAAAGCGAGCGGAGGTTAGCAAGAAAAAGAAGGCNTTCCTCCTCCTCCTCCCCACCCCACCCCGACCCTGGCCACTGCTGAAGGGCCAGAAGTCAAGAATTTGGCTCTGCCTCATCACCGAGTGCCTGCGAAGGGCTGGTTGGCCCCAGGTCGCTGGGATGGAGCACCCCAAGCACAAAGCCTGACTGGTGGGTGGTGGTTGGGGAAGCCACACCGGGGCTGAAATGAGCTAAAAACTCCCGTGTCAGCGTTACACCAGGAGGGAACAGGGCTGGGCTCTGCTGAGCCAGGAGAACCAGCCAGGGAAGAAACCTGAGCCCAGCTCCAGTGGCTCTGATGGTGTTACTGGGAGGGCTTCACTCCCACCTCTATTGCCTTGAGCTGAACAAGCCCAGAGTCGGGTCTGGCTCCAGCTCCAAACAGAGTAAATAATGCAAAAGCCTTTTTCTGCAGAGCTCCGAGAAGAACATGTGAGGTCACATCTTCCTGAAGTGGTAGGAGAAAACAGTTTAGAGGTTGTGCATTGTTCCTCATGCCAGAGGAGAAGAGAATAAAAGTTGGTGGAACCAAAAAAGCAGTGGCAAGGTCCTCCTCACCAAGGGGTGGATGGTTATGGCCCCAGTTTTCACAGCAAAAGGATTTGGTCTTTATCCCAGTGGGATCAGAAACAGTCACATCTGACCTTGACCAGCTGCAAACTGCTAAGCCAACTGAGATGAACAACAACAGTGACCAAGAGCAGTGTCACAGGAAAATGGGCTGGGTATTGGAAAGAATGGGAAGTTTGAAGAAAAATTAGTTTTGTGGACAAAAATTCCACAACACATCCTGATAAACTGCAGTTCTCTTCTGTGAACTGGAGAAGGAGGATGTGATATGAGTAATGGACAAACCAAAGAATGAGCTATATCCTGAGTGGTGCTGAGAACACACTCTGCACACACAGCTCCTGCTGGCACAGGACAGGGAGCTCTCATTAGGCAAGACAAAATCTCATTTGAAGTGGCCTCCAAAAGGTCCTGGAGCCAATCCTCCTCTTTCAGCTTGTGCTTCCCTCTGCCCATCAAAATAACGCAATGGACAAGACAGGCGTACCCAGCCAGTTTGTACACCTAAAAAAGTAAAGTAAGATCCACAAAATCACCTGTGGCTTAAGGCACGTAAAGGAAGAGGCCAGGTTGTGAGGAACCCTGCACTCAGTGAGCACCCAACATATTCCCCTTATCAGCATGACTTGGCACCTACAGAAATTCCCATTGTAGCAGCTGATCCCAAACTTGGAGAAACCAGCAGGAGGGTTGATACTGAGCCCGTTGCACTACATGGAGCATTGCAGGCAGCCACAGCTTGGGGCTAAGAAGACCAAAGCCATGTCAAGCTCAGTGTAAAAAACTGCTGCTGCATGGCAAGAGATATTAACTCAGGCTTGGCCACGGACACAGGGCTTGCAGATCCAGCCTGAGCCCACGCCTGCCTCCAAACCCCCTTGCAGGTGAACCTGGAGCTGCACTGAGCCTCAAACACCATGTGTAGAAATAAAACTCCTTTCCACCTCTTTTCAGTTAAATCACTCTGCAGTTTGCAGAGCTCCACCAAGGACAATTATTTCCAGCATGTGCCATGCATGAATGCTGTGAGCAAGGCTGAGCTGGAGTTTCATCATAGCCCAGCTTTGTGTGCAGAGCAAAGAAGGAGGGAAAAAAATAGAGGGGAAAAAAACTCAACATCAACAAAAAAGGAACTTGGAACTGGAGGCCCCCCCGGCCTCACCCTGATCCCGAGGAGGCTCCGCTCTGCTCTTGCTCAACCCAGCACCGAGAATGAGGAAGCGGAGCAGACAGGCGGGGGAGGCGGTCAAGCTGAAGACAAACAGCTCTGAGCCGGGCAGCTCGGAAAGCTCCGGGAGCGAGAGGGCACTGGAGCCAAGAGCAGGCTGTGCCCTGAGCCCTCTGCCTGTCCAGGCTGGGGCCTCTGTGGCCCTCAGTCCAGGGGATGCTCTAGATTTTTCTGAGTCCAGGTCCTAGAGGAGATGTTCTCCAGCACGGAGCTCTGCCCAGCCCTGCTGTGCTGCCAGCCCAGACCTTGCATCCCCCAGCTGTGGCCGGTGACAGCCAAGCCCCGCTGGCCACGCCGCCCTGCCCAGGTGCCTCTGTGGTGCAGGGGGATGGCAGAGCCGAGCCGAGCCGTGCCCTGCTGGGCACAGCCAGCCAGCTCTGCCCCTTGCCCAGCCTGGGGCGGCTCTCAGCACAGCCGGCAGCTCAGCAGTACCGGGAACCGCAGCACCGCGCTCACTGCAAACAGGATTTTGCATAAAAAATTAAACCCCAGCCAAATGTGAGATGTTCCAGACAGCTCCACATGCCCGGGGCTGGTTCACAACATCCCAGTACCCTGCACCTCACTGCTCCAGGAACTCAGCTCCCCTCATCTTCTCTGCCATGGCCACTCTCACCTGCCCTGTGCTGTTGTCCCCAGCCTGGTCTCTCCTTCTTCCCGTGCCCTGGGGTAGGAACAGACCCAGCTGAAGGGAGCCCAGGGTCTGCACAGCCCCGCTGGTGGCAGACCAAGACCCCAACGTGGCATTGTCCTGCTGATCTGCTCTCCTCCCTCAGTAGGCTGGAAAGGAGTTCTTTGACCTCACCCATCAGAGCAAAGGACAGGGTGGCAGAGACGCAGAGCGATGTGTCCAAGGCCAAGGAGGACAGATGAACAGGCAGAGGAGTTGGTTGAGTCCACCTGTTTAATTTTTTTTTATGACAAGCAATATTAGCTGTACCCCAGAAGTGCTGTGACTGATCAGGATGACACCACAGTGCCCAAATCCCTCTGGGGCCACCAGCAAATGAGAACCAAAACACCAAGATGCACCACCTCGTTTGCCCAGTTCCTGGGTGCTCACAGGGATGGAGCTATTCTGGGGTCATCACATCCCCCTGAGCATGCGTTATTCCAGCTGTCCACATTCCCAGCATCCTGAGATGAGGGGAGGCTGTGGCAGGAGGGGAATTAGGTACCTTTCTCAGGATCAGAAGGACCATTTCTGGGGTTCATGAACCCCATCCCAAAGGAAAGGATTTGCTGTTTCCCAGAAGAAGTGTCAGATTCTACTGCATCTCAGATAGAACAGCCCTTCAGGAGTGTCAGAGAAGTACCAAAACCTAGAGACAGACAGACAGGGGAGAGAAAATCCATCAAACTCTGCAGAAAACTGAGGTGTTTTTTCCCTTCCACAAGGCTATCACAAGTTGGAAGCCAAGGTGAGGAAATCTGTACCCTCTTCCCAGGCCAGGCAGCATCAGAGCCTGCCAGAGAAGATGCTGTGGGAAGAAGGGCAAGGGCCAGGCCCCACACAATAGTGAGTGAAAATTCTGTGAGTTTACTCCCAGTTTGCATTAGGTTCAGCCACCAGTCACCTGTGGGACCCAGCTGGGAGTGAGACCCTTGGAGCAGCAGCACTGGGTTTAAATAAATAAATACAATTCTGCTGAAAGGGAAGAAGAGAAAAGAAAACAAGAGGAATAAAAGATGTGCCCCTCCAGCGCCTCCTCCCCTCCCATAAACCGGTGTGCTATGCAAATATATGCAAATGAGACATGGAAGCAGGGATGAAATTGGCTCTCTAAACCAGCGTGGTTTTAGACTGGGGAGCATTGGAGGCAGCTTCCTGGGAAGTTGAGGCAGAAATAGCTGCACTATGAGAGGGACAAGTAGTGACAACAGGCAGGGATGTGTCCCCCAAATGCCTTTGGTCCATGGGATCAGCTCCCACAGAACCAGCAAAATGCAGCACCAAACCTCCCTCCTGACACCCCACTTCAGCAGCTGGGCTGGGGAGGGGGTGGAGGGAAATGAGGACTTGCTTTTCCCCTGTTTGTGATTCCACTCATGATTCCTGGGAAGGAATGGCAAAAAGCACCGCAGTGCATGGAAATCCAGGCAGCTCGGTCCAGATCAGGGGATGGCCAACACAGGCAGCCCAGGGTGCTGCTCCCCGGGGTGGGCACTTTCTCCAGGGACTGCTTAAGGAGTGACATCTTTCTTACATGAAGAATGGGATCGTACAAATTCCAGCTCGTTTGTTCCAGGCAATTTATCCACCCAAGTATCGCCTTGTTCGGTAACATTTTCTCAAGGGGCTTCTGCAGAGAAGCAGGTAAAATCCAGAAAGTCTGAAGGCTTCGGGGTGTAAACAGCATTTGCCTGAGCAATGCTGCTCACGTTGATAGTCAATGCCTGAGTGTTTTTTTTGCTGAGAAACAGGAGGGATTTTTGTGTTAAACACTCTCTGCTTAAGAACAGACCTGGCTGCAGCAGAAGCCTCTTTCCTGCCTCCTGACCCAGCACAGAGTTTTTACAGAAATAGCCCACATGCTCTGAGCTCAATGGAAAGTTTAGGATGGACTGCCAACGTCCCAGACAGCCCTGGACCACAGCAGCCCTGCTGCAGGGAGCCACCAATCTCCATCAGCATCACTGGGACGTGGCTGAAAAGTTTTCCTGCAACTGCAGGGCTTCCCAAGACCACTTCAGCCACTGGAGATGGGGGAAGGACAGGGGAGCTGAGACACCATTATTGGTGCACTTTGAGACCAAAGGTGCAACACAAGGGTCTGTTTCATATCTCACAGGGGGTTCTGGAGAAGTAGGGTACCTGCAAAAGGCGCTGGGAAGGATTCAAGGGCTCTCTGGTTTGAGCCCATCCAAGATGGCCATCTCCTACAATCGCCTCTCCAGTGCCTCCACCATAATTTGCAACCCCAGCTTCCCCCCAGGAAAGTCACAGCACTGCGTTCAAGACAGCTCCCACAGCCCTGCATCTTAATTTGCTTTTCATTTTGCTTTATCTGTCTCATTAAAGGCAATCTCCAGCGACTCCGACGCCAGTCTCTGGCATGGCGGGCGCTTGTGCTCCCACTGTTGGGTTGAGAACTGTCAGCAGTGACAGCCCACGGTGCCACACTGTCATTTAGTGGCACTGAGCATGGAGCAGAGGCACCTTCCACCCCCTCACTGCTCTGCACTCGCTGTGGGGTATTGAGGTGTGTTCCTGCACCCCAGAACCACCCCCTGACAGATATTGTGGCTTTACCATCACACATTACCTGTGTGGCTGGGGACCTTGCATCATGCACCAGCCATTTATGGACATTGTCCACAAACCTGGGCCCTTCCTATGCCACAAACCCAGTGGCTTTACTTGACCTGGTCTATGACACAGGGAGAAGCTTGAGCATCTCTCTCATTGGTGAGGAAATAAGAATGTATCTCAGCTCTTTCTTGTGTTTTTCTAACCTTTCATCTGCCCTTTTTACCATGTTTCCCTGACACATCTTGGTGAGCTGCCCTGGCACTGGGGCTCCAGAACTGGAGCTGTGGCTGTCAGTGCACACTCTCTCTCCAACCACAGCGGTGTTACACAAACCCCAGAGCACACAGGAGCCCCTGAGTATGGTGTTCTGTGACTCTATTAAAAATACAGCCTTAACCCACCTCCCTGAAGAGAGAGTTTCAAGGAAATCACCATGGGGTGGCAAGTCCTGGAGATACCTGGCAAAGAGAAAAGAGCTGCAGCTCACCCACCTCTTCCCAGTCCCTTCCCCAACTCCTGCTTCCATCTAAGGGCTGCATACTTCTCCCCCTGCCCACACTGCAAAACACTGTGAACCCGAAGAATAAAAGGTGCAGACTAGCTGGGATTTCAAATTCTGTGATTAAGGATGGAGGCAATTTCTCCCTCCCTGGGCTGATAGAGCAGGCAGCAGATGAAGCCGGCTTTCTAGCGCGCTGCCAGCAGCTGCGATAGCGCCTGTGCCGTCACCAGGCAGAGAGATTATTCTCTGGATCTCCGGGGCTGTTTATCAGGAACACTCACTGCTGCAGCCGCTAAACCAGCTTAAATACCAAAATTAAAAAATAATTAAAAATAAACCCAAAATCTTTTCTGTAACCTCCGAAGGAGAGGGATTGGGGAAGGGGAAGTAAAAGCACCTGGGAGACAAGTCAGGGTCTTAATAAAATAGCCATAGGCACAGGCAAAACAGGCTCTGTAGCTGGCACGGTGGGGATGGCCAACCCTGGCTGCAGGGATGGAGCAGCAAAACCCACTGTCAGGAGACCCCAGAACCTGCCTGGAGCAGGCAGCTGCCAGCCTCAGCCAGAGGGCACATCACTGGGAAGCCAGGATGAAGCTGTCAGTGCCAATGCCAGCACATTTCCCTGGCCCTGCCTTGGGTTCCATGGGATGGGCAGCACACGAGGAGCAGCAGCTTCGCACCATGGCCAGGACAGCCAGCTCCAGGACCTGAGGAAGGGTAGGCTCCCTCCCCATGCACAGTCAGGGAGGGAGTGGCACGTGTCAGGGATAATAAATTGCATGAGAGTCTGGATCTGGAAACTGCATGGAAAGAAAAAGCATGAGGTCTGATTTCCTTGGGCATTCAGAGCCTTTGAAGATCAGAAAGCAGCTAAGTGCAAGGCAGGCTTTCAAGCTGCCAGTGTGGGTTAGTGGTGGGCCTGGGACTCCCCAGGGAGCAAGAGCTGTAGAATCCCAGCTGCCAGGTCAGATCCTGCCTCCCAGCCACAGGAAGGTAAATGGCAACAGTTCTATCTACACCACATGAACATTCTCCTCAATGGGCTCTTCACTGGCACGTAGGTGTGAGCTGGGAGCATCAAGCTGCCTCAGGGCTGGCTGGGTGCTCACTGGTTTTGGATCATCCCAGCACACCCACCTGCTACAATCCCTTTCCTTGACTCATGTTTAGACATGAGATGCTGGGGATGGTCCCATCCCTGGTATCAGAGCTATGACACCCAGAGAGTCCTCCTTGGGCAGAGGGGTCCCTACCCCACTTTGGAGGCAGAGCTGGATCCTCCAAACCTATAACTCCCCTGGAATTCAGGACAAACAAGACCCTTTGTGGAATTTCTGGCAGCCAGGGAGTGTCCCAGCCACTTGCATGAAAGGTTAAGACCACTTTCCAATTAGAGAGGCAGGAGCCATCGCAATAAAGCTCTTCTGAGGGGATATTAATCAGGGCATCTTCCTCTCATGGAAATGCAAATCAGCAGAATGGAAACCAGAGTGATTAGAGCCAGAGAATAACACAGACACATCGATCCCAGCTCCATGAGCAGCAGGGGCCATGAGGGCACAGGACAGCTGCCCCAGCTTCCAGAACTCAGGTGGAGGAAGGGGGGACCCACGGGCTCCACCTGGGAATATTCAGCATCAAGTTTCCAGGTCATCACTGGTGCCAAGGCCACAGGAATGGCACCAGTCATAATAAACCTTCCCCCATGCTGGCTGCAGGGCTTTGGTCCATCCTCATGCACCCACCCAGGAGCGAAGATGGAGTGGGCACAGGGGCTGGGGACCTGGCAGGAGAAACGGAGGAGACACCAGCGAGGGCAGCAGCATCAGCTAAAGGATGTAGAAAGGAAAGAGAGGTGATGAAGAGCAAAAGGTGATGCAGAAAGGGGCCAAAGCGTGGGCCAGGGTGATGGGGTGCACAGAGGACCTCCCAGCCCTTGGCCAGGGATGCTCTGCACCGAGCCCAGAGCCGGCTCTGCTCCTCACGGCAGGAGGCATTAGATCCAGCTGAGCTGCTCCAACGCAGCCTGCATGTAAATCAGCTGGACAGGCAGAGGAGAAAAACAAGGGGATGAGATAAGAGGATAGAGAGAGAAGCAATGGGAGGAGGAGGAAAGAGAAAAGGGGAGGAAAGAGAGGAGCAGGTGTGGAGAGAAAGAGAAGCAAAGAGAGGGTAAAGGGAGAAAGGGAGAGGGAGGAGGAGGGGTGGGGAGGCAGAGAGCAGCAGGAGGGCAGGGTAGTGGGTGGGGGTCTGTGGGTAACTGGTCACACCTTCAGGCCAGGGGAGCTCAGGATGAACAGGGTGGAGGTGCCACACCATGACCCAGTCTGGGCCAGGGCAACCCCAGGCTTGGGCACCCTGCTCCTCCCTCTTGGCTTCCAAACCCTGCAGCAAGTCTGGGACCCTGCTGGGGTTTGGGATAAAGCAGCACCACACTGTTATTTTTCAACCATGAGGGAATTGCCTACACAAGTGGTCAATCTGGCATCCTCTAATCCCTCACCTGCAAGCACGATGCCTTCAAACCACCTGTCCTGGAACCTGGTGTACATTTATGATTGAAGAGTTGGTGGGTATCAATCCACAGGTGTCTGCATCTGGGGGATGAAATTACATGGACATGTCACTCCTTAAAGTCAGGAACGTCTTGCAAAGCACAGTGAGTGATTCCTGATAAATAATACCTGGCCCTGCCTCTTTCACACAGGGAACTCAAATGCTAAATATTATTACAAAACACTCAGGCTTTGGATCAGCAGCCTCTGAGAAGTTCTCGTGACTGGGCAGGATCCCCTGACATCAACATGCACTAAAGCAACCAAAGCTGATGCAAATACCATCTGCTATAATCATGACATCACCTTTAATTACACAACGGATGAGGATGTCGCCACATACAGACTCCTGACATCACCAGCAGAGCTAGAAAAAGATCTGGAGCAGGATGATTAAAAAAAAAATCAGTCCAAAGAGGAAGATCTCAGGCTGGAAAAGCAGCAGCCAGAGAGGCACACTTGTGGCCTCAAGAGGGTGAGCCAAGATTGATTGCTTGCTGCGTCTCCCAATAAAAGAATTAGGAGATATCCAATAACATTAAGAGGCAGCAGGTTCAAAAGAAACAAGAGGAGACGGTTCCCCACACGGTGCATGGTTAAGCAGTGAAGTCCTTGCCACAGCTCTCTGGGGATGATTAAAACTTATGTGTTTACAAAAATCAACTAGACAAATTCATGGGAAATCCATTGAGGGGTATTAAAGATGAAATGCCACTTCAGCCTGGGGAGTCCCTGAGCTGCCACGTGCTCAGGGCTGGGAGATGCTCAAGAGATCCATAGGCCCCGGTCACTGGGGGGACAGCAGGGGACAGCTGGAGCGGGGACAGCCCTGCACAGCTCCCCGCACTGAAGATGGCAGGTGACATCTCCAAGCCAGCACAATGACGTCCGTGGGTTCTGTGTCACACTCTGGGTGATCTCCAGGTCCCATCAGCCGGGTGTATTTACAGCCCAGTCCTGGGGGTACTGAACTGCCCCAAGGTACAGAGAGCAGGGTCACACGGTGCCACCGTTACTGTCACTGGTCTAACACGACGTGGAGCCACCTTAACCTCACCCATCCAGCACTGGGTTGCGCTCACATCTCTTCACCAAACACCGTTTCCCAGGGTCCCCCCCGGATCCCGGCTGGCCACAGGGGCCACCCCCGGGAGCCCGGCCTCGCACTTCCCTGCGCGCAGCAATCCCAATTAAACCAAACTGCCTCGCGGAGGGGCCTGGCAGCGCTGCATTTATCAGCCTGCCTGGAAGGGGCTTGTGCAAGCTGTCCCCCCGGCTGACGGATTAGACAGCAGACAATTGGGTTTCAGACACACACACACACAGGCACGCAGGCAAAGCACACGCAGGCACACAAATCCCTTCTCTCCATCCATCTGCAAGGCCGAGGTGGCCGAGCCCAGCTGCGCGGCCGTCCGGCGCTTCTGAAGCTGCGTGCAGCTGAATAAGAACGAGCCCCCGTGCCGCGGCTTTCAGCGCCCGCTCGCGAAATGAGAGAGAGGTCCCCAAAGAGATGACACAATTGCAATGGAAATTATTAACCCTTGGCGGGCCGGTTTCGCCGCCTCCTCCCTGCTCCTTACAGCCGCAGCCAGCCCGGCGGCGAACTCCCACTCTTTGGGTTTCAAGGACAAAGCCGGGGCGAGTTCGTGGTCAGCTGACATGGCAGGGGACGAGCAGCCTCCTGCGTTTGTGCTCCGAGGTGAGCCGGGCTTTTCTGGAGCGCAGATTATTTCAGATGCATCCTTTTGCTGCCGGGAAAATCCCAGCTCCTGGAAGTGGGGATGGTGTCCCAACACGAGCACCACTCCTGCAAACATCCCACCAAAAGCATCCCCTCTTGACCAGGAACTATCACTGCTAAATGCAGATTCAAGGTGCAGCACAAGCCAGTGGTGTTCCTCAGACTGTTCTTTCCAAGGGCTACTGAGAGCAATAATTCAATGTTTCGAAATTAATTGAAACGTGAAATGGCCAAGATAGAAATGGAACAAGCCCGGCTGGCTTCTGAAGGCAAAGGCTGCACGTCCTCTCTGAGAGAGGATTTCTGATGGAATCAACAAAACTATGGATACGGGGAAATCAGTAGATACAATTTATTGGGATTGTCCTACAGCCTTTGAAAAAATCCCACATGAGACACTATTAAGGAAACCAAGCATTACTGGGCAAGATGTAAAATATTGCTGGGGAGCAGGAAGCAGTAAAGTGGCACAAACCAGTGCAGGAGGAGATGGTTAATGCTGTGCCAGGATGGAGGAAGGCAGAGCATGGCCCAGCTCCTGCCAGCAGCAGGAGCCAGGAACAAACAGCTCCAGGAAGGCAACCCTGTGGGTGCTCAGGGCACACCAAAACCCTCACAAAGCAGCCCCCAAAGTGCCTCACTCCTCACAGTCTGTCCCAGGCTGTTTGTCCTCCCTTGGGGCAGGGGTATGGGAACATGAGCAGCCTCACCCTCCATTGTCCCTCACACCTACCTGAGGGACAATATGTGGAAGAGGACACCAAAAAGGACCATGTCAGCCCCTGGCCTCACTCCTCACACTCACAGCCCTTGATCTGCCCAGGTCCCTTCAGGACCAGCCATCCATGAGGAGAGGAGAAAGTCCCAGGAGAGCAAACTCCCATCCTTGCTAGGAGTGGGACACGCCGGGAGAGGGAGGATCCTCTGGAAACACCACACTCAGCTGTGCAAAGGGCTTTCTAGAAACAGCACCATATTTTAATTTTCCTTGTAGTTACTTTTTGAAGAAAGGGAGATTGAATGAGAAGAGCCCTTTTTGGTCCATCTCACCCTGGTAGAGGATGCAGCCACCTCCAAGACAAGTGATGCTGAGGTAGAAACATTACAAAGGTAACTCAGCACATCCCTCAAACCAATCCCAGCAATTTTTTTTAGGTATGTTTTCACAAGATACAGATATCAGCCCTTAATGTTACCACATGCATCATCCACTAAAGTTAGAAGAAGCTCTCCAGATGCACTGGGGAATGTCCAGATGTTTGCCAAGGAAGATTGCTGCTCTCCCTGAGCTCTGATTATTATTGGCAGCATAACACTGGAGACATGAGGGTGGACCTGGCCTCACAGAGCACATCACACAGGAATTTAGGACAGCCTGGAGGCTGCCACGTTCATCACCTGTGAGCTGCTGGGTCACAAAACCGGCTCTGCCCCACATGTGAGCTGCTCCATCTCCAGCCCCACCAGCTTTTTCACCTGTTCCAGCAGGGCTGGCCCAGGGTCTCATCCCCTCCTTCACCAGAAACCAGTTCCTCACTTTCAGCCTTAACTTATTTGTGGGCATTTTCCAGTCATTTGGTCATCAGCCAACAATATCTGTCAGTGAAACAGCTCCTGTCCTGCCCTGGTGCTCCATGGCCCCTTATCCACTCGATTTGCAAAGCTGAGTCTGCAGAGTCTCTGAGTTTGCAGGAGATGGGCCATTCACAACTTCTCCTTGGGGATTTTGCCATCATTTCATGTATCAATCCATAAATCATCCCTCCAGGTTTATCAAGGACCTACATGTTTCCCTCTGCAGCACTAAGCAAGGACCTGAGGAGAATTTTCTGACAACTGCACTGCATTTTCCTTTCCTCCATTCATCCCATTACCCATTGTTATATCCCTTAGACCACTCTAAATAATTACTCAGCTGTGTGTTTATGACCTTCAGATATTTGTCCATCTCTGGTTTAAATAAACTCTTAGTCAAGCTATGCTTAATATTTAGACTGCACAGAGAAATGCACATGTTCAAAATACATCCAGGCTGTGGTGGGGAAGTCAACAGAAAGGGTTGATTATGCACCATGTGCCACAGTTCCAAGGCCATTTTTCAGTTCCAGGCAGCTTTCTGCTTCCTCAGTGTGATGTATTCCCACTAAAAACCCCAATACCTGGAAACCTCTCCGTTTGTTCTTCCTGCCCCCGTCCTTAGGGAAAAGGGAGTGCAGGGACAGGTTATAGGGGGTGGTTCACACAGAGAGGTTCACACCTCCTTTGGGAGGAAGAGCTGGGGTGTCTGCAGAACACCCCTGGGAATTTCAGGGAAGGGAGGAACAAACCTTGCAAGAGGAGCCAGCTTCCAAAATAGCAGCTGACAGGGCCAGGAGCATCCCACACTTTCCTTTGTGCCAGGAAGATCACTGACATCAGGAGGAATTCCTGTTCCCCTCTGGCCTCCCAGGGATGAGAGCCTGGGTGATGTGAGGGTCAGGGCCACAGCGAGGGACAGCAAAAGTGGCCCCAGTAATGGAGATTTACTGCTCCAGCCCCATTCATGGGCCACCTGCATCCCAAGCAGCAGCACAAGTTATTGGAGACCACAGAGATGTGGGACAGGCACAAAGGCAGGGAGAAGAGGGAGAAACTGCAATGGCTTCTTGCCATGTGGGAAGAAGGTGGGAGCTCCAGGAAGGTTCCTGCTGGCCCAGAACCCCAGCCAGGGGAAGAAGAAAGGGAAAGGCACGCTGAGCTCAGGGGCAGCAACACAAACACACCAGTGGTGCAGAGAGCATCTGCACTCACAGCTCTGAGTGCTCACAGGGGCTCACACCCAGGCACTGAACTGCAACTGCTGCAGAGGCCAGCAAAGAGAGAGGTGCAGGGAGGAGGAGGAGGAAGAAGGAGGATGAATTCCTCATCTGCAGCACTGCCAGCTTCAGGCATCCATTTGTCATTGCCAAGCCCCAAACAAAATTATGAGGGGGGTCTATAAGAGTTTGTGTCCAAAGAGTGCTCAGTTGGGTGGTTATGGTGTATCTTCTGCTTTTTGATGCTTTATGAGGTCATATTTATCTTTATTGCTTTTTGCTGTGGCCCCAGGAGGTGGAAACACCACCTTTATTTTTCTTACTGAAAAGTAAGATCTCCTTATGGCCACCAGAATCTGTAACCTTAACTTTAAACTAAGTATTTGTGATAAAGCAAAGAGTTGGTGTCTCCATTTTGTGGGGTAAATCCTCCAGGGCTTGGCACAACAACACTTTTTTTCCTTCTAACCAATCTGGGTTTCTGTTCCTTTTCAGTGAGCTTGGGTTCAATGGTTAGACCCAATATATACCATGCAAGAGGCCCCAGTCTGACTCAGAGAAGGGAAATGACTCACTGTGGCTATGAAGCACCACTCTCCCAGAGAGGAAAACAACCCAGCACATGGAACAGAACCTCTGCCCATCCTTAGAACTGGCCATCACCTGTCAGGAGACAACAACAACCCAACCTGATCCGTGCACGATCTGAGAAACAAAGTTTGGCTTGCATGGGTTGAGGTGTGTTTCCACCAAACCTGTGCCTGTCCCTGGGCTCTCCAGGTTCCATCCCAGATCCTCCACCACCAACATGGCCCCAGCCCTGGACCCGTTTTGGTCCTCTGGGTGTGACTTGGCTGCCTCCAAACCTTCTGTCCCGAAGGGAACAGACCTGGCCACATCCAGCCCTAGAGAAGAGGATCCTTCACGCTTTCCCTTCAGCCCCCACCCCGGCACTGCAGAGAAAGAACCCCCAGGCCCCCCTTGATGGCTCCTCGGGGTTGGGGGGGCGTTTCTGGCTGGAGAAGATCAAACAGCGTGAGGGGAGGAAAGCAAAAAGAGAAAGGAAGGAGGACAGAAATAGGGCCGGGGATGGAGGAGACTGCCGGGCCAGGCTCCCGCAGGTCTCAGCCCGGCATCGGGCTATTTTCTGCCTTTTCCTTTTCCTTACCGCCGCGTCGCCATGGCAACCCCATCAGCTGAGCGGCTCCGCTCCCGACTCCGCTTCCCTCTCCGTGGGGATTTTGGGGGTTTTTTTCCACCCCGTCTTCTCACCTTAATTTCCTGCTCGAGCCCCATCCCGGGGAGACTCTCAGCCAGTGGCAACCAGAGACTTACAAGGGGTGCTCATAAGGTCCCTTGTAGCGGCAGGACCCGGCTGTGCAGCCCCCCCAGCCCCAGGGAGGGTCGATGGTAGCCAGCACCGGCTGGGAACCCACCCAGTGAGGCACAGCAGCGGCTTTGGGAGCAGAGCCCTGGGCCAAGGGGTCCCCCACACCTCTCACTTTCCCTATCCTGCCCTGGGAAACATTTTCCCCTTCATCATCTCCAGCCTCAGTGCCTCCAAACAGCTCCCACTGCAAGGAGTGGGTGTTGATGTTTTTGGCAGCCGTTCCATAGGAACAGTGCTGCCCTGGGACACGGAGATCACCCAGGAAAAACTGGGAAGAAGCCCTGTGCAGGGTAGTGGATCCATTGATGGGGAAAAGTTAAACACTACCTGGGTATAACTCCTGCCACCAGGATACATCAGTCTCTGGAGGTCATTTCCAGCCCTGTTTTCTAGGGCTCAGAATGGCTCAATGTCTCCTTAAAAAAACAGCTGAGCCAGAACCTTGGGTAAATCCTCGGGTTTAGTATTAAACAGAGGAAGAGAAAAGTAGCAAAGCCAAAATTGGTGACAGAGGGTGCAGAGAGGTCGGAAGAGGAGGGAATAGGAGGAAGGATTAAAAAGGCTTTCCTGCCCCCCACTCAGACAGCGTGTCCAGGTGTGACAGGAGCCCTCCACAAGGAAGAGGGGTTTTCAGAACATCCCCTGACATCAGATACCTTCTTGTAGTTACCAGCACTGCTCCCCTTCTCTCTTTGAAATCCCCAACCTTAAATACAAAGGAAAATCTCTGCCTCCCTGAAAGCCTGAGTCTGAGGAGACCAGATCCATCTCCAAAGCATGCTCTCCTCTTTCTTGCCTAGCATTTGGTCCCGCCGAGCACTGGGCTGGCACATCCCCAGAGCACCATGAGCTCATCCTGCCTGGCCAGCTCCTCTCCAGCACAGAGGAGTCCCTTTGGGGTGTTTTGCATTGGTTTTGGTGCCTTCAGAATAGCTGTGGTTGGAAATCAGAGGCTCGGTTAATCTGACCCTGTCATACATATCAGATGTGCAGCAGAAACAGCCCTCCAGTGAGCATTATCATGACATTTGGGGAGGGTGGGGTTTTTCCCCCCCTTCTTCTCTTTTTTATAGCAGACATCTGCAGCAGGAGAAGAGGGATAGAGGAGAGAGGAATGAGAAGAAACAGCAATTCTTCTAACAGCCAAATCCCCATGACTCAAAGCCCCCCATCACCCCCAAATCCCAACTTGCTCAGAGTGAGACCAAAACCCCTCTGGAGAGGAGCAGCCCAACGAGGCTCTGGATAGCTCAGCACAGCCCCCTGGCACCAATATCCCTGCACACATCTCTGCCAGACTCCAGGTTCCTTTAAATGCAGAATCACACTGACTTCACCGGAGGTGCAATTTTGCAGCCACTTGCTGGGGAAGCAGAGTTTCTTTCCATGTGGTTTAAGTCAATTAGGAGCAGGTTGAAGCTGAAGTGAATTAAGGCATTCAGCTCCAAACAGGAGCGTGTGCCTGGAGGGAAAGGGAGGGGAAGGCAGCTCTGCACCACTTTTAGCTAATCCAGTGCAACTCAACCGGTATAAATCCAAGGACAAGGCAGCATCCTTCATTCCTCCTCCTCCTCCCTGTTCTCACTTTTTCTCCCCCCTCCTTGCTTTCCTCATCCTTCCCCCATCCCCTCACTTAAGAATTCTTCTCCTGCTGTTCATCTCTTCCCCACTTTCTCAGCTCCTCCCGGTGCCCACATGCGCGAGGGGGCTGGGAAGCACTTGGAGATCAAACTCCTGGCAGCACCGAGGCATCGGCCACGCCGAGAGCCCGAGACAGCTCCGGGGCAAGGAGGCAAAGGAGTGGGATGAGGAAAGGTTTGGGGATAAGCAGAAGAACTTCTTGCAGCCGGGAAGCTCAGGGTATCAGGCAGCAGGGAAGAGCCTGATTTAGAGCACCGTGAGCACCTGGAGTCACCCAGAGCCCCCACACAGACCTGCCCTTATCCAGCTTCTCCCAGGACACAGGGCAGGGAGAGCTGCTGTGCCCAAGGGTCTGGTACCAAGGGGACAGCTCAGCTGGCTCAAGGAGGGAGGTGCCCCATGGCAGCCTTCATCCTTTGAGTCTTTGTTGTCATCCACAAGGACATCAGCCAACAGTTTAGAGACCGGTTCTTAGGGTGTTTGGAATTGTGTAAGGACACTATAAATGCAAGAAGATGCATTAACAGGGGTGCTACAAGATGTTTTTAAAGTTTAAAAACTCCTAAAGTACTAACTTCCTCTATCCCCATCCCCCCTCCCTAATCTCCCAGCTTAACATCCGGAAATAAAAACAGCAATGTTTAAATTCCTTTAGACCTCATCAGCTACTCAGGTGTCACAGCCCCTGCATGAAGGAAGAAAGGAAGACACTCCTGACCCCACGCTGCAGTGACAGAGGACCCTGTGCACACCAGGAAACAGCTCCAGCTGCTGCTAGCAGCTTCCCTCAGCAAGAGGAAGAGCCCAGAGAGGGTGAGGCAGCTCCAAACCTGAGCTGCTGCACTGGGTTTTAAGTGATGTAGAGTATCTGCTTCTGTCCCCTGCAGCATCCGTGGGGTTTGAGGCTGGGGGAGAGAAGGAAAAGTTGACAAGCCCACCTCACAGAGCTGCTCAGGGGCTGTTCTGGAGATGCCAAAGCTCTGTGCAAAGGTGCCTGCCATGCTCTGCCTGCTCCCAGGGACACACACGGCACAAACAAGCTGCACAGAGAAAACGCCACTGGAGCAAAGCCCCACGCACCTTGCTCTGCACCACAGAGCTGCAAAATCCTCATCCCTGGGTGCTCCCTGCAAAAGGGCAAAGGCACCAGATATTTCCAGCAATCCCTGCTGCAGGTCGAGCTGGCAGCGCTGTGCAGTTTGTCTCTGTGGTTCAGGGTATTGGCTGCTGCCAGCAACAGAGGGAGGAACTGGGGGGGGAGAATAGAGGAATCACAGCAGAGGGACAGTTAATTAGAAAAGCTGCCTGGTTTGTGGACTTGCCAGACAAACTTCGGGATGTCCCTCCACACCTGATCAATGCAAATGAAGCAGGCGGACCCAGCGAGATATCCGAGGTTCCCCATTGGATTTGGCCCCAGATAAGTAAATGACAAGGCTGGCTCCCGGTGCTCCTGGAGTCTCTGACCCATCACTGCATCACCAGGACAAAGATGTGGGAGCTGCGAGTGCTGAACCTGCTGCACTTGCAAACAATGCAACTACAGGAGGAAATGTGCTGTGGGCAGACTTGTGTGAAGGAGCTGTGACCCATCACCAACATCTCTCCCCTCTCTGCTTCCCTCCAGCCCCCTCAGCACCCATGCACACTGAGCTCCTGGGGGGACACAGCCCCAGGCCACCTTGGGATCACTGGAGTCCTGCTGGGATCTCCTCAGGCATTAAAAGCCTTAAAAATACCAAATCACTATTTACTACCTAAATAGTAGTACCCACTCAACACTCTCTGGCTAAGCACCCTAAAGGAGCCCTTCCCAGGAAGGAAAAGGAGGATGAACCAACCCTCCCTGCACAGGGTCTGCTCTCTCTTCCACGAAACATCAGAGTTGGCAAGGACATCCCAGGACCTGGGTGCAGGAAGCTCCAGGCAGAAAGATGTGAGGCAGGCATGTGCTAAGGGTTAGAGAGAAAGGCTGGACATGTGGGACAAGAAGCCAGATCCCATTCCCATTCTATCCACTCCCCCTGTGACCTTGGACAAATTCCAGGGGCACCAGATTTTCAGACAACTTCTGTTCTCTTTAAGCCCACACTTATGTGGGCAGAGCCTGGCATGGCAGGGCACTGAGAGGGCTCGAAAGCCAAAATCCATTCAGCACTTTGGTTCCTCATCCTTCCAAAGGGCATCACCAATGCTGCCTTCTCTGCCATCACACTTCCAGCTGATTTTTCGTATTTACTGGGGTGGCAAAAAGATACTTCAAATTTGTGCAGCTCTCAGTTAGAAAATGTCCGGGGGGTGCGGGGGGAAGGTGTCCTGGAAGAGAAGAAGCAATAAAGAAAACTCTCCTTAAAGAAACCAAACCAAAGTGTTAGGGGCTTGTATGGAGCCAGGATGGAGGGTGAATTCATGGGTCTTGTTCTCCTGGGGGAGATCAGGCACACTCTTTAAGCACAGTAAAAACCTTCTGTGTTGAAGCAAGTCCCTCACAAGGGACTCTGATTTCTCCCCAGTGCTCTGGGGTGCCAGAAGCCCAAATCAGCCCCAAAAGGGGCAACATTTGTGCTGTTTGGAAAAGTGAAATTGGAAAAAGCAGCAGCAGACAGAGCACTAGATCTGCCAAACCCCAGCACACTGGACGGGGCTGGCCTTTGCTCTCTGCTTTGCTGTCCCCAGCAGTCATGTAGCTGTCACCCAGCAGAGCTTTTTGGGGACCTTTGGGGCAGGGCAGCAGGGGCGAGCCTGTACCTAATCCTGCAGCATCAGCTCTGGCCACTCCAGCTCTGACAGCAGCAGCAAGGAGGAATGGAAAAATACAGAAAGGAGCTGAATAGAGCTCCCATGTAAAGGGGCTCAAACCACGCTTTGGACCCTATTCCCCACCCTTGGTCCCCTGTCCTGACAGCTGCACAGTGTCTCCATAGGGAGAGAGCAGATTCAAACTCCAAACTTAAAAAAAAAAAAAGGAAAAAGGAAAAAGAAAAAAAAAATGGAGAGAGGGAGCAAGCAAGCGAGAGAGTGTCTGACTACAGCCCTAAGGGCTGTCACAACAGATAAAACCTCAGCCAGGATTCGCAGTTTGAGCTCCTGCACGCTAATGCACAGCAGAGCTAAAAATACCAACGTGTGGAAAAGCAGAGGCTGCTGTTGCTGCCTCCCGAGCTGATCATGGCTCCAGCTTCCCAGGCAGCCCAGAGCAGCCAGATGCACGGGCACAGAGGGGCAACTGCAGCCCCAGAGAGGGGCAGGGGCACCCCGGGGGTCTCCCCCACCCCCGGCTGCAGGGCAGGCTCTGCTCATGCAGTGCCCGGCTGAGCCATCTCGGAGAAAGATCTGGGTTGGGTTTGTGCTGATGTGAAGTAAAATATCTGGGCCACGCACTTTCTGCTCTGCAGGCAGAGGGATGGCAGAGGAGGGATGGAGCAGCCTTGGGGAGAGCGGCTGACGCCAGAGAGAGCGAAGGATGGAGCCTGTGATGAGGAGGAGGATGCAGCAAGGCTTCAGGAGATGACAAAGAGGCGGGACAGCTGCAGAGCTCCCACTCTGGGGCTGCAAAATAAGCAGCCCAGTGCTAATCCCCAAAGTTGGCCTCGTGTGAGATGGGAATGAGCTCGTGGCTGTGTTGTCACACTATCTCCCGATTTTTGTAGCCATCTTTGCCCTATCTGAGGCCCAGGAATGGGAACACACTTTACCATGCACCTAAATTCCAGCATACACCAAAAGTCTCTTTCCTTCAATGGAGCTGAAGGATGAGCTCAGGGGTTCTCACCTCATTATCTGCCTTCACCAAGGTCAGTTCTCTGAACTGGGGCTGGTTCAGGGCCCCCACCCAAACCTGGGGAAGGCACTTGGGTGTCCCCAAGCTGTTCCATCTCCTCCTGCAAATGCAAAGCCCACTGCTCCAGGGGATAATCATCCTCCAAAGTGCTGATTAACAGCAGGTATGGAGCAGTCATCACTCTCCCTGCATCAGGGTTGTGTGGTCCCCATCCCATCCAGTGGAGCAGCTGCCTGCCCAAAGGCCCCAGTGCTGCTGCCCAGGAAGGGCTTGGTCTAATTTTGGAAACATCAGGACAGTGGGGACTCAGATAATGTCCCTCAGCTCAAGGACAGAATCCTTCTCTCATGTTCTGTGCACGCTCTGCTCGGTCCCGTGAGTGGGACAGACATGACCATCTCAGGGTCACTTCACCCCAAGCCCTGGAGCCCAAAGTTGACCTCAGAGCACCAGAAAGAGTCTCCAGAGCCCTGCTGCCCTTGCTAACACAGTCTGCACTGACTTCCTCGTAGGAATCTAATCCTCTCCAAATCAGGGGGGAGCACTGATCAGCACCCCTGTTCCAGGCCAGTGCTGCACCTCCTGCACCTCTGACACACCTGCAGAGTTCACAGCCCAGTTACCCTACACATCACCCAATTCCTTCTCTACTCACAGTCACATTCAGGACACCAGTGCAAAGTCTCTGTGGATCTGTTTCAAGTTGCATCATCAGCACATTTAGCATTTTCATCATGCTTAGGACATGGGCCCCTAGAAAAGGCCAATTTATTTCAAAAGCAAACCCTGCCTTAGGGGCTGCCCTTTCCAGCAGGCAGCAGCTTGGGCAGGGCAGAGAGTCCTGCTAAACCCAACAGCACCGACCAAGCCCTGCACTGGGGCACACACCCAGAGAAGGAACTGCCCCAGCTTCAATAACCCAAATTTCTCATACTCTGGATGGGTTATTTTCATCACACCAGTGCAAGCCATGATAGCAAATTGGTTCTTGAATAATAACTATTATTTAGAATAATTAATTTATGTTCCCACAATGTGTTGAGGAATTAAAAAGAGGGGGAGGTGAAGGAGGGAGCAAATCAACAAGAAAAAAGCATTACCTAAGGCCAGGGAATGAACGCCATGCAGGAAGAGAAGAGCAGGTTGTTACAGTAATTATAATGTCAGTATTTATGGATGAGGCCAAGAGGGTCCCCCCAAGCACTGACTGCAGCTGGGGCTGTCTGCAACAGTGTGGGGCAGGACAATTCCCTTTCTGATCCCAGCACAACCCATCCCAGCTGAGCATCAGCCACTCCTCTGTAAGTTGTTTTGCAGCATGACAAACTCCTAAACCAAAAAAAAAAATGGCTTTCTCCCCACCCCATCCCACTTCCAAATCAAGTAGACACTTGCCAACCAGCCAGCCCAGCCCCACACTTCTGGTATTTCAAGGGTGCTTCCAGCCCTCTTTTTTTTGCTGCACACAAGCACATTCATATTATCTCTGCACTGGATATATAAACCTTACACATCACCATCCAGCTATAACCCAGTGTTGGCAAATATCACAGCACCATCACAAGGTGTTGCACAACCTTTTGACTTCCAGAAAGCCCCTGCTCCCAGAGCCATGAAGTTATAGAAGAAAAATTTTAAAAAGGAAAAACTAAACCTCTTCTTTCATTAAACAGGAAAATCTTCAGCCCTCATGGTTAGAGGCAAAGACTTGAAAATATGAGTTCTGAAAATACAGCTCCTAACCACACAGGAAATGGAAAGCACAAAGAAATCGGAATTTTTCACACAAGTTTTATAGCAGATTTCTGATCTGGGGGCAACAACTAGCATTACAATCATGCTCCTTATTTGCTTACATTTGAGCATACAAAGAGGAGAGTTCCCAACAGAGCAGCACTGACAACCAGGAGCACTTTTCCAAACAGAGTCAGCTCCAGCAAAAATCCAGATGTCCATGGAGATATCCATGAACCAGACACGATCCCTCTAATAAGGAGCCCCATGGCACAGGGATGTCAGACATGCAGATCCCCTAACAAAGACTCCAGCCCCACCCATGGCTCTCAAAAACCCCCAGTTCTTCATTTCTTTGGCCCAGAAGGTCACTGGTACCCACCAATCCTCCTGCTGACCCATCAGGCAGCTTCATCATCCAGCTGTTAACTGAAAACCCTCCAGAGGCAGCTGCACCAGCTGTGGTCACTTGAGATGGTCTCACACTTTTAGCCCTTTTGAGGAACTTTTTTTGAAAAACAGAGGTAAAGAGGTGTTGAAATTCCACCTGGAGACACAGAGCTGCCCAGCCCAGGGCCTGACAGCAGGTGCTCCATACCCAACATCCTGCCTGAGGTGTGGAAATCCCAGAGCCATTTCAGATGTGGCTGCTGTCCCTGGGGTGAAGAACCAGCATTCCCACAATTCAGAAACCCCAAACCCTGCCTTGGCCCAAACTCCTAAAGATGCTCCCCTTGAACACTCCTGTCCCAAATTTGTCAGGCCTCTTTGCCAGCTCTGGCCTCTTGAAATTCTGCACACTAATAAAATCCTAACTCATTTACATCCAAGATGGGGAGTGAGTGGTAGCTGTTGCTATAGAAACCCTCTCCCGAGCCCTGGCTCCTGGTTGCTGCTCCAAGATGAGAGACTGGAGCCAGCTCGGACCCAGTCCCGATGCCACTGGAACATCCCACGGTGTCCAGCCTGTCCCACGCTGCTGCTGCCCCAGGTCCCACTGCAGCAGGGAGGACGTGGTGGCCACCACAACCACCAGCCAGCCCCTGGTGTCCTGTCATCCCCCAGGCTCTGCATTTCCCACCCTGCATCACTGAAGGGTCTTCTTTGCCTGCCACCCTTCCTGAACGCCTTTAACCACCAGCTCTGGAGCCAGGGGCTGTGTGACAAACCCCAGTCCTGCTTGGGGAAAGGAAGATAAAGATGAAAACAAAGCAGAATTGCTCCCTGAGCTGTCAGACTTTGAGAAAATGCTGGAAAACCCAAGCTGAGGATCCAACCAACAGAAGGAAAACTTATAATGTGTTTAACACTTAATGTAGATCTGTTTTTTCTTAAGTTGGACTGATAATTATTCAGTGCATGACCTCTGGAGGGGTTAATGCTTTGGGTAGATAACAGCACCTTACACAAAACTCTCCCTCAGCTCTGAGCAGGGTGTGCCTCAGGTCTTTGCTTTACAGAAGGAGCTCAGCTTAGAGCATGAAACCTGCACCAACAGCTTTCCTGGGAATGGAGACACCACATCTCCATGGTGAAGCATCCAGAAGTGAGCTTCTTCAGCAGAAAAGCAATCAGAGGACATCATCTCCCCGAGGAAGGGAAGGAAGCAGCTGCCCTTTCAGAACAGCAACAGAGGATCCTTGGTGACTGTCCCACCTCCCTCACACCAGAGCCAGGCAGTCACACCATCGTGGGTGCTGCACCCTGAGCTCTGCTCCCAGCCCCTGATGCAGAGCAGGCCTGGGGGCAGTCAGGGTGTCTGCTCTGTGGGGCAGGAACCTGCTCTCAGTCACCCCAGGTACAGCTGCAGAGATTCAGCTCCTGAACTGACAGCAGGGAGGGTCGAGGAGCAGCGAGCACACACGCCATGGACACGTGCTGTGGGGTGAACGTGCCTCATCCCCCACCAATGGGTTCCTCAGGTCTTCCTGGGGGCAGGATCCAGCCCACAGCACAGATGCTCCCGGGCCAACCCCTTTTTTCCCCTGGTTGAGATGTCAAGGATGTATGAAGGTTGCTCAGAGGAGACATCTCTCTTGTCCCCTGTGTATGTGCTGTGACACATGGTCACTGTGACCAGGATCAGGGTGGTGGAAGGCTCCTGGCCCAGCACCCTGTCCCCAGGGACAGATGTCCCTGGCATACCTCAGGAGTTATTTATTCCTCCCTCCAGCCCTCAGCTGCCTGCTCTGCCACACAGGGAAAAACTGACTCAGACCTTCCCAAGATAAGGGACCACATCTGCAGCCCAGCTCCCCAGGAATGCAATCAAAATAGCGACCGGCAGCCCAGGCGGGGGAAGGAGGGGGGCAGCATTTTTTGCTGTCGACTCCGACCCCCTGATGGACCGTTGCCATGGAAAGCCGGCAGCCAGCAGCCCCAGCTGGGGTCTGCTGAAGGATTTTTCCTGCTTGGCCTGAGGCTAGGGCAAGGGGAAGAGGGGGAGATACCGGGGAAGAGCTTGCATCTGGCAGCGACAGCCCTGCCCTGCTAGCAGGTGTGCAGCTCACTTCCCTCTTGGCTGGAGCATCCCGAGATGGTTTGTGATCCAGCATGGCTCAGACGCTGCTGGGCAGTGTGTGAATCCTGGTGCAGGAGCACGGATAATAAACCCAATAAATCCAGCTCAGCATTAATGACAGAGGGACCAGGGAAGGGACAGAGAGATGGCAACCTCAGACGGGGCTGTCATCCTCCGAGTTGGTGCGGTCACTGGGGCACCCATCCAGCTCCTCTCCCCTTCAGCCTGTTTCCAACTCCTCATTTTTGCATGAAGAATTAGGACAGTAATTTCTCTCCTGCAGAGAGAAACAATACAGGAGCTGAATCCGACCCCTTGCAGGCTGCCTGAGCAGGCTGACGTTTGGGGAAGATTTGTACAACTTTCTTACTGTGAAAAACCCCCACGGCAGGAGGTTGCAGGGAGCTGGGCACTGCATGGTGGTTGCTTGCCCCGGTGCATGGAGATGAGGTGGAAAAGGCCAGAGCCTGCTGCTTATTTACACCAGAGCCTGGATCAGGCACTGCAAAATCTGCTGCCAGCAGCAAGCACCCAGAGGAGCCGCCACCCCTCCCGCTGCCTCGCCGGGAGCTGGCAGGAGGGGACGGACAGCTGCTTCTCCATAATCATCTCTCCACCACTGACAACATGCTGGAGCTCATTTCCAGAAGACACCTTGGGAAGAAGAATGCATTTACAACAGCAGAAGCACCAGGAAGAGCATCTCCTTCCAGAAAGCCAAAGATGCAGCAAAATAAAATGTCGCTTCTTGTTAACCCTTGCCTGTACCTGAGCAAGCAGGACAAAAGTTGCTGGTCAAATCCTACCCACATTCACAGTCCTGGAGCTGAGCAGATTGGCTCAGCAAAGAGACAGTGGCTCTTTGGAGACCTTAGTGACTGAAAATCCTCTCTGAAGGAGGGACCATGTCCCGGGTTGAAGCCAAGACTCGCTTTCCCAGATACCTGCTGAGATCATGGTCCCAGTAATCACCATTCCTGGCACCTCTCAGCTGTCCAGCACATGTGTGGCATGCATGGCATCCAGGATGGGGGATGAAGTGCAAAAACCACCAGCTAGCAATCCCAGTCCAGCTAGCTCTAGTTTTAAAAAGCTTCCCTGTCCCGGGAGGGGAAAGGAGAGCTGGAGAAGGTGAATGGAAAAGGAGCGGGAACGCCACCTGCGTATTGATCTGACAATATGAAATGGGCTTTTCTTCTGGTTCCTGAGCTGGAGACAGGAACCTATTGAATGAATGCAAACCTCATTTCTCCCGCTGCCCTGGTTTCAGCCACTCCAGGCTGCTGTTTAATTAGATGAGCATTAGCAGAAAGGCAGCTGGGCAGCTGGGAGGGGCCGGCTCTCCGCACCCCACGGTCACCACCCGATGTGAGCGTGCTGCTGTCAGAGGCACCGCTCGGTTCTACCTGCCCGGGCGTCCTCCCAGCTCCTCCGGCAGCCGGGCTGAGCCAGCCAGGAACCTGCCCCAGACACACCAGGGAGCAGACCTGGCTGATCCTCAAGCCATTGGGACCCCAGCTGCTTCCAAACAATGCAACCATTAACTCTTTCTCCCTAAATTTCCAGCAGTCCCACTTAAAGCCCAGCGATGGGACAGGGTTTCCTCATGCATCAGCCTCAAGTTCAGCTCAGTAATGACCTGGGAGCCAAGGAGGCTGGAGTGTGGAGCAGGCTGTATCCTATCTGGGAGAAATTACAACAAAGTCGTGAAGGATTTGCAGCTATTTTCACACTCCTTTTCCCAGATTAACACATGGATCCACTTTCTGTTCAGCAGTCTGAGAGCGTATTGTTTTGTCTCTGTCACAACCTCACACTCCCACATCCCAGAGCTTTCCAGCGCCCCACTGATGGCTATGGGATATCAACAGGAATGGAGGAGCTCACTTTAATTAGCATGCACTTCTTAATTGGGCTGCAAGCTCCTGAGCAAGTCAGATTGTATTTTATCTTCATTTTACAGACCTGGGAGCAAGGAGACAGCAGGAAGACCAAGGAATACGACCAAGGGTAGTCAGCAAGATGGTCAGCAGAGCAATGGAGAGATGCTGAGATTCCCCATCCCAGTTATCTGCACTGAACCCAGCAGTGACAGTACCTGGTGACAGCTCACCAAAGCCCTCTGTTTGCAAGGAATAACAGGAAGATCCCATACCCACTTGCATAAATCAACCTCTCTCCCTTGCTATCAGTGGAGCAATGCAGATTCAAGAAAACTGGGTTAGATCCACATTTATATTAGCATGCAACACTCACAGGTTAAGCAAAGTTCCCCCAGCTATCTAACTGATGCCACATCTCACCAGGGAAAAGACCCTGATCAGATGGGGCTTTATGTCAAGGTTTCACCAGGGACATGGGACAAGTTCTTATTACCTGTTGTAAAATAAACTGTGCCACAATGCCAGGATGCAGCTGTTTCAGCTGCGTTCAGCAGAAGACATTATCTGTGGTGCAGATAAACCCAGTTCTGCCTTACCTACAGCCCCTCCACAGCAGTGTCAGCACTCAGCTCACTGCTATCAGCACATCTGCAACGCATCCATGCCGGAGCAGCCTCGTGCCTGCTGGTTTGGAGGGAGAAAGCCAAAGATTTTGCATTGTACTTCTCCAGTGGAGCTCTGGTCTGGCTGGTCAGAACTGGCTGTGGTGGGAGCAGGAGCTTTCAGCTTTGGTTTCTCACCCTGCTTTTCTGTCCTCATCTCTTTCCGTGCATACTCGTTCCCAGACCAGCATGGAAACACAAGGAGAATTAAATGGCTCTGAGTTCCCAGGTGAAAGTGGCACAACATGGGGCAACAACTCCATGGTTAATGCATTTCCCCCTCACTCTCTTACTGTTCCTCATCACCCTCGAGACAATGATTTCATGCTGCCCAGTGAGAGATCTTAGATGGAGAAGCACAACCCACCACAGGAAGATGCTGTGTCCCAGCTCTAGGCCAGCAAGCTCCCACCAGCCACACGTTGCTCATCCCTAAGTCTGAAACCCCTTCATCTAGCTCAGGAAATGCATTGACCAACACCTATGGAAAATAAGGGGAAATTGGGAGTGGGGAGCCTAAGGGTCAGTGGAGACTGGCAATGCTGAACCTATCAGTTCTGGGATGTGCTGGAATGTCTGGTGTTGTCTCTGGGATTGGTATCCCTCCATGCTGATGGACAAATCCAAAGGATAAATTTTCCCTGCCGTGTCACAAGACTCAAGGCAACAGCTCCCATGCACGACATGCTTCGACTGCTGAACCCCCAGTGCATATCTGAGTGCTGGGAACCTCTCACAAGAAAAGCAGTGAGCACATCCCAGCGAGCAGAGATGGAGCTCCAGCAAGAGCTGCAGGAAGGCTGTGCCAACACCTCCGTGCAAGCAGGCAACAATCCACAAGCAGAGAGAAGGAGAGATTCAGGCGCCGACGTCCCCCTCCGGCTCCCAGCATGACTCACGCCGGTTGCCATGAAGAAGTCAACATTTGCATGCAGCCACCCCACGGTGGAATGAGAAGCTTCCTCAGCTATTTGCTGGCTCTCTGGGGGAGGGCAGCAAGCGGTGGGACCTCAGGGGCCAGCGTGGTACCAGATGGCAAACTCTGGCATTTCCACAGGCATCTCCAGGCTGCTACCAACGCGGTCCGTATGTGCAGCACACCCCAGACGATGCTCCGAGCAAATGAGATGTTCAAAACAGAGAAGGGAGTCGGGCACCCAGTTCCTATCAGATTTAGTTCTCCTTCAGCTTCTCTAAACTCGCAGCCTCAGAGCTCCCCACCCTCACTAAGCTCTGCACAGAATTAGCTCGACACAGAGCGGTCGATTCCGGCTTGCGAGCAGCGCCCGCTCGCACCCACTCGGCACAGAGCGAGTGTGAGCGCACAGAGCCGGCCCAGCCCTGAGCTCCGGCAGCCCCAAAACCCAACACACGCACAGGCACTTTCTCCCAGCACGGATGCACCCAAGGGTGTGTTCTCCAGAGCGATGCTCTGGCCCCGCAGTGGGGTGGCTGCTCCTGCAGGCGTGTGAAAAGCCCCAGCCTGCGAGAGAGGGGGTAATTATATGCCAGGGGAGCAGCTGATTCAAATCCTTCCTGACCCCAGGCTGAAGAGTTCTCCTGATCGATCAAGGAGATGCTCTTTCATTTTCCTCAAGCGTTTCGCTGATGGATGGAAAAATCAATGCCCCATAGAGGAGTCTGGAGGGGGGTGGAGCAAGGGGAAGAAAGGGAGAGAAAGGGAGAGAAAGGGAATGAGGAATGGAAAGGAAGAGAAGGGAGAGGGGAGAGAGGAGGGTGCTGTGGGAAGCAGGGGCTGCTGGAAGGGGTGGTGGGGAGGCAGATGGGCTGGCAGAACCTATGGCTATCACCTGCACCTGCAATTAGGGAGCTCCTCCCCACGTGGAGGACCATGGGCACTGCAAAGCTTCTCCCAGCTGCACACCAAGGAGCCAGGGCACTGCCAGGAGCCTCCATCAGGCTGGTGCCTCTCCATGCCAACCACCGCTCCTGCAGCATTGATGAAGGGCCCAAATCTGTGCCATGGGGTCCCCCCTGCAGCAGCTTTGCTGGTTTCCATGGAAACATCTCCCAGTTACCCATATGGAGACAGCCCTTGTACCCACAGTCAGAGGAAACCCTCAAAGTCCACTTTTGGATGAAAGTTCCCCATTACTTTGTTTTTCTTTAAAATTGCCTGCTGAGATCCCCTGGCTCTGACTCACCATGTGGGTGCAGTTCAAGCACCATCTTTGGGTCCCATCCTGCTCACACAGCTCTGCAGGGTGCCCCAGGCTGGGACAGGATCCCTAGTGCCTCTGTGCCACTAGATCCTGCAATTCCAGCATCTTGCTGGGCAGAGATGCTGCCAAAAAGGACTTTATTCCTTGAAGGGCAAATCTTTGCTAAAGACCAAGCTAAGACCCATTTAGCTCCTCATTTTAGGAGTGCTGTGGTTTTCAGAGAGGTGGTCGAGCCCCTTCATTCATACTTGCCAACACCAGTCACTGGAAAAGACACCCATAAATCTCCCCTTGGATCAGGGGAAAGCCAGGCCCACACCACTGGACACAGATGATGTAGCAGCTTGCCTTAAACAGTTGGGGTTTTCCAGTGTTTTCTCCCCCATATCCTATTAATAATTAACACAACTGCAATGAGACCAGCTTTTAACAGGCTTCACTGCCATGGGCTGCGTTACAGTCCCTCTTTCAGGAGCACAAGTTTGTCTGTTACCACTGGAAACAAGGAAGGTTCCAGGCTTAGCCCAGGATGCCGTCCTCATGGGAATCTTATTCTGTGTCCCCACGGGGCTGAGCTGATCCATCATGCTGCCAGAGCCGAGGTGACAGAGCCCTGCCAAGGCAGCCCATCCTCTGCTCCTTCCCAAAATTCCACCCTCAGTTAGAGACACCTCACTGGGCCATTTTGAACTCTCCACATTCAAGGCTGACCTGGTGTGTGCTCAGGAGGACAAGCTAATTCACTCCCTCAAGATGGGGTTTGGAGGTCAAAGGACAGAGTTTGGGGGTCGTGGGTGGTCTCTGCCCCTGATGAAGAACCCCATCCCCTGGCACCTCCAAAACAGCGAGTGAGCAAAGCCAGAGCAGCACATTTTAGGCCACTCTGGGGAATGCTTTCCAGGATCTCCCTTTCTGAAGAGCTCCTTACAGATCACCCAGCTCCCAGCTGCCCAGACCACCATGCTGTGACAGGCTGGGGACAAAACTCCAGGCTATCCAGGAAGGAAGGACAAGGTCTCAAGCTGTCCCCAAAACCCAGGATGTGGTTCCAGTGCTCTCCATGCCTCCAAACACCCTGCTTGGGAGAGAAACAAACAGAAAAGAAGGGATGTGATAAAAGCAAACCCCTTGGCTTGCCCAGCCCGGGCTGGGCCCCACTGGCCCCACGCAGAGCGGCCACACTGGCCCGGCTGGCTGGGGGAGGCAGAGCAGGGCCCGCAGCAGCCCCGGCAGTAAACAGCTTCCACATGCTCGTGCCGTGCTGAGCCCGCAGCCCCGACATACCAGCACACTTATTCATCCCTGTGCGAGGGGCCAGGCAGCGCCGTGGGCTGCAGCTCCTCCTGGGACAGGGTCCTGCGAGCCCTCCGTGGTCCCTGGGGGTGCGGGTAGCCCGAGGTGCCCATCCCACCGCTGTGCCACAGCTCCAGGGGTGCTGCAGAACCCCCAGGCCAGCAAACACCCAGTGTAAGTGTGGCTTCCAGTGCTGGCAAACCCCCTCGAATCTCACTTTATTTGGATCCCCAGTTTTCCTCACCCCACACTGTGTGCATCCCTCCAGGCCATCGTGCCATGCTTCTCTTTCATTGAGGTTCAAACCCATAGCAGCCTCTCCCCCCACAGCAACACTGTCCTGACCCTCCCTTGTCCTCTGCCTTCTCAGATTAGGGGTTGGGGAAGTGTTTGAGTCCCCAGCCCTGAGGCAGAGGGGCTCAGTGCTCTGCAGAGCCTGCAGCTGTGAGGATGTCTGGGACACAGCACCCAACAAGATCCCAGTGCTGCTCCATCCTGCTGGGACTGTCCCATCCCACGGCCTCTGGGGATGATAAATCCACTTTAGAGGCAGAGAGCAGGCAGGGCTCCAGCTCACCGGCACCCCGGCGGGTTTACGAGGAGATTTTTAGCAGCACCAGGAACAGTCCCTGGATTAGAGCTCCAGGCTTCAAAAGGAGCTGAGGGCTGGAGTCGCTGCGGCTGAAAAGGGAGTGCTGCACATTATAAATAGCTGCTCACTGGCAGCACATCTGTTTCAGACAGCGGCTCGGGAAGGCTGTGCGTGTTCTGGTTTGGCTATTTTGGGGGAAAGAGATTTGAAACTCACTCATTATTATTGTTCACCCAAGAGATGTGAATGATGCCTGTTTCTCCTTTGCCTTTTCGAAATGGAAAGCAAAACGAGGTGAGTTTCAAAGCACACAGTGGTGTAGGGTTCTCTGGGAACTGCAGCTCTTGCTGGGAGATGGTACAAGCACCCCAGTGACACCTGGATCAAGGGGTAGTGCCACAAAACAAGGCTGGCCGTGGGACAAGGAGAGCACAGCTCTTGACACTGCTCAGCCATAAGCCACCTTTCAGCCTTGGGGAGCTGTAGGGTGGGAGGGAGAGAGGCAGCTGCAGGCAGCAATGAGGCCAAGGGCAGATGCCAGGTGAAGTGACACCCCCCAGAATAGTGTGGGCTCACCTGCACCCACCAGATGGGACTGCCTTGTGGCCCTGTTGATGCCACCACGTACCCCCACAGCTCTGGACCATCCCTGCACCAGAAGAGATGCTGGACCTGCTCTAGGATCAACAACAGAGCAGAGGAGCAAGGCTCCATGTCAGGCTGAAGGCCACAGCCCCAGGAATGGTCTGGAACCATGAGGGCAGGGGACAAAGGGATGTCCCAAGCCTGGCTGCCCCATCCCTCAGAGGGCTGGCACCCCACAAGAGCCCACCCCAAGGAGTTGTGGGGTGCTGCTGACACAAACATGCCTGGGGCGAGCAGAGGAGGATGAAGAAGCGTCCCAAGTCCGGCAGCATCGGAGCAGCCCCGCGGTGCCCAGCCCGGGCCAGGCGCTCCCGTTCAGCCCAGCAAGGGCTCATTAATCACTCGGGATGGAGGGATGGAGGCCCTCGCCTACCGCCGCCAATCCCTGCGCCGTTACCACAGAAACAACCCTCACCCTGCTCAGCCTTCAAAGGGTTTTGTGCGTGTGCCTGTGTGCGCTGCTCCGTCTCCCCCCTCCCCTTGTTGTTTTTTGTGTGCGTGTATGCAAGAAAGAGTTGGGTTTTTTCCTCTTTCCCGGGAAGCGTTTGGCACCAGGGCTCAGATCATGTGAAAAGCAAGGGCAGGATAGACAGACAGACAGACAGACAGACAGACACACGAAGCAGGAGAACCAGCCACGATAGCCCAAAGGCTGGGGGGGGTCTTCTGAAAGGAGAAATGGATGGGTTGGGGGCATGGAGGCAGCTGTGGTGCTAACGAGTCAAAAATAAATATTTATATGGGTAGAGTTTTAAAACCCTATTTTGCATCGTTATAATAAATTATTCATCTGCCTGTTTCTCCCTGCCTGCCTCTCATGGTAGGGAGCTGTGAAAGGGGATGATGCTGCAGGGTGAGTGAAGGGGGTCATGGCTGACCAGGACCCTGGACCCCCCCAGCACCCCAGGGAGAGCAGGCAGGGAGGTTTGGGGAGGGAAGCAGGGACAGCACAGATGTGGCTGGACCCCGACACAATCATGGCAGTGCCAGATGGGGAAGGGCGAGGAGAGGTGGGTGTCAGGAGCAGGCAGCTGAAGGTGCCCAGGGGACTCGGTGACCTCCCAGCCAGCAGTGTCAGAAACAATGTGGCTGCTCATGTGCTTGCTTTGGATGGAGCCCTCTGGGAGTTTTGGGCTCCCTAATTTTTGTTTTGGCAAAGACAGCAGTTTGGCTGATGCCCTGCAGTGTCCTGCTGAGGAGGTGGGGATGAGGAGCTCTGCAAGGAGTCCTGCTTCCCTGGCTCCCCCAAATCCCTGGCTTCCTGCTAGTCCTGGTGCCCCACTGAGGGTGGGCACACACCTGCTGGCAGGGGTACAGCTCCCATCCCTCCTGCCCACAGCCTCACAGTCAGCCCAAGAGCTGAGCCAAAGGGAGCCCCCCACCACCAGCTGAGAGAGCTCTTCAGGAGCCATCGGTGCCTTCCCATCTCCACCTGTGCACTGACACTGCCAAACACATCCCCCTGCAAAGCTGGCAGCAGCTTCCCACTGAGGGCCTTGAGCAGCACCTCTGAGCCTGTCCCTTGGCCCTTCTGTGCACCAAATTGTTTGTTTTGATCACTTTTGCACATCCCAGTGCTATGATGGCAGCTGCCATTGCCTCCACCAGCATATGGGGTTTGAAAGAGCCACCAAGCACCAAGGAAAGGTTTGGGGAGGAGAGCCTTGCCCTGACTATTTCCAGGCTTGCTGCAATTGCATTTGCCAGAACTGCTGCAATAGAGACAAAAAGCAAGGATAGAGAAAGACATGAGCCTGGTTGAGCAAGCCACAAAAACTCCCTTGCCTAGCTGGAGGCTTCCAGCACATGGCAGGGGTGGTAAGAGGGCTGAAGAGGATGAAAAATGATGTTCTGGATCACCCCAGTATCCCTGGACTCCCAGCCTCTCCTGACAGCTGCTCATCTCCCCTGCCACTCCAGTGACTCCTCAGCAGCCTCCTCTGGTGCTACACCCCCAGGATATCTGAACATGAAATATAAATCTCTCTTGTACTATAGTTTAAGCCCATAATTTGTTGTCCTACCCACCGTAGGACATGGAGAATCGTTTATTCCTATCCTGTTTGCAGCAGCCACTGACATATTTTTGAAGGCTGTTATCACATTTCACCTTCAGTCTTAGACCTTTTCATGAAAGATGGAACAGAAACACAAGTTTGTGACGGGGAGGAAGGACAGAATAACAAAGAGGTTTTTCTGGATCACACGTAGAAACCAGGAAAGGCAGGGAGCCAAGGAAGGAGCAAGGAGAAGCCTGTAACACCCTGAAGGCTCTTCAGTGCCACCAGTCAAGCCCAGAACACAAAGGGAGATGCTGGAAACAGCAGGGAGGAAAAGTGAGGACACACTTGGACAAGGTGGGGCTGGGATTCCCATGCAGGGAGATGTGGCAGTACCTGAAAGGGGTGCTAGGACTTGGCTGCAAGCAGGAGAGGAGCCAGCTCAACTTACTTATGGTGGTACCAGTATGAATGGGAGGGAATGTGCCAGCTTGGCCTAAGATGCAAGGAAGACAGGAGACATGAACAACAGACACACAACAGCGTTTTCCAATACGCTTATCGTGCCTTTGCACGGCTGCACGTGTCAAAAGTACTTACGAGAAGGAGATAATCTAATTTGATAAGGGAGAGGGTAGAGGAATGACACTGTGGGCACAGACACCAGGAGCAGAAAACAAAGGAGAGACTTCGGCAGGCATCTGCTACAGACCCCCAGGACTGGAGGAGAGAAAGAAAGAACAAAAAGATTCCTGAACCAACTATCAAAGAGCTCACAAACACAGGATATTTGTACTCAGGGGGCACTTCAACCACCCAGACATCTGTTGGGCGACACACACATCAAAACATAGTCAGAATGGTTCCTTCGTTATGTAGAGGACAATTTACAGATGAAGGGAGTAGAAAGGCTCCACAAATCTACTCGCCAATAAAAAGGCACTGTTCAAAAAGCAACAGTAATAGGGGAAGTTTGGAGCCTGTGATCAGAAGCACAAACCCACCAGAGTGAGGACACGGCAGCACGAGACACTTCACAGCAGCCAGGCTGGAAGAGAAGCTGAGGGACAGGCAGGAGCAGCGGGCCCTACGAGAGCATGGCTGTCGATAAGGGACAGGATAGACCCCCCCAAATGTGATGGAAAGAAAAGAAGCAGAAAGAGCAGCCCTCTGCATCAGAGACAGCCCTGAATGCGGGCTGTGGACCCAGTGAGGAGGGGAGGCTGTGATCCCACCTGGGCTGGCAGCTACGGCGTGGCTCAACATTGCCAAAGGCGGGCTTTTCCCAGATTCTCAAGGAGGTAAAGGCAGGAGCAGGCAGCTTGTGGAGCTCATCTCTAAACAGCAAGAATTCCCATGCCTGCTGCATGAAGAAAACCCACTTCTGCAGACCACCACAGCAGCTGAGCACCTCCAAACACCAGGATGCCTCTTAAACATTGCCCCTTGGTCCCTCTAACTTCGTGCCAAAAGCAAAGACAAGATCTGAGTTCCACAAGCCAAAGCTCCAGCACAAGGTCAGTGTGCTGCGTGGTTCCCCCACAGAGGGACTTTTCCGTGCTACTGCACGGAAAGGAGTTTCACAACATCAAGCACAAGAGACACAAAACACTCTTACACAACTTGGAGATGCAAAAGTCAACAGATCTGACAAGTCCTGAGGCAGCAGAGGGGGTTTCCCAGCACGAAAAGCCCTTCAGCTTCTAGAAACAAAAGTAACTTTGTCTATGAACTCCTGGAAGAGGTTGAAAAAGATCTGGCTTCACCGTAATTATCCATGCTCCATGGAGAGAGCCAGGCTTGTGGAAGGCACAGGCAGTAGGAGACTGCCCATGGCTACCCCTGCCCTGGGGTAGGTGGCCCCCAGCTCTGGGCAGCCTTCCTGCTCCACACCCCCAACCAGACATGGCAGCTTGGTAAGGCTTTGGCACTCCATAATGGGCTTCAAAACTAACCAGGTTTTAAAGGTGTTTTGTGTTTAAAGATTAAAACAGGGAATGACTTGAAGTGACTAAAATACACCTGAAAATCTGGCTCTTTGACCAGATTTAAAGTTTCACCGCAGGAGGTGGGAAGCAGCATGAGCCTCCATTTCCCCTCCAGAGTCATCTGGGAAATGAAGGGATGTGTCATCCCCTGCTTCTCACACCAAGAGCAAGGACCTCCTCAGCCTTCACAGTTACCTCCAAGCTGATGCATAACTGGAGATCTGCAACTTCAAATGACCTAATTTTAAAAAAAAAACTATTATCACTTGGGACAGGAAAAGCTCCCCACTTCTGGCCACGTTTCTAAAGTTGCTTCCCACATTTTGGCCTTAGCTGGAGTGCAGTTTCCCGTTTCACTTGTAAAAACATAGCTCCTGGTATACAAGTGTCCAGGGTTCACAGGTGCTGGTTTTGAAGTGCTTTGGAAAAATACAGCTATTAAAATAGGAAGGAAAACAAAGTAGCAGCAGCCATACACTACCACCCTTGTAGGGAACTACCCTGGACATCTTGCTCCTTATTTATTAAAATTAAAAAAAAAAAACAAACCAACCCAACATTGCTTTCCAGGCCTGAAACACTGATTCAGTTATGACATGTGTCTATTTATCAGGAGAAATGCTGAATATTTCCACTATCACAAGATTATTGCCAGTGCTTAGATTTTTCCCCTAACCTCCAGCTAAAATCCTTTGAAAATGGAATGGCATACGAAATACGCTCCCTGACTCTCAGAGTTGGAGCCCGCCCCCCCTTTCTCCCAATAAACAATTTTGCATATATTTAAACCTCCTTTCTCTGCTTTCCCAACTCCTCCACCCTCCCCAGCAAAGAAATTACAAAAATCCGTCATTTCTCTCTTTTCCCCTTGCACCTCCATCTATCAGTGTTTCAAAGGCAGTCTCCTCGAATGCCGAGCAGAGCAGGAGATGGGCAGCAGTAATGGGAATGTGCTCCTGACTGTGCAAACCCACACAGAGAGTGAGGACAGGAGAGACTGCATTTGCATACATATTAAACGAGAGCAGTAAAAAATGCAGACGTGCAAACCATTTGGACATGGCTCGGCTCGGCGATGCGCCCTGCAAGGGAATCAATCTTCTGCGTTCTTAAAGGGAAAAACCTGTTACGGAGAGAAAGCAAAGCCGGGAGACGCCCGCCCGCAAATACTTGTCAAGGTTTCGGGACAATCTGACCTTCACAGCCGTGCAAAGGCTGCTGTGAAGGAGGGCGAGATCCCAGAGATGTCCAGCTGCTGGCCCTGCCGTGGTTCCAGCCAGGCAGACTGATGCCTTTGGTGCTCTTCCCATCATCTCCAACGGGAGGAGAGCTGGTGAGACCCCCAACGCCAGCCATGCTTGAGCTGAAGCAAGATATTCTGACAGTAATCAAGCTCTCAGGTGAGGGCAGCACAGAAACACCCCTGAAACAGCCTGAGCTGGGCTCCATGGAAGAAATAAGTGGTGCGTGGATGTACTGAAGAAGTCCAACCTCTGCATCCCAGTACCCTCCCTGACTGAACAGTGAGTGCTGAATGCTCGTCCCTCTTTAGGTCTGGATGATCCCAGTTATGGGGAGCTCCAGAAAGCAAGGCCAAGCTCCAGGCCAAAGCCAACCTGGAGAGCATGACTCTCCAAAATAGCTCTGGTCCAAAGTTTTTGAGTATCTCTTTGCTGGCTCCATGGGATCTTCACATGCACCCTACACCGCTGCTTGACTGACCCACAGGAGTCGCAACAACAGCACTGCACAGACGAGCTCCTGCCATGGTCAGGTTCTGCCTTGCCCTGGAATGACCCAACCCAACCCAACCTCACCTTCACTTGTCCCAATGCCCTGGTTAAGGATGTGCCCAAGATAGGATGTTACACCCAAGACAACCAGTAAGTACAGTGGAGCTTACGTAGTAGATCATTCCAAAGTGTCTGCAAGGATACGGATCTAACGAGGCAAATCACGCAGGCAAACCTACTGATTTCAAAGTCTGCAGGTTCAGATGCATAAAAAGTGCAAAATCAGTAACTTTTATATTGCCACTCAAGGAACCACAAAGATAAAAGCAATATTCTGGGAGTGAAGATGCCATGAATATTTCTCATCTGCACTTATAAGGGATATTTGGGACCAACGGCTTGATTCTGCGTTAGCCTTGTTCAAATGAGATAATTTACATTCCCTGCCGGCTGAAAACAGGCTGTCAAGGTATTTACATGTGTCAGGTTTCACTTCCCAGCCACAGAGCTAAAACCCACTAGGTGCATAAGGAGAGTGGAGGTCCAGGACCAGGAATGGCAAGGAGGGGATCCAGTATGGACACCCTGGCACGGTGCACGCTCACAAAGTGTAAATGTTCTGCAGGGAGACATGCTACAGTGGATCAGCAGCTGCTGCTTTGCATTAATTTCTCTGCTTCTCCTTGCAAGTGCCCCTTCTCGAAAACCAGGAGCTTGCAAAGTTCAGCTGTCCATCCCTGAAATCCCAAGGCTGCAGACAGACAACTGGACATACCTGCCCACTGAGCCTCACTGTCCTGCAGGGTTTGGCCCCTCTGCTCCTGTGGAAAGTGCTGTCTAGAGCCTGCCCTCTCCTCCCCTGTCCAGCTATCCCCTGCTATGGCCAGATCTAATCTAACCACCTGCTTCTTCGTGGCTGACTCACCCTCATCTGCCTTTCCACCTACAGCCCAAAGGACACGCAGGGGAACCTGCTGCCAGATCTTCCCCATCAATCTCCAGAAACATCCCTTTTGCCAGGTCCAGCAAGCCCAGGATAGCAAAGCAGTGCTCAGCTCTCTGCTCCTTCCTAGCACCCTCCAGCTTCTCTAAACCAGACAGCTTTGGGGTGGGAAGGCAAACAAAGCAGGCTTCCCAGTAGCCCTTCCAGTGTGGATTCTCTGGTGTCTCGTACGGGTTGAGTTCCCAAGCAGCTATCGCGCGCTCGACTCTCTCTTTACCCACCCACCCATTTTCACAAGGCTTGTGGGAGCCACACAAGAGCTCTTTCCTTCAGCCAAATGTAATTGGAACTCGTCGCTGGGTAAAAAACAGGGGGAGGCGGGAACAAACGGAGAGAGAGAGAGAAAAGGAGAGACACGTATGCACACATGCACAGGCTGGATCACAGAGGCCCTATTCCCTTCAAGAAAGGAGAAAAAGAAAAGAAAAGAAAAGAAAAAAACCAACAAAGTAAGACTACAGTGGCAACGTGCACCAGCTGAGCTGTTGACTTGCTTGTGTGCTGCGCAGTCCCACCCCTCCACCTCAGCTGCTGGGGATTTACAGGCACAAACAATCTGGGAAGGGTTGGTTCATCTGTACATGGGGGTTTCTACAGCTCCCTGCACAACACCAGCTCCCCTTCCAATGGCAAGTCACATTTTGGAAGCATTTTGGGCTGTTAATTATATTCAGTGGGGTTTTTTTGGTTTTGTTTTTGTTTTTTTCTTTTTGCAATAGCAATGCCCCTGTGAAAGGGCAGTGGGTGAGAATCTCACAGAGGGAACTTGGGGATTTCCACCCAGAAACTGTCCCCCTGCCTTGCCAGAGAAATATGAAGGCAAAAGAAAGTGGCGCTTGACAAAACAACAGAAAAACAACTTATTGAATAGCTGTCACTGGACAAGTATAAATATATTAGCTATTGTGTCAATATTAAGCTGATATCAAAGGTGATTAATTTGATAATTGCCTGTGCAGAGAAAGAAAAAAACCACAATCAAGTATCTTGCCACTGGCACTTGAAACGCCTCCTTTGGTTAAATCAATTTCCTTTTCAACTTAATTGGAGTTAATAGGAAAGTTATGGTGTAACCATAACCCAAAATCACACTTCCCCTATTTTTTTCTTTTTTGACTGATCTTATTTTCGCTTTGGCCTGAGAGCCTGGAGGAGCCTAGGGCTTTATTTGTCAGTTTGGAAAAGTTAAGAGATGGTAGAGAAATGAAAATTGTTTTGCTGAAAAACTTGTCCACGAGCCTCCCTAGTGACACTGAGTGCCACCTCCCACGTGTGCCAGGTCCTCCCGCAGGACATGCATCCCAGCAGTAGTCAGCGATGTCAAACTCACCCCGCAAATGGCCCCAAATGACATTTTTAGAGAGGCTCTGTTATCTGAGACTACAAAATTAGCACCATATAACAGCCTTGGTCTGCAGGACTGTTCCTGCCAATGTCAATGGCGGTGCTGGAGAAGATCAAAGGCAAAGCACAGTCCTTCAGCAACAGCAAACGTTTTGGCTGGTGGGAGAACATGGGGGGAGCACGGCAAAGCCACCAGCAATCGCTTCCCTGGGCAGAAGAAGCCCCAGTGAACCCCAGAAAGCACCAGAGCAAAAAATCATTCTGGCCATTTGCTTAAATCAGGCACCTTGTGCACAATTCTTCAGGAATATTCAAGAGATTTATCTAGAAAATCAGCACTAAAAGCAAAAGAGTTAACAGCCCTGAGAGTGAAGTGGAGGCCTCGCTCTTGCTGCAAGATTTCTCCCAGTGACACCACGTTCCCACTTGGAGAAAAGTTTCTTTGTTTGCTTTTCCCCAGTTATATAAGGGACATAATTTTTTCTTGCAGAGAGAACTCCAGGCAATCTGCATCTCCCTCAAAGTCTGCATCTCCCTCCAAGGCTTCTCACTATGTTTCAGCTTGAATACTACTGCTGTTGCTGCAGTTTTCCAGCTCCTGTGTGTGTCTGCACTAAACCCTCTCCCCTGCCCCAGGAAACAAGAGCTGCTTGAAACTCAGCTCCCCATCAGGTGTAATCCCACGGCATCAGCCAGAGCACTTGGCCACCCTCCCATTCCCTGTCTGTGGCGTCGTGAAGGGGAAGACATAAGCACAGACAAGCTACAAAACCTCGGGCCAGCCCAAAGACGTGTCCAGGGACTCTCCCCTGTGCAAGAGCATCTCAGTGGAGCCCAGGCTGCTGCCTTGCAGCTCGACTCTTTTCCAGCTGGAATCCTCCAGCCCCTGGCTTTGCCCTCCCAGCAGATCCCTGATCCCCATCACTCAGCGCTGAAGGAGCGAGCCAGGGGAGGCTGTGCCGGGAATTTCGCAGCGCTGGGGCGAGGGCTGGGTGCTCTTGGCCGGCCAGCACCGCATTGCACACATACCAGCAAACCTCAGCCCGGCAGCCCCGGAAGGGCAACAGGCAGCCAGCAGCAGCTCCCAGGCCAGCGAGGAAGCCTTAACCCCTTCCCTGCTGCAGCCAAGAGGCTTCTCAAGAGTCCAGAGGAGAGGAATCCACCCTAAGACCAAGCATCTAAATGCAGCACCACTCCCTCCCTAAAAAAAAAAACCCAGCAAAACCCTAAAAAGTCCCTGGGAATGCAGCCCTCCTCTTCCCCTTCCCACGGCTTGATGGAGAGGCAGGGAACCATTCTCAGCCCTGGCCAAAAGCCATAAGAGCTCCCAGCAGCCAGCACAGCCGATTCCCCTGCCATTCACAGCCCCATGTCCTGGATGTTGGTCTCAGCAGGGTCCTGTGGGGGACCCAGGGACAGCCACAGCCTGGCAAGGCTTACTGTGCACCCCAGAGAAGGGAAGTGTTGGGTCCTTCCATTCACACCGTTTCAAACCGTGGTGCTGAGGAGAGTTTCTCATCAGCACCCCCAGAGCAGAGGTCTCGCAGGGTGAGGTTTGGCTCCAAGGTCTGTCAGGGTGAATTCCCCATGACTCAGAGGCAGGATTTGGCACATGGGTGCTCGCACCCATCAAGAGCCAGCGACAGCCTTGAGTGCCCAGAGGAAGCCCAGTGGTCGTGCCTCTCCCCAGCCCCTTTCTCAGCCTGGCTCCTCTGGATCTTCTGATTCCCCAGAAAGATCTGGTCTCTGCTCTCCCACACAAGTCCCTGAGAGCTGGGGCAGGAAAAGGTGGCACAGCACCTCCAGAGCTGGTACCAGCACATCTCACCTCTGAAAAAACAGCAACCAGGTGTTACATCAACCGATGTGAATGGACTAAAAAATGCCTGTGCCACTCCACTTGGAAATCAGCTTGGTCTGAGCAGTCTCCAGACAGCTGCAACAGCTTAAAAGTCCCATTTATGGATCCAACACAACAGCAAATATTTTTCCTTTTTTTTTTCTCTTTTTTCTTTTTTTCTTTTTTTTTTCTTTTTTGGACTAAGTGGAAAAACCAGACAAAGCCCTTCCCAGCACAGGTAGGATCAATGAAACCCAGGGCTGAGCCCGTGGCTTTGGCAGGCAGAGAGAACAAAGGCTCAGGGGCAGGGGGTGTCAGCCAGCCCCAGCCCAGGCTGCCTTCCCAGTGGAGATCGGATCTCCCACACCGATACCCAGCCCTGCTCGGCTCCCTCCAGCACCAGTCCCATCAGATCAGGCCCAACAGGATTAACCACATATCACAGAGCCAACAAAAGGCAGATTTACCTTTTAAAAAGAAACACACACATACACACACACCAAAGTCCACATTAAACGAATTGCCTTGGTTCAAAAGCTGCTTCCAAATTTAGGTTTGCTAAAATTAAGATTTCATATTTTTAATAAAATAGAATTAGACTCTTCATGATAGATTAATAATCAAAGGCCCACAGAAATGTTTCCACAAATGAAGTTTTCTAATTCCAAAGGAAACCATTTGTTTAAAAGAAGCAAGTGTTCCCCTGCAGAGCTGGAACTTCAGTAATTGCAGCATGATGATAGAAAATGGGGCTGGATAGCAAAAATAACTTAAAACTATTCTAAACAACCATGACGCTGAGTCATCTGTTTCAAAGTCCAAATGGAGCTATCCCAGTGACAGGGCCCACAGAAAATGCTAAGGTGCATAGTTAAAAGGGGAGGGGAGAAACAAAAACAAACAGTAAAAATAGTACAAATTCCTTTAGATACTACTTGTGACAAAAGATGAAAGCTGGGATTTTCACCCTCTTTCCAGCATCTCAACTGCACTGAAGCTCAGGGTTTCATCATGCCAGGCATCCCTAACACAACAGCACCATGGGTGTACAACCAACACCAAATACTGGAGCTAAGTGTTCCTCTAAACCAAGTTAAGGAAAAATAAAAGCACTCTCTCCTCAGCTGGTATCAGCCAGTGTCACCCCACAAAGAACAAGGGAAGGAAAGACCAAACCCTGATCTCTAAATCTTTTGTACTCCAGCCTGGCTTGTATACACTGCTATCACATTACACAGTGTGTAAGTCGTTGTATGAATGGCAAGGTGCCACCAGCATAAATACATTCATATCTGGACAAAGGATCAGTCTGCATGTCAGGATCTTCATTAAAAACGAGTTTCTAAGCACTTCCCCTCATTCTTTTGGTTCGTTTCCACAAAAACAAAAACGTGCCGTTGCGTCAAAGCTGCAAGGATGCCCAACACGAGACTGGACCGAGCACCTGGTGCCTCAGACCAAGTCAGCTGTGCTTCCACAGCACTCCAGCTTCCCCAGGCTCATCAAGGTGTGGGTTTCCAGCACTGGTATTTGATCCTGGTAACCAGCTTCATCTAATGATGGGTAGAGCATGTGCTCACTCCAAGAGAGACAGAGCTTGGCAGAGCTGGTCTTATCCGACACACCAAGTCCTTTATGCCCTGCTACCAAGACTAATTTAAAGCTAGTTTCAGGTAGATATGGGCACACCAGACCACAGGGCTTGCCCACACCAAGTTGACAATGTGGCATTCAACTGGAATTCACCTCAAACCAGCATGCTGTGGAAGGTGGTGTTTCTGGAGCTGCATCATGAGCAGTGCATCCCTCTGTGTGTGAGCAGCCACAGGCAGAGCAGAGCAGGAGCCTCCTCCACCGTCCCCCCATGCCCTGGGGCACTGTCTTGTGGCTGAGGCTCCAAGGACAATTCAATCCGCTCAGGATTTCACAAACAATCGACAAAAGCAGGATCCCAGGAAGGAGGTGACAAAATGATGATAAAGCCTGTGGGAACAAGCAGCCTGTTACGACAGAGGGACAAGTGACAGGGACAAACCTTTCCCCATGCTCAACAAAGGCCTTCTGGAAAGCTGGTGGTCATCCCCACTGTCAGCACCTCCCTCTCCAACAACTGTTTCAGACTTCCCTTTCTCCTCCTGCAAAGGATCCAACTGCCTTAAATTCTGCCTTGCGCTGCTGTAACGAGGGAGGGCTCTTGCTTGCTGCTTACTGTTGAGGAGCCAGCATCCAAAAAAAAAAAGAGCATGGATCGAAGGCAGACAGAGAGAGGGAGAAAGAGGGAGAAAGAGGGAGAAGGGAGAGGCCATAGCTTTTATCAGGCCAGCTGAAAGAGCTGGAAAAACAGCCTGAATTTTGGGCACAATTGGCTTTCTTTAAGGTCTGTCTATGTTGCAGGCAGGAGAAGCCTGTAGTTAAAACAGGGTGTTCCAGTTTTTTTCCTAGGCTGCACTCTGAGTTAAAAACACCACTGGCTGAAGGGCTGGAAAAAAGCAATGAGTTCAAACAGAAAGGCATCCAGAAGGGGGATTTCCGAAAAGGTGGAGAAGAAACCATCAAAGCAAGATTTCCAAAGAGGTTGGCGTTCTTTGGGAAGGGAAAGTTTTCCAAGATCTGACTCCAGGACCACTTCAAGACAATGATATCCTCAATGTATGAAGCTGCACTCTTCAAACATGGATCCAGAGAGGCAGGAGACAGATGGATTACAGAACTAAGCACACTGGGAGATCTGATCCTCATGTCCCTTTTATACCACACTCTCATTGAAGAAGTCGTAAAGCAAATCATCCCCTGAGCTAATGTGTGACTATTTTAACTCTTGTCAGCAAGAAAGGGACTCGACACATGGAGAGCCAAACTTTGCACCTTGAGCATCACAGTTTGATCCTCTACCTCCCAACAGCCAGGCAGGAAGACTGTGGGCTTCATCCCAGGTCATTGCTGGAGCATGTAAGTACCTTCCATATCTGATGTTACAGCATCCTCCAGGCTTTGTGCAGTCTCCAGCAGTGCTGCCTTTGGGGGCCAGATACCTGCTGGGTTTAATGCCTGGCTGGAGAGATGAAGATCCCTTCGTTTGATGAAAAAGCAAAAGAGGATGAGTTGTTCCCTAATGATAAGCACGGTGTAGATTTGCCCAGACTCTGCTCCCTCTCATGCCTAAAGTACATCCTAGGATGTCTCCAATTCTCAGGTCTCACAGTCTCCAAGGTGCTTGTCCTCTGGCTGCCCCAAGAAATGAGGCAGCACTTATCTGTCTTTTGCAGATGGGTCACTAGAGGCAGAGAGACAAAGCCCCAGCTTCCCTCTGCATAAACTCCTCAAAGCACCAGGTTTGAGGATTTCATGGTGTTCAGGCACCTGAACCTGGGTCCAGTATCACAAAGAGCAAAGAACCAACTTCAAAATCCCAGAATCAGGGTCAGAAGCCCTGACCACTGTCCACCTTTGCCACATCCTGGCCAGCTGTTATTGCTCTCCTAGGTTTCATCCCAGCCTTCATGCTCTGGACTGCCTCACAGGAGCCTCTGTGTTGCTGACAGAACAAAATTCAGCCTTTGATGCCATTGGCACTTCCTCCATTAGGTGCTTTGAAGATTAGGGCCAGAGCCTTAAATTGGATTCTGAAGCTGATGGGGAGCCAGTGGAGCAGCTTGAGCTCCCAGTGGCCCAGCCCTTTGGGGAGGTGAGTGGTCATGCTCTGCACCACCTGGTCCCAGCACACTGTTTCTACTTTCAGCTTCTGCTGCATTGCATGGAGCCAAGCCATGGCTTCAATACAGCAGACAAGATTGTCCCCATGCTGGAGGGAAGAGGCAGTAATTTTGGAAACAAGTGTTGCCTGACCAACGTGGCTAGCAGAGCCTGGAAAAATTGGGATTCTCCAACCCACGGTTCAAGGCAGCATAGTGACAGCAGAAAGCAAAATGTCACTGCAGACTTCAAAGCCTCGTGTTTTCCAACCCTCTTGCCTTCCATCCTCAGCTGAACTAAGCTGCTTGTACCTGCATCCCACAGCTGCAGCAGCTCTAGTGGTTGTGCCAGTTGGGAATGAGAAATGTACCCATGGCATCTCCATCTCCCCTCCTGGTGGGGACTCCCTCTCTTCCCATCACACAGTGCTGCCTGACCAGTGGATGATGGGCAAGAGCAAGAGGGGGAAGCAGGCAACATGTAAGCCAAGAGTGTCAGAACATCAACAGGAGCCCAGAGTGGGAGCACACAGTTTTGTTTTGGCATGATTTTGTTCCTCTGTGTTTTTCACTGGAGCAGTTCTTATGCACAAAGGAACCATCTTTGCTGTAATCTGTTCCATTTCAGCACTAAATAGTGCCTGCAGAGCTCTGCACGCAGAGCTCAAGCTCTAGACACTCAACAAAACATCCATCCCCCAGCCACATCCCCTCCTTGGCCCTCTATGGAGCAGCACACCTGGATTTCACCCACACCCCCAACATCCCCCAGGATAGGGGTCCCTTTGCCCAAATTCCATCCCTGCCTTTGGAGACTGGCAACTCAGAGGAAGCTAAGACAGGAGGAATAAGGAGCACAAAAAGCCACAGCTCCTGTCCCCAGTCAAGCTGAAACCCCAAGCGAGGAAGGAGATCCACACACACCGAACTTGCTCCCGAAGCATCTCCCTCCTCCAGAAGCCAGGGCACAGGGGCAGCAAAGACACTCTGTGCCGTGAAGTGACACACATCAAAGTAACATGTGGCTCAGTCACAGCAACTCTATTAATTTAAGTTAATTTCCTGCAGTTCTGTCTTAGTTTTCCAGCAGATTCAGGACTTAAAGGTTAAAGCGTAACCTTGTCTCAGTAGCTTGCTATTCGCTCCATGCAAATGTCTACCTACAGCCTGGTAATTACATGCATTTCCACAGAGCCAATCCGCCGTCAGCCTGACAGATACTGATCTTCCCGTTTTATTTTTAGCTCTGTGCTTCCCCCTCTAGATGCAAAAAAAAATTCTGTTTGTTCCATCTTTTGCTGCAGCCTCTTTTTTCCCTGGCTCGCCAGCCAGCTCCCGGCTCAGCCGGGCTAGAGCAGGGAGCAGCACGGGACTGCAGGCTGGGCAGGCTCTGGGCTCCTGCTGGGTGTCCTGCACGGGTCCCCACCACGGTGACAGTGGGCAGCCACCTCTTTTGGGGTCACCCAGGGAATTTGTCACCTCCAGCAGCAAGGGCTGTTTAAATAGGGAACTGAATGAGATATGAACAGTCCTTTGTAGGGGAGCTTGACACTTTTTCTTGGGGACATCTCCAGGCCTCACACATCCAACCGAGAGAAAAGGGGTCAAATCTGGCAAAATTCAGCCAGTGTGCCTGTGGCTCTGCAAGTACAGGATTTATCATGCAGAGGTGGGTGGCTTCCCCATTAGCCACCCCCTTGGGGCCACCCAGAAAGAGGAGGCAATGCCAGGAGGGCAGACACTGGAGGCAGGTCACCCACCCAAGACAAAGCTCAGTTGACACTTCCAACCCCTAAAAATGGGCACACGTGAGACTAAATCTGGTGCCAGTGAGGCCAGTGTGCTGTTCTCCTTCATGAGTGGCTCCTGGGGAGGAGGCAAGGTGTGCAAACCACAAGAAATCGGTGTCCTCCAGAATTTTAACTCTATGGGGCAGCTCCCCACCAAAGGCTGATTGTAAATCATGAGACCTGGAAGAAGAGGGGATCAGGTGGTTCTTTTTTGCCTTTCCTTTTGGAAGGAGTCTGGGAATGGGGATGGATTGGGCTTTAAGGGTGAGATCTGCATGCCTCTCTCCCAGCCTCTCTCTCTCAAATACGTAATATAGATTTAAACCAGAACAGATTTGTACAAACTTTAGTCATGTGGAGGGGGGAAAAGGCACTGAGCATTAGAAGTGACAGGAGAAAAGCACTGTCAGTTGGCACTCCAGCACACAGGGCAAACCCACCATGGCCAACCTCAAATGTGGGCCACAGGGTGCAGCTCGGGGACATTAGGGGGGTGAAAAGTGTCTGCACAGAGAAGAGAAGGGAATGCAGGGAAGCCACATTAAAAATACATTAGGATTTTTTCTAGATTAAATAGCTGAAGTGAAAGAGGAAAGAGGAGCAGGAATGGGATTAAGTAGAAGGAAGGGCCAACCTGTATGAGACTCCAGTAAAAGCCAGCAGAGCTGGAGCTGATGCATCTCTCCAACACTGTGGACACTTGTCCAGTGCTCATCCCTTCATTGGCCACCTCAGCCACATGGGAATCAGAATTGTGTCTCCTACCTGCAGAGAAAGGATTGCTTGTCTTGTTAGTCTTCCAAGGATCCTCCTAGTCCCAATGTAATTAAAAAATAATAATCAAGAAATTAACCCTACCTGGTTTCACATTTCCAAGAGAATCTCTTCAAACCTCATCAGCAGTTCCTTCAAATTTTGTAACAAATAAAGCACACAACACTGGGAAGCTGTGTTATATCCAACATTCTTCAAACATTTTCAACAGGCGTTTTGGGACTGTTAGTAGGAGCAGGGCTTTTATAGAGATCTGGGCTACACTGTCCCAGTTTTCCCCTCCCACAACTCCCAACATGAAGGTCTAACACAGGACCAGGGGATCAGAAGCCATCCCAGCAAGTGGCAGGGATGACAAAGCAGGGAGTGGGGAGGGAAAGGTCCTTACCCCTGTTACAGAACTGTAGCCAAGGAACAGAGATTTTGTTATTCACCGAACAGCCCACAAGCTAGGAATCAAACTCAGATTCCAAAATCCTATCTTTCTGCACCAAAATAAACAAATAAACCAACCAGCCAACCTGCCTCCCATCGAGGAGGAGTTGGGGAACTCCAAGGGAGCTTTCCCACCCTCTGCACAGCTGCAAGCCCTGGCTGAGCTCCGCAAGAACCAATTCCTCTAAAAACAACAAGTTTAGCCAAAGGAATTCAGGGCAAGCAAAGAGAAAAAGGCTGAAGCAAACCTATCCCTTCACCATATTTCTGCAAAACACCTTTAAATCTGTGATCTTTGCATATCCGTGTTTAAAACAACTCAAACCTGGCACTGCCAGCCTGTCATTGGAGAGTCACTCTCTTGCTGCTGGCTCGTTCAGTGGGATTTTTAACTATTATTCAGTCTCCATTTTCCTTTGTGTGATTCAGTCCTACTGCTCCTACCTTCACTTGAAATTTTAAAGGGTGGATACCTCCAAATCCCTTTCTTTGCATTTACACCCTTCTTTTCTAGAGAACAGTGACAGTCTGCCACACATAATTTCACCAAGGACTGCAGTTGGTCTCTTGCATCCTGGACATCCCCACAAAGTAACCAGCAGAATCCAAAGCTTTAACTCCTTTAACCTTCCCTCTTGCACTTACCCATCAGGCTCCATGTCATTGCAGTGCTTTACTCCAAATCCCTTCCCAGTGGGTTTACACTTGACTGTCATTGCAGTGCCCCGACTTGAGCACTGGAAAAGTGCTGTGAGCACAAGCAAGAGAGAAGGAACCAGGGTAGTGTCTCCAGGGCTGTCTAACACGTGGCCTCAGCATCTGTTGCCCCAAAAATATCAAATGGCAGATCTTGCCCTTACACAAGATGCACACAACAGAAGGTTTTAGCCTTTCTGTGACCACAACAGGCTTAAGAGATGGGTCCCCAACACCACCATTTAGACCAGTGCTCTCCGTTCCTGTGGTGACATTTATTCCAAGTCTTCCAGTTCTTCAGCTGTTCTGCAAGAAGCTCTTTTCCTCTGGATCTCTGTTGCAATTACATCCACTTGGCATTTTCCTCGTGGCATGGTTATATCTGCCCTCTTACAGCAAATCTTCCCAGGCTTTCTCTGTAGTTGTTTCCTCTTTGACTTCACTGTCTTTGTGCATCTAATGAAAACATTCACGGTGATGTGGGAGAGGGATGTAAACAGTGACACAGACTATCCTGAGAAAAAGCCCACGATGGAGAATGTGACCCTTGGATGGGTGCTGGGTGCTCCCATCGTTCAGCCTACCCCTGTTCACCTACATTTCATTTACAGGAGCTCACAGCAGCTTTCATTCCATGGCCATGTATCCCCAGTGAGACGCCCAGAGGCACTGGGCAGAACTGGAATATTGTGTCCATTAAGTTCCCTTGGGCTGCTCTGACCCCCAGTAAGAATTTACATGTGCCACACCATGCTTCTTCCCACAGTCCTGCCACTTCCAACAGCTCACACAACACAGGAGCAGATTTTTAACTTCAGGAGCATTGCTGGGAGTGTCAAACAGCACTTCTCCCCCATGCCAACCCTGCTCTTCCTCCCATGTGGACAGATGGAAATTGCCCAGCTCAGCCTATTTTCCTACCTCAACCCCCCTTGCCCCAGGCTTTCCCACCCCATCCCACATTTCTCCTGTGTCCCAGGTGAGACACAAGCACCCATCCCACAGCGGAGACATCTCTGACCTGCTGGCACAACATCCCAGTGGCAGCTACACGGACTCAACATGAGCCTTTCCTCTGACTTCAACAGCTGCTGGCTTCATTTCCCTATTCCTCGTGGCCTCTCTATTTCCTCATGGGCTGCTCTTCTATTCGGGAGCCCATGATTGTATCTGACAAGGTCTCCTAATTGTCTCCACTGATTTTACCAGAGACTGATTTTAAAAGCAGCTCAGTAACTTAGTCACTTCAATATCATTGCTGGATTCAGCTCCCTCATTTATTAATGGGCCTACTTTTGCCCTGATATGGTTGCAAAATCCCTTTTTATTTCTCTTAACCCCTTTGGCTAACATTAACAAGCAACAACTCAGTAATATTTGATATTATATGTGTATAAATAAAAGCAGGAAAAGATCTTATTCACTCCTGTTATAGCTACTAAAGCAGGCCTAGGGCTCTGGAATTGCAACTTTACTGCATACGTTAAATATCTCCATTACTCTATTAATGCACAGTGTTGGAATTTTATTGCATGGTTTGGGTTATTTACCTTCTAAAATAACATGGGCATCACAAACCATGAAAAGAGGGTACTCAGTACCTTCTTCTTAAGTCTGAGTCTCCACAAGCCAAGCGAACACAAGAGCACAAAAACAAAACCCCATGTGCTACGTGTTCTTCTTTTAGTGAGAGGTGGGGAGGGAGGGGGAGAGGGGAGACCAGCAGTTGTCCAGGCACCAACTCCATTGCATGTTGTTCCTCAGGAGGAAGTTGGACAGGGAATTTGCAAACAGCAGTCCCAGCCTGCTTTTCTGGCCATGGTAACACGGCCAGCAAGGGTGAAGCACCCTTCACCCAGCTTGAAAGAAGTTTTGGGGTACCCAATCCTCACAGCCCAAATGCACAGGTGACAAGAGAGAAAGGAAATGAAAAACCAAACAATTAATACCAAGCACAAAAACAATTTCCAAGGGGGAATTTTAATATTTTATATTTTCACAGACTTTTCAAACACAATTTAAATAATGCCCTTAACTGTCAGTAAAATTGTAATAACCAGAACCACCTAGAAAAGTCCCCAAAAACCCCAATTCCTAAAGTCTTTGAAAGAATTAATATAGATAAGTTAACTCAGCCCCAGTGAGAGGCCACCTTCCCTCTGCAGGCTGCACTTTTATTTCCCTGCCTTCAAGTTGCTGCTTCGAATTCTCCACAACTTGAACACTCACACTGGCTCCAGTTCCCTGCAGAGAGACGACCAGTGAAACACAGGAGATAACTCAAAAAAGCTGCCCCAGGGTCCTGTCCCCAAATCTCAGTGTTGGAGTGAGGGAGGAAATGCCAAGAGCCAAAACCAGGCACATGTGGCTCAACCTCTGCCTCAGTTTCCCCCTACTCCAGCCAGCACTCATCCCAGGGGGAGGAAGGGTCCAGCAGGTGGCTGGTGTGAAGTGTCTTCCACCAGATAAAAGCCTTGCTGGGGGCTGAGAATGCAGCGTGGCAATGTGAGGGGAAAGGATGCTCAGACCCCACCTCTGCCAGGTGCACAGTGGCCAGGCAGAGAAGGATCCAGGTGACACAGCTACCTGATGAAATCCTGCCTAGCTCCACGGCATTGGGTGACTGGGGGTAAGCTGGGGTCACTCCCAGCAGGGCTGAGGTGATGGGTGACAATGACATCCCTGACTTCATCCTGCAAACCCTTCCCACTCAATTTTTGCACAAAAACGGGAGTCCAGAGTTTTCCAATCATCCTCTGCCTCCCTTCTTTAAGTGCAAAAATTCCCACCGCCACCTCTATTTAAACCCAGCCCAGTCCAAGCAGGGGCCGAGATGCTCTGGGGTGGGTTTTCTGTCGGGGGGCTGCGATTTTGGGCAGCAGCAGGGAGGCAGAAGCACCTGCTGCCAGCCACCCCCGAGCCTGCCCGCAGAGCGCAGGAGCGGAGGAGAGGGAGGGCGGGCAAGCAGGCTCCCCTTGCAAAGTCTGTCCTGTGCTGTCTAATAACACAAGGTGTCATTGTATACCCAAATCAGTGCCTGGAGCTTTATTTATAACAACTGAAACACAAAACCCAGCAGGCCAGAAACGGCAAAGGGAGCGAGAGACCAGGGAGGGCAGGGATGCAGCCGGGCGAAATCTCCCTATTTAGCAGGATTTGACTTGAGATTTTCAAGTCGGATTGAGGCTGGGGGGGACTAGGGAGGAGGAAAAAAAGATGAAAGGGAGGGAAGAGGGAGCTGGCAGAGCAGTGATGCCTCCCTGGCTGCGGCAAGGTGGCGGGGCTGTCTCCCTGTACGGAGCGATGGGAATTCTCTGCTCGCAGCCCCCCGCCAGCCTGCAAAGGGAGGTGGGGGCAGGCTCCGGCCCCCTGGGACTCTCTGGCTTCTACAGCAACTCTCTTTTAAAGGTTATTTGTGGCTCTTTAGCCACTCCTCATCCCAGGAAGAGCTTTGCAGCTCAACAGCTGGCTCCAGTGGACTCCCTCTTGCACTGGAATAGGCTGGACCTGGGAATTTGGCAGGAGCCATCCCAAAGGGACTCGCCCAGCCCAGTCCCAGCGCGCTCCCTCAGGTGTGGTTCCTATCACACCCAATGCCAGCGGCTTGCACGACCCCGCACCTGCGAGAGGCTGAGCACCCCGAACTCTTGCTGAACTCAGTGGGAGCAGGGGCAGCTCAGCAGAGAAAGGTCCCAGCCCTGCACTTCCAGCATCGGGAGATGTGCTCTCCTCGGGTGGGTCCAGATGTTATCCCCACCGCTGCCACCCCCGGCAGCTCGTTCATCTGCTCCCTTGTGCCGGAGGCTCCCGCTGCCGGCGCAGCTCCGGTGGAACAGCTCTCGCACTCTCCTCCGAGGCTCCTGGGCAAAGGCTGGCAGCTCTGCCGAAACCCCCTTTCCCCAGCAGCTGGAAGGAAGCCGCTGCCAGACTTTGTGCTGAAGCGGCTGAGGTGGGAGCATTCACGTCCCGTTCTCCTGACACACCGTGAAGGTGGTAAGCAGCAGCAGAAGGGAAATAATAAACAGCTGGAGGGGATGAAGGGGGAGGTAACGTCTTAAGCAGTTGTAGCTAGGGATGCCGTTTGGTGCTCACCTCCCCTGCAGACAGATATTTAAATCTCCAGGTGCAAAAGCCACTGAAAGTTCAGCCTGAGTCAGAGCTCCAAAATTTGACCCACTAACAAGCAACAGAACGGGCCCCTTAAAGCCAAATTCTGAGTCTGTCTTGCACTGAGGCCACTTTGGTCCAGCTTTGCTGAAGACAGTGGGAGACAAACCATGTTCCCTGCAAACGAACTAGAGCCAAGCTATGAAAGCAAATTCATAATCCATAAAGGAAACTGCTCCCATTATCTTGACCAGGACTTTAAAATCTTCCCTTCCTCCCACTCTATCCCAGTATTGGTCTCAGATGTTTTCCAACTCTTCATTTGAAGAGGGAAAACAAAACAACACCAAACCCACAAAGCACAGGGGGAAGAGGGTTTCATGTTCCTTTGCTAGCGAGTGCTCGCCCAGCTGCACCCACCGCCCTCGGTCCCCAAAGCCTACCTGCAGAATTACATTTGCAAAACTGTTGCCCAGGAAATGTGCAACTAAAATCTGTGAAATAAGCATGCCTGGAATCAGACGTTCCCAGTGTAGTTAAACGACCGTGCCTTGAAATCTGCCTCCGCGTTTAGCCACGCTGCCATGTACAGAGCTACAAAACAAAACGCTCGACTTGTTTCACATCCCAGCCTCACCACCGGGACTCTTGTTCCCTGCAAATAGGGAGCCCAAACTCCTTCCCCCGTGGGTTTTAGGAGAGTGGCAGCAGGACAAACTGTGAGATTGGGGCCCTACCCTCATGTACAAAGTCAGTGCAAAGGCACTGCCTGTGCAATGAACTGGAGCTGCTCAGGAAATAAAACCCAAGCAGAGGAAATAAAGAACCAAGGCACTGAAGTTCCCCGTCTCTTCCACCACGAGTGTCCCTCCACAGGGCAGAGCTGGTGGGAACACAGCCCCAGATGCCTTGTTAGAGCACAATGAAAACAAGAGCTTTTGTGGGGAACAGCAGGACCCAAGGGAATGTCCACCCAGGTCTGTCCTGGGGAGGATGGAGCCTTCAGAGCAAACAAACAATGTCAGTCCCCCATGGAGCATCAAGGAAGAGAAACCCAGGTCCCCTCAGCCCACACAAAGGCTACAGACACTGTCACTGGTTATTCCAGAGAATGGCTCAGAAAGCCTGAGCCCTGCTGGAAATTTCTGACAGGTTACTTCACAAGGGTTTGTCCTATGCAGTAGGAGGGCAGGATTTTACTTTTTTAAGATTTTTGTAGATAGGAAAACATCCCTCCTTCCCCTCTCTAGGCTCACCATTCCAGTCCCACATCCCAGCAGAGAACACAAATTTCCTGCTTGCCTCTTTTCCCAGCAGCAAACAAATTTTCAAACCATTTTTATTTCCTAGGGAGGCTGAGCTGCAAAGGCAGGTGGGCAGCAGAAAGGAAGGTCTTCACATGAAACGATGGCTCCACTGCAGTTCCCAACCCCTCACTTGGAGCCCCCAGCACTGGGGGGAAAACTCAGGGTCAAGAGACCCCTCTGAGCTCAGCTGCTTCCCAGGTTTCACACAGCACCAACACCTGAGAGGAGACATCACATGATCCAGAGGGTGTTGCCTCCCCAAGACAATTAAGTTATGTTCGAACCACGACCTCGAGGAATTGGATTAATTACAGTGATGTCGAGCATGACTTTGTCTACAGGGACAAGTCATGTTTGACATTGCTGCCAGCTGGTTACAGGTCTGGAGGATGAGTGAAACTGGAACAGTCCCTCCCTGGGCTGATTCATGGCCACACATTCAGCGACAGGGCAGGTTTTGGGGAGAGCAGCCTGTGTGAAAGCCTCAGAAAGCAAAACCCCTCACCAGAGCATTCCCACACTGGGCTGAGAGAAGTCACATAGCACTGTAACACTGACACACACAATTGGAGGGGTTAGCCTGGCATCTTCCAGCAAGCAATGGCCACCAATGGCCAAAATCCATGGTTTTACGGAGCATCTAAACAGCAAATGAATTAAATTGTTGTTTTAACACACAGATCAGTTCTTCTGGTGGAAATGCAGCTGGTCCTGCACACAAAACAGCACGTCCCTGATCCATAGGCTTAGCTTGCATGCAAATAGCTGATGTTATTTCTCACTTGATGATGTTCCCTGGCCATGGGAGCATTCCACAGTCAGGCCAGAGTCACAGATGGGCCCACAGGCTGGAACAAGGTCTCCCCAAAGGGTCAGCATCTCCCCAGCCATCCTGCCTGTACCACCCTCACTCTGGGCTGCCCATCTCCGCCCCACAGGCAAGGCTCTGCCTCAGGAAGTCTAAAACTTTACAAAAAAACCCCAAACCCAAGCTGATTTTGAGGCTAAAAAAGGCTAAAGCAAAGGGGAACGGGGGGGAGGTGGGGAAGGAATCTGAGGTTGCATCACTTGGAAATACCCGAGTGCTTCGGAGATGTATGTACATGTTCAGCTTCCTACAGTTTCTCTAGGAATCTACTTGGGAACAGCAAAGTAACACCAAAAGGATCACAATGACATTTGCCTGAAGCAGATAAAAACAACCTTGAATTTAACCTAAATGAGCCCATGCACAAAATACTGTCTTGGAGCTGGGCACTTTGAGGTTTGGAACTCCAGGCAGACAAGTGGGGCAAGAGAGGTTTGAAATATAAATCAATCAAGAACTTTTGCCCTTTGCCTGGTGAAAACCAATACAGAGACATTCTCCATTGTATTTCAAACATGTCTCAGAACATGGAACTAAAACTGGGTTTCATTTCCTTCAACAGAAGTCACCATGGCTCCTTCATGACAAGGAAAGTAGATTGGAGGGAAAGTCTTACTTTCAGTAAAGCTTTTGTTCTTTCAGAAAACCAGGCTACTTTCTAGGCAGCTCTCCTGAAGATGGATACCCACACCCAGTTCCAAGAGATTGTTCCCACTGCCACCCAGGCAGGTGCACTGAAACCCAAGGAAAGCACATGGACAGCAATGCAGGTGTGATCCCATTCAGGGAACATGATGCCCTCCAGGGAGTCCAGTTTCGATGTCCAGCCAGGACACACCTCTTACAGGAACCAGTCTGGGTCCAGCTCAGCTGAGGAGACACTGGCTGGAGCCACCCAGCATGCTGGGCTGGGAGTGAACCTTACCTGTCTCACCCAGCTCCAGTGGTGCAAAACATTTTGCTCACTGACCAGCTCTGCTTTCCATCCCCTGCTCCCAGATGGACCTGGTTCTCCAGGGGCTCCCTTCTGCAAGGAGCAAGGCAGGAGGAGGGAAAATATGAAAACTATGGGCCTGATGTTCCATTTCCAGAGGCCACCGTGAGCCACCGATCCAGACTGGGCGTGGCCCGACTCGACGCCTGCAGCCACAGGAAGAGGATCCTCGGTGGGGCCGTTCCCTCTCCCCGAAGCATCCCCCGGCCCCTGCTCCCACGCATTCCCTGGCGAGCTGCCCAGCCCCACTGCAGCGCTGCTCCTGCCTGCCTGCACAGAATGGTTAACGCAGCAGGAGGGCCAGGTGGCTCAGGTGTGCGTGCCAAGCAGCTCCCGGCTCACCTGCAGCGACTTGTCGAGGGGGAGACGCATCTGCCCTTTCTTGTCTGGCTTCAGTCTGCCTGGGGAAAAGGGAGAAAAGGGACTGGGGAAGGGTAAACACGGCTTAAGCAGCTGCAAGTCCCAGCAACCAGAGGGCTCAGCAGGTGATTCAGAGAGCTGAGGGCCTGCAGACACCCTGTTCTCTGCAGCCCACCAACATCTCTGGTGGTGGCAGCAGCCTGGGAATTGCTGGCAGGAATGTGCTGGCTGCCAGGGCTGCAGAGTCCATCCAGCAAAGTCAGGACAGGGAGGCTGAGCTACAGGCTCTGGAGTACATTGCTGCTTCTTGCTTTGCTGCACCACCTCCCAAAGGACCCAAGAGAAGCAAGAGATCATGGGTAGGTCCTGTAACAGCAGAGTATCCAGTGCTGCTGCAGATACTGTGATGTCCCCTTGGGAACACCCATGGTGTTGCCCCTGTGAAAACGCCCAAGTCGAAGCTGACCCCTTCTGCATCCAGGCCAGGCTTTGCACAGCCTCAGACAGAAAAGCTCAGGATACTGGGTGTTAGTCCTCATCCAGCTGAGAGACAGAGAGAAAGGAGCCTTTCCAACTGCAAGCACCCCACTGAAGAAGCATCTCCAACCTTGCCTGGGACCTAGCAATCTGCCCAATCAGTCCAGAATATTCTGCCTGGGTGAATCAGTTGTCAGCACAGCAAGGAGCCCCAGTGTAGGTCAGGAATGTGAGTGGTGATGTGAGGGCATAGAACAGGTGAGGGGAAAGGGCTGGACAGTCTTGAAGGCAGTGGCTCCCTTGAAACTAGGCCACAGCTCAGGAGAAGTCATGTAACATCTCCCCAGGCACTGCTGCCTCTCCCCTCTGCAAGGAGCTGGGCTGGCCCTGCATGAGGAGGAGACTTGCCACCCCTGTGGTCCAAAGAGCCGCTGGCCCCACTCACGAGGTAGGCAGGGCCAGGCAGTGTTTTGGGGACAGCAGAAGTCCCCAGTGCAAATCCAGGAGAAGCACTCAACTCATTCCATCCTTTCTCCACACACAAGACACCCTGGTGCACAAGGCAGGGCAGTTGTCTGGCATTACAGGGATTTTTTTTCAGCTTGCCAGATCTGGAAACAGCCAGAACTCTGCAAATCCTTCCCCTGCCTGCCTGCCCTCTCCTCTGTGAGCCACAGGGACAGCCATAACCCATTGCAACCTCTCTCCTGACAGAGCCACAATGCTTGGAGCTGCCCCGGGGAGATGGAAGAGCCAGTCTGACTGGCTCAGGGCTCACTGAGAGCTCCCTGGGTGAGCAGCCTTCCTCCTTTGGGAAGCACAGGGAGACCTGTGCTCCCAGTTACCTCCCAAGCAGGTCAGGGCGAGAGCCCTTCATTGCCCAAGCCTTTGGCTTAATTATTTTCATTCCTGTCCCCACACCCTGCCCATAAGAGCAGGGATGGAGATTACAGCACGCTCGTTTCGGAGGCACTGCCCTGTCTGATGGCTGTTCTGAGGGGGGGAAGTGGCCAAGCCAGAAAGAAAGGGTTTTGCAAGTGCAGCCTATGAGGTTGAACCCAGTTTGGTGGGCACAATGAGTATTTGGGGCAGGATAGATGAAATGATGGGGCAAGGGGAGTCCCTGATTGTAGATGTAAACACGCAACCAGGTTTGCATCCTTGCACGCCAGTGCTCACATCCATCAGCAGGACACCAGGGTGGCCACAGCAGCAAGGCTGCCAAAAACTCCCAATTATTCCCAAGTGCCATCAATACCACATGTGGTGAGGGCTAAACATGCCTTGAACTTTTAGCCTAACCAACAGGAGAGGGATATAGAGACACAGGGAGGAAACTTGTGTGTGTAGGAAGGAAAATATCAAGATAAAAAACCCTTAAAGAATTAAATAAGAGGAAAGAAGGGCTGGGAGAAAACAAATAGTGGTAGAATAGTCAGGCTCTGGCAGCAGTTAAAACTTCCATGTGTTTAGATTCCTGAATCGATGGTTAGAGATGCTACAACAAATGTCACCTTCATGTGAGCACCAGAACTGCAATTTTCTCATCATCCCTTTTATTTTTTTCCCTCCCCCTCTCTGTGTTGGAGCCTGTTTGGAGGACAGCCTGTTGGGGGCAACCCCTGTATCCAGCAGGCACAGGGATTTTTCCTGGGTTCCCTCTCTCCTCCTCTTTGTCGCTCCTGTACACTCCCTGTCAAGTTTTTGGCTGATCCAGAGGGAGACGTCGGTCCTGCCAGCTCCAGCATCCAACTGCTCTTCCCGGGCCCGGGAGCTGCAGTAACCATAGAAACCGCATCCAACGCGCAGGCTCCGCTGGGGGGGCCGATAGGATGCTCAGACACATGCACAGACAGGTAGGGACCAGCCAAGGCTTCACCAAACTGCCTCCAAAGGATGCCCAGGTCAGGGAGAGGGGCGAGGCAGAGGGAGAATGAGGCTTTTCTCCCTGGAGCCTCACAGAGCAGCTCGGAGTAGAGTTGGGAGGTGTTTGGTCCCCGGGCTGAGAGCCGGCTGCAGAGCTGACGGTGCATTTTACGGCACGCGGGGAGATCGGTGAGGTAATTGGGAGGATTCTGTTGCAAAGCTTTGTCTTGGTCTGCCCTGCATTTTATCTGCAGACTGGATGGGTACCCAGGGCTCCCGCTGGCCCGAGAAGTAATCAGTCATTAATCCTTCGGTCCTTTTTGCACCATGAATATAAACAGGCCAAATCCTATCCCCGGCTGTGCTGCAGAGAGGCTTTATGTTGATGGCTCTGGCAGCAGTACACGTGCCTCCAAGGGCAAGATTTGGACCAGCACAGTTAGTTAATGAGCTGATCCAAACATTGCATTAATTTTACACCCTTCCCAACGCAGATATAACCCCTGCTTTTAGCAGCACAACTCGAAGTAGACTCGAGCCACAATCACCCCTTCCGACACCTCACGTCGAGTCCTTAAATCCATGCACGGCTACAAAGAGGCGCGATTTTCGGAGTCGGTGGGCACAGCAGATGCTCAGTGTCTATCAGAGCCAGACAGAATCCATTTCAGTCTCACAAAAGCAGATCAGAGGGGGTCTGGTGAAGGAGGACAGGGAAGCAATGTCTGCAGACACCCACGAGCACCCCATGGGGCAGGAGGTGGCTGTGGCAGCCACACTGGAACCCGGGACTGCAACCAGGGTGGCAGATGGAGATGGCAAACACATAAAATGGGGACAGGGCAGTGGCTTCACCAGATGTTGATGTCTCATTCCTCTCACTGACCACAGTCAATGGCTTTTGGGAGCATCACAACCTCACTATGGGGCTTTTCTTCTCTCTGCCCCTTGGCCTCATAGCCCAGCCACCATGGCAATCATGACCATCTTGCTCTTGCACCAGGACAGAAGTGCCTGGCTTGCAAGGAAGCATAAGCACCTACGGGAAGATGTAGGGTGGGGACAAAAATACCATCAGTCCTGCCTCTTTAACACAAAAAAACAAATAAAAATAGGGTCACACAACTGCCAGGCTCCCTCCTTCCTTCCCCCTCTCCCAGCCATAAATACTCCACAAAATCCCCACATGCAAACAAGCCGTGGCCTCCAGACAAAGAGGCCCAGCCTCTGAATGGCCACCAGGTGCCTATTTTGGGCTGTAACTCGGCTGGGGTGGAACAAGCGGGCTCAGCTGTCCTCCCTGTCCGCAGCCCACAGCCGGGCCAGCCGGGCCTCACCCCCAGCTCCAGCCCCTCAATGGCCCCATTGTTCAGGGCTGGGAGCTCAGCTGCGATGGCCAGGGCAGCCCGTCTGGCTCCCTGACATCCGGCTGGGGACAGGGCCCAGGGTGGGCCAGGGGCCTCCAACACAGCCAGGGGGGATGCCAGCCCCTGGCTGAGGAGTCCCACAGCCCACCAAAAAGGGGAGGGAGAAGGGGTTGTGTCCTGGCAAGGCAGACATGAGTTGGGGTCCCTTCTCTCTCAAGGGCTGTCAGGGTGAGACATGCCTCCCACTTCCTTGCATAGCTTTGTGGGGCTTTTTTTGGGAGAAGAAGAAGAGGGAAATGTGATGTCATGAGACACAAAGAAGTTAAGCTTTCCTGTCCCACCCCAGAGACATGACTTGAAATCTCCCCACTTCTCTGATCAGTTCCCCTCATCTTACTCCCCCATGCCAAACTGGGGGTGAAAGCAACCCCACAGGCAGCTCCCATCTCCGGAACAGGCCAAGGGATCACGGGGCAGGCGCACACACACAAACCATTGGAGCAGGGGCTGGCGTCAGGGCAGACACACTTGAGCAGATCCCAGATCTGCAGGAGATACCAGCACTCAGGGAGCCTCCCCGCAGCTCGGCACCCTGCCAGCCTGGCTCTGCCCAAAATCAGAGCCCTCGGGCTGCAGCGTGTGGTGGCTCCAGCACCCTCCGCCCAACCCTTCGAGGACTCTGCTCGACACACAGACACCTCCACCAGGAGCTGAAATTTTCCAAAAGGAAGGATTGTGTCGACATTTCTTTTAGAACTCCCAGCAGTTTCCTCCCTAAAGATGTGAGCAAAGGGCTGAAATAAAACCTTCCTTGTGCAGTGTGAAGGCAGCATCCCCAGCAAGTTTCAAACACCACACAAGGAAAAATGTTAAAGAGACTACAGAAACCCAAAAAGCAGCCCAAGGTATTTCTACTCCCATGTTCTTTCTGGGCCAGAAGGGGTGAAAATGCCTTGGGAGCAGCAGTGGGACATCGCTTTTAACACCCACATGACACACAGGGGACTGTGTCCTCCACTGTGTCACATCATAGTGTGTCACTCTGTCCCTGTTGCAAGGAATCCCTGCAGAATCCCACCCAGGGCCAGCCATACCAATTTAACCACAGGAGCCAGGAGGATGCTTTATCTGCACAGCCCAAAGGGTCGCCCTCATCCAACACATCCCCATGAAACCTCCTGAGCCAGCTCTGTGGAGCAGTACCATCACGTACTGGTTGAACTGGCAGGTGATGCCTATCGATACAGGATGTGCCTTCTTTTTGCACAGCTCATTTCTCTCTCCTGAATGAGAATAGCTTTCCTGGCAGCACCGGTAGCCCACGCGCAAGAACAGCTTGCTGTCTGTACTCGGAGCAGAGCAGCCCAGCACAGGCGAGCCCAGCGTTGCTGACTGCTTCAGACAACACTCCTGGTGTTTAAAGAGCAGCTGTCCTGGTGCAAGGCTGGGCAGATCTGAGCAGGGACCAGCAAAGGAAAGGGTGGTTGGGATTCTCCCTCAAACACATGCCCCCATAGGAGCAGGGAGACCCAGCCTGTGCTGGTTTATTGCAGGAGATACAATTTAAACCCACTCCCTCTCCCAGTAATTCTAAGGCTTTTCAAATGGAGTATCTCTGTCATGCTGTCCACATGGACTGTCTCAAAGGACCCCAGATGAAGAATGTAGACAAGCAGTCCCCAAGATCAGCTACAGCTGACACCTGGCTCCCCAGAACAAGAGAGAAAGGCAGTAGGTAACTCTTCTTCACAGCATGTCCGCAGACCAGACTTGGAGAAGACAACCCAACTCCACAGCACCATGAAGGCTGCACAGTCCTCCCCCTCCCAGCATGTTCTTCGTGCAACATAAGACAGTCTTTTCACATCCAAACTCCCCTTTGTAAGAGTCACAGTGATGGATTAAAAGAAAAAGCAAAGCTAAAAATTTAACTGTACCATCTCTTTCACAGGCTTTCCTTGTATGATTTCTTTCACATTGGCCTGATACCTCCTTGTGCCACACAGGCCCTTCAGCATCTTTGATGAAGGTCATTTAGCAATTGCTTCTTTCCCCTGTATTGATCTCTCTGCCAGCAACCCACCTCTCAGCTCACAGAGGAAGATCTAGGAAAACAGCCAGAAGCTGCAGAAGACCTGGAAGAGCCCTTCCATGGGTCTCACAAATTCCCGAGATGCTTCTGTTAAAGAAGTTGTGTGGGCTGTCCCTCCCCGAGCCCTGCTGGAGACAAAGGGAGCAGAGCACGCTCCTACCAAATCTCCTCTGGTTTCCCCTTCCCCTGTAAATGCCTTCTCAGGCCATCCCAGGAGGGTTTTATTTGCTGTTGCTGTATCCAAGCATTCAGGAAACAGAGCTTTAGTGGCAGAGAGCAAGATGATGCTATTTATGTGTCTTCTTCAAGTAGGATTGCCCAAATAGCCTGGAAGCAACGTCACCTCCAGCAGCCAGTGGAACCCAGCGATAACCCCATGCCAGATCTCTGCTCTGACAGCTCCAGAAGATGATTCACCAAAGAGATATTCAACCCGGGATCTCCCCATCCAGAGGGAATACCCAGTGATCTGATCTCTCAGACACTATATTTTACTCAGCATTTAACACTGGCAAAACACTTGATAGGACCCAGAGGGATTTCTGCATCTGCTGATCCGCTACCTCTTCTCTCCGTTCCTCTCCAAGTTTTCATTGTTGCCTTCAATTTGACTTCAAGCCTGTTTCTTTTATGGTGTGATGCTGATACGATCACAACATATCTTCCCAGAACTTTTAAACCTACTGACCCACTTCCAGCCAAGTCTATCAGGGCAGGTGCAGACCTCAGAGATAACATTCCTGCAGCCACAGAGAGCAATCGTGGGATGGGCTGGGGCTCAAACTCAGCTTAGACATCACATAACACACACAGGGTGGGACACGACAGGTTTTTTACCCCAGCCACAGGGAAACAGAACAGGCTTCAGAATTAGACCTTGTGATTTAAAACCCAACTGCTAGACAAAGCCAGAGGGATTGGGGTTTGCAGGCTCCAAGGCCTGCAAAGCAGCACATCCAAAGCCTTTCATTTACAAGGCCAGAAGCAAGGTGAGACCCCAGGCTTCAGGGGACAGCTGGAGGGGCTGTTTCTGAGCCAGCCACACGGCAGTAGTCACCCCTCTCCCAGCAGGGCAGCTGTGCACTGGTGGCAGAGATGGTGCTGCAATCACTGTAGACACGTACCCCACACCTAGAGTACCTCGTCCCTGTCCTGTTCCTCCTTACACACCTCCCCAGGACCTACCAAATGAAAAACAACCAAGACCCCCATAAAGGATCCACAGGTGCAGCACAGGAGAGATCAGGGACATTGCAAACATCTCATGTTTCTGCAAGAGCAGAGCACAATTCCCTGGGCATCCTGGAAATGGGATTGTAGTCCCTACTACAGAACAGTTTCCTGCCAGCCTAGGCAGATTCAGCAGGAGAAAGCTCAAGTCTCAGGACAACCACCCCACAAACCAGCATCCTGGAGATTTCACATCCCTGAGGAGTACTGGGTTTGCATGGTGAGGGGTGGCTTCTCTGAGAAGCTGCTGGAAGCTTCACCTCTCTCCAACAAAGCCCATGCCAGATGGCTCCTAGACAGGCTCACAAAGCAGTGCCTCTGGGATAACATACCAGAAATGAGGGGAAAAAATCCAACAAAACACCCAGAGCAACTGCTGCCAAAGAGAAGAATGAGAATATGTGAGAGAAACAGCTCTGCAGACCCCAAGGTCAGCGAAGGAGCAGGAGGAGATGCTCCAGACACCGGAGCTGAGGTTCCCCTGCAGCCTGAGATACAGACCATGGTGAGGCAGCTGTGCCTCTGCAACTCATGAAGGCCTACAGGGATCCTGAGATCCATCTGCAGCCCATAGAGAGCCCCATGCCAGAGTAGGGGGATGCCTGAAGGAGGCTGTGACACCATGGGAAGTCCATGCTGGAGCAGGCTCCTGGCAGGACCTGCAGCTCCACGTAGAGAAGAGCTTGTGTGGGAACAGATTTGATGGCAGGACTTGTGACCCCATGGAAAGGACCCACAATGCAGCAGTTCATTAAGAACTGCAGCCCCAGGGGGAGGACTTTCATTGGAGGAGGTCATGGAGAGCTGTCTCCTGTGGGAGGACCCCACACCTGAGCAGGGGAAGAGCGTAAGGAGTCGTTCCTCTGAGGAGGAAACAGGCAGAGACAGCTTGTGATGCACTGACTGCAGTCCCCTTTCCCTGTCCCCCTACACTGCTGGGGAGGATGAGGTAAATAATTTGGGAGTGAAGTTAACCCCAAGGAAAAGGGAGGGGTGGGGGGAAAGTGTTTTAATATTAGTTTTTTATTTCTCATTATCCTACTCTAATTTGATTGGTGACAAATTAAACTAATTTCCCCAAGTTGAGTCTGTTTTACCCATGACAGTAACTGGTGAGTGATCTCTCCCTGCCCTTATCTCACCCCATGAGCCTTAAGTTGTATTTTCTCCACCCTGTCCAGCTGAGGATGGGAGTGACAGAGTGGCTTTGGTGGACACCTGGCAGCCAGAGAGGGTCAGCCCACCACAAGCATCAGCATCCCGTTACATCCCGCCTCTTCCTGTGCCCAATCTCCCCACTTACAGCAGAAACAATTCCAGGTGCCTCTCTTACACCAAGGACTGCAAAAAAAGAAATCCTTTCTCGCAGGAAGCATACAGAAGCCATGAAATGTGGGCTTAACAATGCAAGATCACCCCAAATTTCTCCCTCTTTAGCTTCTGTTTAGCTTCTCTTTAGCCATTATCCTGCATGCCAGGCCTGCATTTACTCCCACACAGGAGGGAGGTGGGACAGGGGCACAGCCCCGTGCTGGATGTCTGGCCTGGAGGGACAATGCCTAACCCAAATCCCATCCCAGGTACCAGACCATCTTTGCTACCAGTCCCTTACTGGCCATCCTGTTCATTGGGGATGGGCTGTCAGCCCACAGCTCACAGCCTTGTCCAGCTGGCTGCCCAATTTACTCCGCCCGCCCCAACTCAGGGACAGGAATCTATGTCAGACGATCTGAAGTTATTATCTGATTAGCCTATTTGATATTGCAGTGCCTGATTCAATACCCATTGAAATCAAAGGCCCCTTGATCTCAACAGGCACTAAATCCAGCCCGGGCTCCCTCCAGCCGAGCACAACCGTCCTGTCTTCCTCGGTTACTCCACAAGCCCAGGCCACTGCTGCATAATTAGAGGGCACAATGCTGGGTTTAACCCAGTGCACCAACATGGCTTTTCTTATCAGCTGTGAATTTCCCCTTGCTTTGGACTTCGTTCCAGAGGAGTTAAGTGCTATTAAAAGCTTCTGTAACCATAGAATCATAGAATCGTTTAGGTTGGAAAAGACCTGTAAGATCATCAAGTCCAACCATTAACCACTCACATCTGAGGATCTCCAAGCACTGCAGAGACACCAGCGAGTTATGTTAGCAGCTCTCCTAGGAGAGTTTGAGCAGCTTTTAATACAAGGCAGAAATGGAAGCACTGGGAGATTAAATTGGTTCTATCCCAAAATGTCCCCGGGCTCAGTTACCATCTTACTTTCAGAGCAGAAGCAAGTCAGAAGTAACTACCCCAAGTCACAGGGCTGCAAAGAGAGCAGGAACCTGGCCCATTGCACACAGGCTGCAATTTGAGATGCTATTTATTTTTCTTTTGCTCATTCAGTAGCAGAGCTGCCTGTGTTAGCAACCACGTCAGTTCTTGTCTCCACAGGGCCCAGGCTAAAAGACAAAGCAGCAAAGGGAAGAGCAAAGTGGAAAGTGCTCCATACTGTGTAAACAAGTCAGGGATCCTTTCTGGGAGCCTGGCACCTGTCCCTGATGTATTCTGGAGCAAAAGGGGACAGAAGGTCCCAGCCTTGCCACCCTCTGGAGACACGTTCCTCAGTTCAGCCTTTTGCAAAACAAATTTGAGGCAGCAGGAAGACATCCATCTCTATCTGGCTACATGGAACTGAGCCTTGGAGTCTGTCTGATCGCAGAAACCCCAAAAAGCGGTAACAGAGTAGAAAAGGGAGACTCAGAGCTCCCCTCCAACAATTACCCTGTCCCCATCTTCTAAAATGTCCTAGAACAGGGGCTGGGAAACAGCTCAGGAAGGAGTGCTCTTGTCTCCAGCACAAGAGATTCACCATGTGCTGCTCCAGCAACAGCCAAGACAGGAAAAATTGTTGCATGAACAAGGAGAGAAGGATGGGACTGGGGAGCAAGCAGCCCCATTAGAACAATCACTTCCTGTTCCACTCTGCCAAGAGCAGGAAAATCCCTTCCATAAAACAAACAAACAAAATAAAATACTGGGTTTGGGAAAAGGAGAAAAATCCAGTGCTAAACCAAGACAGCACGTTTCTGGGCCCTGCCAGTTGGCAGCAGGGCTAAGCAGCAGGAGCAGCAAGCAGTGGAGTCACAGCAATGAGCACTGGGAGCTGTGGGGAGGGTGGTTTATAGGCCAAAAAGTGGCTTTATAAAAATGGATCTTTAAATATTTGCTCTGACGTGTCTTGAGTCCCATCTGCTGTGGTGGCTAAATGCTCACAGTCCTCGCATGTGTCCAGGTCCTGCAGCAATTTGGGGAGAGCAGCAGCACCGATTCCCAGCCCAGACCCAGGGTCTCCAAGCACCACGCTGACATTTCCATGCAAGCCCAGCCTCTTCCTACCTGAGCTGTAGAAAAAACAGATATGGAAAAGTTACTCCTTTCCCACCTCTCAAAGAGAAATGATAACATCAAGCTAGCCAAAATCCCCAGATCTGCTCATTTTGGTGATGATGTAAACATCACCTTCTAAACCAGCTGGTCTAGAATAAAGAGTCAGGGGCTGGCAAATTGAGCAAGCATCATCATAAGAGGCAACCCTGTGTCTGTCCTAGGGGTCTGCAGCCTGGACACAAAGACCCTCCAGGTCACCTCCAGCCACTCCTGGCCCTGGCTGAGCCTGACCACCAAAGAGCAGCAGGGAAAAGTGGTTCCCACATGGCAGATCTGACACAACCAGCTTCCCAACCAACTTTCTACATGGCTAAAAGAAACATGACCCCTTAGCAAAGGCTTTTCCCTGGGTTTTCCACCCCCAGTCTCCATCCTTTTCTGTGTTCATGGACTCTGCTCCTCCCAGCACAGAGACCCTCCCAATGCTTTCAGAAAAGCAGCAGCTGCCAGCATCAGAGAGTCCCAGGATGTCCTTTCTCACTCCTGTATGGGATTTAGGGGTGATGAAAGGCAGACCCCCACAGCTCTTCCTGTCCAAGGACAGCATTCAGTGCTGGGAGCAGGTGCCTGATCAAGCCCTTGTGGGGTTTCAGCCTGGACAGAAATGTAGCCTCGATGCCTGGAGCAGGCAGGCAGTGCAGGCAGGACATCACAGTCACCTCCCAGGAACAGCTCAGCACCACACAGGGAGCAAAGGAACATGATTCAGGCACAATTTCTGGCTCAGAACTGGCCTGAGCCTGCCCACGTCCAGCCTCTTTTGTAAGCTGAAATCACAGGGTTTCAGGCTCCTTCACTCTAGGAGAGCAAACAGCTGCAGCAAGCTAGATTCCTGACCACGCTGCTGTAGGGCCCTCATTTCCCAACAACTGCCTGTCTCGGGCTGAGAAATGCTGGCTGACCTTCCCTGCACAGCACCCAGCCCCACCTGCACTGACCTGCCTTCCCCCAGCACCCTTCTGCAGTGCCCACCCCTCCTCCAGCCCCCCACTGCCAAACACACTCCTTCCCTTATGAAGAGCCTGAAGGTGCATCCACAGCTCAGGGAAGCAGCATTCAGGCTGCTCCATTTTCTGTTCTCCTCCTCCTCTGGCTCTGTGCTGAGGCTCTGCACCCCGCGCTGCTGAGCAGCCTCCACCTCCCCAGCTCCAGAAGCCTTTCCTCTCCCTGCCTTTGCACTGGATCTGCTGAGCAGCTCAGAAGCAGCCTGCATGAAAGGTACTGACAAAATAAAGTTGGATTGTACTGCATTATTGAAAAAGTGACCTCCAGTGGTCAATAAAGCCTTTGCCCACCGTTTCCAGGCAGCGGTGCCTGTTGTCAAGCTCTGCCGCGGTTCAGCAGGACGGCGGCTCGTCTCTCCCAGTCCCAGCTCCCACGGGTGGCTCGTTAAAACTCAGACTCCGCACTTTGGTAACGAGGAGCTCAAAGCACTTTAATGCACGGATGCAATCATGAATGCAAACAGGCTGCAGGCAAGAGAGCAGTGTAAGAGCAGGCTGTTCCCCAGCCCCAGCCCTACAGCGACTGGCTTTAGGCGAATGCACAGGGGCCGATAAGAGAAGCTGGCAGAAGGCACAGTTCTAGGATGAGGCATTTTCCAGTTTTATTGCAAACCCTCAGCCACACTGTGTGGGGAGAGGGAGAGGGTTTCAAGGGACACCATTCCCTGTGTCTCAGCAGTGCTGAGTTCAGCATCTGAAGCAGGAGGAGGCTGATGGACCTCATGCAGGTGGCACACAGGTTCCCCTCCAAGATGCCCTCTGCTGTGCCGCAGCATTCCCACTCCTTTCACATTTGATTTTTATGAACAACTGCACAAACAGCTTCCTCCCTCCCTCCCCTACCCCAGCTACAGAAGGCAGCAGGATCCTGGCATATTTATTTTAACCTCTTGGTGGAATGGCCTCCTCCCTCCCTCATTGCGTAGTTCACAGACCCAGAATTGAGAGAGGGGAATTGCTGTTCCCCTTAGCAGGCATCCCAGCTCTCCCCTCTGGCTCTGCTCACATGGCTCTTGCAGCCAGCAACTGGTACATGGCATCCCTCCCGTGAAGGTAGAGCAAGTAGCTCCAGCTGAAATAGTGATTCCAGCATCTGGCATGGCTGTGGCACCAAGGGCAGGACACCTTCAGGCAGAGCCAGGCAGCTCTTCTGTTGTGCAGCAGGTTGCAAGTTCCCTGAGGAGAAGTGGACCATAATATTTGGTGGGCTAAAATCATAAGGATAAACCCCACAGTCTGCTACAAGAGGGCATGGGCCAGGAAGAAGGGAAGAAGATGGACCCAAGCTTTTGGGTGACAGTACAGCCAAGCCCCAGCTGCCTCAAGACTACAAAGCCCTTCTCCTCCTGCCATGGATGGGTGGGCTCACCTCATCAAGTAGAGACCTTATACAAAGCCTGGCATGGTCCTGACACCACTGTCACAGGCAACGCCTCAGCTATTTGTCCTTCTGAGGCATAGAATACATCAGCAGCTCCTTGCAGCTCTAGGAGCTGGAAGTATTTCCCATGAAATGTGTCTGAGCTTAACCTTAAGGGGCAGTCACAGAAAGGGTGGCTGTTCTGAGCTGCTGTGAGCTCCCACTGGGACATGTCACACCATCTGGTCATAAACCCCCTCTTCCACTTGCTGCTGGCATGGGGTCATTCCTGGTGAAAACAGTTTTGGCAAGAGCACCTTCCCCTCCCAGCCCAGGATGAGCTAAAGGATGGTGTTGGGGACTGGAATTTCACTGTCTCTTTACATGATGCTGAAGTACAAGCTGGACCAAGTGTCACTTTGCACAGGCACAGGCCTTGCTCAGGGCTCCAGTGAGCTCCAGCACATCCTCCAGGACCCACTTGGTCATACTCAGACTCACAAAACATCCATTTCTCTCCAGAGAGATGAGCCCACACCATGTGAGTCAAGCTTGGGTTTGGGGATGCCAAAGGCAGCCACATTCAACCTCCAAAAGCTTTGACTTCAAACCTAAAGCTTTGACTTCAAACCAAAAGCTGAGGCATACAGCTGGGTGGAGATGAGGGACAGGGTGGGATCCTGATGCTGCTTTTGCAGGTCTCATTTGGAGTTGCACCAGCACAGCCTTCCACAAACAGGCATCATATCCAACCTTTGGCCACAATGCCATCCCTGGCACATCAAATCTATCAGGTGGATCTCTGCCCAAGTCACAGCTTTGCAGCTTGAGGCTTTAGAAGTTTTAAATAATAATAATAAGAATTCGTAGCCTTGCATCTCAGATCAAGCTCCCTTTTGGATCATCCAAGCCCCAGCTGGGAGTGTTAAACCAGACAGGCAGGACCAGAAAACATTCCCATCCTACCTCTGCAAAGAGGAGCCTCCATTCCACGCCCTTCCAGTCTGCCCCTGGGGTATCTGTCTGGCAGGCGGAGCAAGGCCTTTGTTGTTTAAGGCAGCCTAAACCTGCAACCCTTACATCAGTGGGGCCAAATCCCAGCTCTCTTGATTCCCCCAAGGTTGGATGGATCCTTCTTGATTCCTCCAAGGCTGGGATGCAGCTGGGAAGGGGGGATGACTGCAAGGGCCAAGAGAGGGGACACAATTCAGGGCCATCACACACTGCCAAGATGCAATAGCTTTTCTCTTTCTTCTGCTTCCCTCCTGCCTCTGCAAACCCCTCTCGGCATCGCCGGGCGAGCGAGGCTCAACCCGAAACCCGGCTCTAGCAGGGCTGTACCTGCACATGTCGATGAGTCAGAGCTGGCCGGCCAGATAGACACGCACCAAGCCCTCCCCCACAGCCCCTCCAGCTTCAGCCTCCTTGACATGCCCTCACCGGCAGTTTAAAGAGGGTTTCCCCCCTCCGCCCCCTTTTTCTTTTCTGCTCTTTTTTGTCTTCAGTCCTCCTGGTGGGTGGGGAAAATCCCGGATGTCAAACTTCAAAAGGGAAGCCTGAGTTCACATCGCATTCAGGTCCAATGAGCTGCCTAACCGCAGGCTGCTGCCCGCACCCACACCCGGGGCTGGCAGGAGCTCGCGTGGGGCCGAGGACTCCGGCACTCACAGGGGATGGACCACGCTGCTGCCTCTCCTCCCGAGTCTGTTGGGCTGTCCATGGCTTGTGCACCAGCTAAGGCAGAGATGAGAGAAGGGTTTGGGGGGTCACAAGGCTGGGACTCAGCCCCCTGCCAACATCCCACCCTAAAAGCAGCCTTCTTGGAATTCATCTCCTTACCTTCACCCTGCTCAGAACCACACCCTTGACAGTAGCTTTGTGGCCCTACCATACACCCCATGAGACATCTTGGTGGCACAGAATAGCCCTAGGATTCCTCACAGCAAATATTTTGCTTTGTGCGTTTGAATTTCATTCTTGGTCTAGTTGATTTTTGCCAAAGTCTGTGCCCACCAACAGGGTAGCCAGACCAAGGAAGAACTGGATCACAGAGCAGCAGCACAGGGGCAGAAGATGTGCTCCATGTTGTACAGCCAAAAAGCAGGAGGCACAAGGAGGCAGCTTGTCCTCTGCAAGGGCTTGGGCAGGGATGAAGGCTGGACAAAACCTCCCACACCAGACCTGCTGTGCTGTGCAGAGCTCAGGTGCTCTTTGCACCCTGCAGAGCCAGCTTGAGACATCAGAGCCACCAGCCTCAGCCTTGTGTTGTTCCCTCCCACAGCAGCCCTGGTCCACACAAGCCAGCACCTCTATATCTCCTGGTTTCCAGATTGCCAGAGCAGGGCAGTTTTGACCTGGTGCTTTCATAACAAACCTATTTTCTTTCCTTCAGTCACCTGCAACAAAGGAAACCAGGCACACAGACAGTCAAAGGAGATGTAGCATCTCTTTGATTTTCTATTGTATTCCTGAATGGTAAGTTAAAGCCTATTCACAGATGATTTGGTTCTGTTTTCGGTAGCATGAGACCCTCAGCTTATGGGGAGATGAGCTCTCCCACAGAAGAGCTGGCAGGAGCCAGTCTTGCAGAGTCAGGAGCCAGCTCCCAGGTCCTGAGAGGTGAGTCAGAAACCCAACACAGAGCAGGAAAGGAGGATGCTCAGAGCACAACAGCCCAGGCCTGTGTGCTTACACCACAAGCCCCAGCCGGGGACTGGAAACAGCTTCACTCCCTGCCAGGAGCAGAGAGAAACGTCAGAGCAGCATTTTGTTGGAAGGGGATGAGCAGGAGCGTGGGAGGATGTGTTGATCTTCCTCCCCAGAGAAAGGGACACAGTTTTCAGTGAGAAAAAGCTGTGCCATTGAGGATGGGAAGCACTGGACAGGGAGTGCTGCAGCCTCTGCTGATGCCCAGGATACATCAGGGCAGCTCTGACACCCAGGGTGACCTACAGAATCCCTGGCAGCCCACCCCTGCCAGCTACCACCCTACAAATATATGCACCGTGATTTTAGTCCCACTCTCCTCAGCACTGTTGGGATGCAGTGTCCTTAGCCATGGCAGCCAGCACTGCCTGGGGAGGGGCTCTTACCCCAACTCCACTGCTGAGCACACAGGCTCTCAAGCACCCGTATGGAGCATAGGACCAAATACTGGAATAAACAGCCTACTAAAAGCCTTGAATAATGATTTCTGCACACAGTGCCAGCAGTGCAGTAGGAGACACACATCCACTGTGGATACCTGCTTTCAAAATATCTCCTGCAGGCTCAGTTCCACCAAGATGTTCACCTCCAGCAAGGTCCTCAGCTCCACCAGCCTGCAGAGACAGTTGGGCACAGAGAAACAAGCAGCCTCCCTTTCCTACACAGCCCACGGTGCCCAGCAAATATTCAATATGTGTCTAACATGTGAAAAACATCTCTTTGATTGCATTTACCCTCTGTCCCTCTCCAGGTAAGCAGGGACCTCCAAAAATCCCACCATGCAGATGTAGAGAGGATGCTTTGGGCAGTACCCTGTTGCAGTGGAATAAAGCCCTGCTCCAGGATTGCTGGGACAAACCTTGATTTTAAGAAAGCGCTGAAGTTGCAGAGGAGCTTAAGAGAAGGAACAGCCTTACAAGTGAGGCCTTCCCAAGGAGACACAGGACAGGAAGTCCCCAACATCTCCCCAGGGCTGTCCCTAGAAAACCCTTCAGCCTCCACAATGCCCTTCTAAAGGGGCTTTCACTGCAGGACACTGGCAGGAGGCCAGGAGCCAAGGGAAGGGGGATGCTGTTCCTTCAGCCTGTGAGCCAAGAGCAATGCACGTGACGAGGTGTTGGCTTGGATTTCCAAGCCCTGAGAGAGCACCAGCTGCTCCTGCCCATCCCTTTCCTCCCAAAGAGGCCCACAGATCAGGTTTCCTGGGCTGCCACATCCAGGTGAGTCCCCGTAGACCTGGCCAATGCCCCCTTCTCTCAGCCATTCCACAGAGATGCCAGACGAGCCCTTAGGCAGGGGACTACTGGAGCATCCCTGCTGGCTCCAGCTGACATGTGGGCAAGGGAAGACTGCTCCTCACCTCCCACAAGCCCAGGGGATGCAAGAGGTGCACTGGGCAGGGACTCACCCCAGCAGAAACCAGATCTGGGCCGCTCCAGAACCAAAAATAACCTGCCAGCTGCCCAGGAAGAGAGGAGAGCCAAGCGCACACAGATCACGCACATGTCAGGAGGGGAGTCATCTGCATCCATCTTCAGGGATAACGGAGGGGAGCACGGGGTTTGGTGCAATTCAGTGTGGAACAGCAGAACAGCAGTACTAAACAGCCCTCAGGCTTTTTTGGGGCAGCAAAGCAGCAGACGGCCAATACCCTCAGGGTCCTGTCCTCCATCTGGGGAGGAGCTGCCATGCCTGGTTCCCAGGAGCTGCAGAGAGCCCCAGTGCAGCTGTGCCAAGGAGAAGAGACCCCCCTGCTCAGTCCCTCCTGTCCTCCCCCAAGAGGCAGCAGCAGCAGCCAGAGCAGCTGGGAGCCCAGAGAACTTGCAAACTTGTGCTGGGTAGGAGGGTGTTCTCCCACTTCCAATCAATCCAGCAGCAATCACCCAGAAATGGTCTCCCAGCCTGAGCAGGAAAGAAAATCTGAATGTGCAAAACAGAGCAAGGCAGAACATCCCATGCCAGCCTCCTCCCAGAGGCTCTTGGTGCAGACACACCTTGTGTTTTCAAGGAGCAGCCAGAGCCCTGATCCTCACAGCTGTCAGGGAAGAGGGGAAGATTGAGCCTTTTGTCCCTTGGCTTAGCTGTGTGGGACCGAGAATCCGGAGTGCCTTTGAGATGAAGGAAGGCAGGCAGAGTTCATAAACAACAGCCCTTTGAGCAGAGCCAGTCTACATCAGAAATACATGTTTTTCCTATTCCCATTATTACACACCAATCACTACCAGAACTGAGGAACGGGGTTAGGTTGAAGCAGAAAAGCAGCAGGTAACATTTCTCCATCAACCCATACTTCAAGGAGTATTTTTTCCATGGTCATTTCCAAATCTTCTACTTTTCTTACATCTTCCTGCCACCAAGGCACTCACAACTTGATGTTTCTGAACCTGTCACCTCAAACTGGATCAACACCTACCTCCAAACCCCAGCAAGGAGCAGAAAGGATCAGAAACTCCAGGTGCAAATCACCCAGCACCTCAACTTCCTCAGCCTCCTGAAGGCACCAGCATTGCTCATCTCCAAGCACTGTTACCACAGCCCAGAGGAGGGCATTCCCAGGGCACACCTCATGGAAAAGCTCTATAAAATGGGGCCAAGCCCTCAGCAGGTACAAGCTGACCTCAGCGAGCAGAGCCGCAGCAGAGCTGACCTCGTGGGGAATGCAGAAATGTTTCCAACCAGATTTGGGAGGGAAGCTGGCATGAACAACACAAAGGTGCAGTGCTGCAGGATGCCAGCGTTTGAATTCACACCACCTCCCAAGGTTGTGCACGTGATCAGGGCTGCTCCCACTTTTTCTGAGCCAGCCCCTCTGGGCACGAGGAGACAAGCATGAGCTCCATGCTCCTGGAGCCACAGTCATCCTTTCTCTAGTGGTGGGAGAAGAAAACAACATCAAACAAGTTTTGGGCTGTCGCTTCCTGGCACCCTCAGCAGTGCTGCCCATGCCAGCACAGCGTTCTTCCACCTCCTTCCCATTGCTGTGGCTGGAGAGAGAGAACGAGTGGCTCTGATTCCCAGCCTGGGGTAACAGTGGCTGGGGAAGGATGAAGTCAGCTCCTCTCAGTTTCCCAGCTCTGGGGCACTGCACCCTCCTTCCTGCTGTCCCAGCTCCTTGTGCAACAAGCACTGGGTGAAACCCCTGCACAGGGCTGTCACTTCCATGGGAAAAGCTCATCTAGGCAGGGTGGAAGAGGAAGCCCTGGCACCGCACAGCTTCATTGTCATCTCCCTGGTATTGTTTGCTCAGAGCTGCTCTGTCCAGATCTTCCTGTCTCTTGCTCGAAGGAGGAAGGCACCAGCCATCTCCCACACCCAGACTTTGTTGGCTCTGCTTCATCAAGAGAACTTCCATCTCTCTGGTTGCCATCTCTAAATCTTCTGGGCCAGAAGGTTTAGCACTCAGCATTGCCCACTCTGCCCTACCAATCTTCCTGCTGTGGAGAAAAACCTTTAACTCTGCTTTCCAGTCTGGGTCCCCAAAGCACTGACCAGGGATTAAGACCTCCCTGTCCTGACCCTCAGCATCTCAAAGTGCTAACTCAGACACTCAAAGAAAGCAGAAGCTCCAAACTGGTGATCTGCACCTTCTAAAAGCCTTTTATTTCATTTTGCCCGCTCTCTCATTTTAAGCTAGCCACCAATACCTTGGGAAACACAGGAGAGACTTAGGATTTATTTTTGAGAGCTTAACATCCATTATGCTCTTAAAAAATTTATGCCCTTAAGCATCTCCACAGTGGCTGCTGAACACCCATTAAAAAAATTTCATCCATTGCTTAAGCCTGACAAGTCTCACCTTCAAGAGATACCCGTAAAGACCTGACAAGACAACTCAGCTTGAGCCCTGGGCTCGTAAGACCTGACCATACCACAAACAGCCCTGGGAAAGACATTATCCCCCAAGAGAGCGAGACACCAGAGGTGAGGTTTATATCCCAGAGCAACCACGATGCGCTGACTTTGCCGCAGACGACCGAGGCAGGACAGCTTGATGTGTCAGTTGGAAATGCAATTAACTTCGATGTGCAAGGGGATAAGGGAAGAACTGAGGTTCCTATGGATGCAGTTGCTTGGTTCTTAATTCCTCTAGCAACGCTAGCCTAGCGATGTTATCCATGTTTCATTTCTACCCTTGCCAGAGTCAAAGTTCCCCTCAGCCTTGGGGATGCCTGTGCATATGGGAAAGTCACACGGTGTAAAAAGCGCCACTGCACCCTGGAGCTGTTTGCAAACAGCTTCACCTCCAAGACCCCCAACCCACAGCTCCTGCTGCCTCCTCCAGCAGCTGCATTTCACCCTTTGGGGCTTCTGCTCCAACATCAGATAGGAAGGGTCCACCTCAGCCTTAGTCTGAGCACAGCTGTGTCAGAAGCAATCAGCTCAGGGGGTGTGGAGGGGTGCACACCTCAGCAGCCTTAGTGCAGGGCTCCTTAGAGGCACCTGCTGCAACACAACCATCACAATGTGTTAGGCAGCTGTAAGGCTGCTGGTACGAGGCTCGCAAATAGCAGGCAAGGAATGAAAAGCAAAAAGGAATAAGCAACAGAGCTAAGACAGGCCTGTAGGAGAGCTCTCCTGTGCCCTTCTCCACCAGAGAGCTTCACCAGGTCTCTGTGGAGCCCATAATTTTCCCCCAAATGCTGTATTACGGCTCACACAGCCCTATAGGCGGGTCCCTGCTCGGCCGGGCACAGCGCACACATGTACAGGACCTGTTTGCAAGACAGTGACTTGCCAGCATTGCAGCACCCATGAGCACAGAGAGCACAGGGAGTGAGTGAGTGGACCAAGGTTCAGCCCTGTATACAGCACCCACCACCTCACCTAACACCTGAACAGACTCTGGAGAGCAGCCAGGCACAGCATGAGGTGTTAGACTGAGCCCCTACCATCTTCCCTGCATCCCATAGGATCCACAGTTCACTATAAAGGCTGCACTGGTGCTTCCATAGACTGCTGTGAACTGGCACCAGCAAGGGCAGGACCCTTTATGGTTCCTTGTCTCAGCACCCCTGAGGCAGCAGGCTGGCTGCACCCACAGCTCAGGAGCATCATGGGCTCCCTGCAGCCCAGGTTCCCTGAGGGATGCAGCAGCCAGCAGCTCACCACAGGCAGCCTCTCCCACTCCACTGTTTCCTTTTGCACAGAAAAGGATGTGATACAGACTGCTGCAGCCCAGAAGGGTCTTTCTGCTGCCTTCAGTGTGTCCAAGAGGTCACAGCTGCATGAGTTGTGCTCCAGCACCCAACCACACGAGTCCCTGCACACAGGGCAGCCAGGGCCAGGCACAGCAGGGCTCTCCAGGTACAAGCTCTGATGGGCTTCAGCCCTTCTGCTCCCACCATGTCACTCATGCACCAGGAGCTTTCTGCACCCCAGGGAAGAGTTCCTCTGCTCTGGGTATGAATTTCAGAGAACTCCAAAACCAAACATGACCAGCAGCTCTGCCAACTGCCAGCCACACTGGACCAGGCTCCAGGCTGGAAGCATTTTGGACACTATTCTGAACTCACAGCAAGTACCAGTTAGAGCCCAGTTCCAGGCAGGAGCATGTGCTCCCAATGCTCTTTCCAACACCCACACTCATGAAGGAAAAAGGATCAAGTACAGCCCCTCAGCAGGCAAACATCCAGGCTGTGAGGAGGCTGAGCTGCACCCAAAAGCCCAGGAGCAAAAGGCTCAGCCAAGATGAACGCTGGGCTCATCTCTGCCACCCAAGCCCTCCCCTTGCCTTCATGCTGGTGATAGCCCACGTGTGAACCGCAGTGTGTGACCCTGGAAAGCAAAGGCAGGGCTGGGCCACCTGCCCCAGAGCATCACCCAACTCAGCTGCCAGCTCCCTGCAGCACACAGCCCCCCCACACCAGTTGTGTTTGGGTGGTTATTCCTGCTTTTCCAGTCAGCAAGGTTCCCGTGCTGCACTCCACCAGCCTCTCTCCAGCACATTCACCTGGCAGAGAGATTTCATCCCCCTCTGCCAAGGCTCAGAGGGCACGGAGGCAATGACCACCGGCGCAGGGAAGCAGGGACAAAGCAGCGGAAAGCAGCCAGCGCCAGGCTGCAGCTGCCCAGCTTCACTGGGACAGATGTTCCACAGGCACCCCCACCACGATCCCAGTACGGGGTCACCCACCCAGCTGTGGCTCCCACCACACACCCAAGGCAGCCCCGGCCGCCCCACATCAGGCGGGAGCTGCTCAGGGCTGGATGCTCCGCAGTCATTTCCCTCCAGGTTTGCACAAGCTGTCTAGAGGTAGCTGCTGGCGAGGGGCCAGGCAACAGCGGTGGCTTTGATGTGGGTGTCTGCTGGGCACATGCCAGGGCCGGGCCAGGGTGTTTAGCTGGAGGCACCGGGTGCTAGACTGAATTATGCCGGAGGGGGGAAGAAATCTCCAGGTCACGGCTGTGCCACAGTGGCATGTGAAATCTGCCGCGCTGCCCACGTCGTCGCTACTCCACACTTCTCTCCAGAGCTCTTTATCTGCGGCGACCATGAGCGGGGATGTCCCCCCTGCAAGGAAACAGATTTCCCGTGGCACGAAGAGCGCTGGGGGTTTCGGCACTCACACCCCGGCAGCTCCGGGCTCCCAGACAGAGAGCGGCGGGAGGAGGATGCTCGGGCGGGGATGGATGCAGGACCAGAGCAGCCCCGCGGCTGGCGATGCCCAGGCGCCGAAGGAGTTACTGAGAGCGGGAGATGTCGTTAATAAGGGAGGCCACGCGAGTGATTTTTATCTTTAAAAAGCCCACAGCCCGGGTTGCGCGGCTCCGCTAGGGAGCTCGCTCGGGCACAGCCACTGCTCCTTTAAGGTATATAACAACAAAGTGGGTGAACACGCTGGCTCCTCCCCGAGCCGGCACATTCCCTCCGGGTCCCCCCGCCCCAGCCACGAGTGGCAGCGGGGACCCCCGCGCCAGGCCCCGGACTACCAGTCCCGGCACACCCCGGGGGTTTGCTCCCTGCCGGGGATTGTAGTTCTGCCGCCGCGTGTCCGTCCATCCGCAGGGCACCGTAAGGCCGCGCTGCTCCCGGCCGGAGGGGCTCTGCTCGGGGAAGGCTGGAGGTTCCATGACAGACGAGCAGCCATTAACCCTTTCGGAGCCCCGCGCCCGCTGGCAGCACTTCTGGAGTCACTTGCAGCGGGGAAGGGAATCCCCACTGGGACCCCACCGTGCCCGAGGCCAAACTCCCATTCAGCACCCCAGCGGTCATTGCCCAGGCGAGCCACAGCTCCACTTTTACTACAGTTTGGGGTTTTTTTTTACTACCCCAACTGCCCTCCCTACAGATTTGGCAGGAACAGAAAGTTCGGTTTGGTTGCCCTCGATGCCAAGCGTCACCTGGCACCCCGAGCCTTGGGCAGGTCCTGTCACTGGAGATGAGCAATGCCCATCACAGGAGTCACCCAAAGGTCCCCTGCACCAGACACTGCCTGTGCGGTAAGACAGGCCCTGCCCTACTCTGATGATTATCTAGAAACCACGGGACAGGGGAGATGGGAGGGGAAACAGAGGCAGGATTAGTCCTGGATCACAGGTGCCTGGTCTCCACCCTCCCAGAACCCTGTAGCAGGCGATGCCCAGCCTCCCCCGAGCCCTCTGCTCCCATCGCCAGCAGGGAGCACGATTACAAATCCCCCTCAGTCCCCAGCAAGTCCTGTCCTGCTCCACCCAGGACGGGAACAGGATTTGCAGGTAAGATCCCTCATTCATTCTGGTTTGAGACAGACTTCCCAGTTTGGGTAAGGACTGTGCTCAGCACAGCCTCATTTACAGCTGTAACTCGGGGTCAGACCACGTCCAGGGATCAACTCTTGGCTACACAGCAATAAAGACTGCAGGATATCTGACCTAGCAATTAAAATAAGGTCTCTATCAGATACCACAGCCCAGCAAAGAGCACTGGTTGCCCAGGGCACCTCATGGCTCCTGGAAGCAATGCTTTGAGGCAGCAGCAAGACCCCACAGCAGCTCCAGAGAGCCACCAGCTGCCAAGGGAGGCCCCTGGCACAGACTTGCTTTCTCTCTCACAGTGTCAGAGGAACTCCCAGGATCCCACATGACCCAGGAGAAGGGTGAGCACCACGTCTGTCAGGGAGGTTTAATGAGCCCCTTGGCTGGCAGGGCCCAGGGGAGCACCCAGTCCAAGGTGTGAAATGCTCATGGGAAGGAGCAGACCCCAACTTCATCCCCTCTTCCCAAAAGGGCAGCTCTCAAGCTTGCCACACACCTTTATCTTGCAGCTTTAGCATCCTGCAAGGTTTTTCAGGAAATCAATGGCCTCCAAATCCCAGAAACAAGGAGATAAGACACCAACAGCAACCAGCACAGCTGGACAGGTTTGTTAGAGACATGGGGAAGTGACTGTGCCAGGAGCTTTACAATGCTGCCCCTGGAGAGCATCACACAAGCAGCTCTGGGCAGGAGATGAGCCACACAACTCACACCAAGACCAACCTGGACACTTCAGCCTCTCCATGAACACCCACAGCTCTGCTCACACCATCAGCAGCTCATTCCCCTCCTCAGCTCTAGCAAGGAACAGATCTGCTACTGCAGATGCACCTGTGGGCACAGCAGGGGCTAAAATACATCAGCACAGACAGAAACCCCCTTCTCCTTTGGGTCAAATCACCAGCTGGCCAACACAGCCAGCATTTTCCCTCTTGCAACAAGATAAGCAGAGGCCATTCAGAAGAGGATCAGCAGTAGGATCCTGGTAGCAATAGCCTCCTCAGTTCCACCCTTCTAGGATAAGTCAAAAGAAGAATCATACAATTCCCATCCAAGGGACCTCCCAACACTCCAGTAGGAGCATAGAAGGCACCAGGAGAGTTTGTAAGCACCACATGGGGTACAGGTGCTTGGCCACACAGCAGTGAGAGGCCATGAAGGAAGCTTACAGAAGCCCCCATACCCTCCACAGCAGTTCCCAGGAACACAAGAAATGAGTTGGTGAATTTAGGTAGGAGCAGACCAAATCAAAATACTGAGCATGTCATCCATGCCCAGTGCCACAGTTGAACTTGGGAGGCATTATACAGCTCCCCACCTAAAAGCATGGAGAAAAGATAATTAAATGGATGCTTTTTCAGTATGGTTTCAATCCCTTTTTCTCCAGGATTTTATACAAAGTATTTGACTGTGAAGCAAAGCTGGGAGAAAGAGCTAACAGCTACAACAGCGAGGTGACAGCCCTACGCACAGCCCGCTCGATCAATACAGATGGATACTCCTCTCCAAGGCCTGCTGGCTTTGGGAGCTGACATGCCCCATTGCCCTCCCCACATGCTGCAGCAGAACCTGGGGGTCTGCCCTAGAAGTCGCCCCCAAGATGGGGAGCAGCCTGGAAAGCCAGGTAACATTAAGCTTGCCCAGCACAGAGGAGAAGGTGGCAGAAGCCAGCCCTGCTCCAAGAGCTCAGCCTGAAAACCTTGTTCTGGCTTGTTTTCCCACTAGCTTTGGGTGCCTGACTTGTAATAAGTAAGCCTGAAAAGCAGGCTCCTTTTCAGACATGCCAGGCACTCGCAGCTCCAGCTCATAGACACATCTCCAGGGAGTCAAGTTCCAGGTGCACCCAAAAAAACTCGTGTTTCAGCCAATACCCAAAGGCCTCCGTTTCCTTGTCTGAGAAAAGCTGGGCAGTGCCCAGGCCCAGGACTCCGAGGCTCAAGGGGAAATTGCTTTATAGAAGCCAGTCTAATTGCACTGAAATTATGAGATCAAGCAGTAAATTCACGTCTGTGTTCGTTGCTCTGGGTGGCAAAGCTGCACTGGCAAGCACCTGATCTCCAATCGCTGCAAATTCACGTTTCATTGGAAAGGGAAGGAGGGGGTTAATGAAGGAGAGCATTGCCAGTTGGAAGTGCTACCTAAAAAGGGTTTCTCCTACTAGCTGAAGCAAAATGGTTTCTCTTGCCAGCTTGTTTACTCTGCAGCTGAGAGCAGCGGACCGCCAGGTTTTGCTGCTGGATCCTGCTGCAGGATCGACGGCTGTGAAACCAGCCCTGGCACCAGGACATCAGCAAGGCTGGACCAGATGTGGGACAGCTGCACCATCCCCAGCCCAGGAGCAGCCCCACAGTGCCCACATCACACGCAGTCCCCAGGACCAGCATCATCTACACCAGAAAATGGGTAGCTCAGCACTCCAGAAGAGCAAATCCTGGGCCCATCCTCTTCTCCTTTGGGGAAATAATGCCCCTCACCATATAAAGACCAGATCAAAGCTGGAATTACATTTAACCAAGATGGTTTTACATGAACTGTCCACTACAGCAGTAGGGTCCTTAGGGGCCTTGCCCATGGAAAGGGCACCCAAACCCTAATACCAGAGAACAGGGATGCTGGACAGGACACAGGTTTTCCTGAGAAAGGCAAGCACCAAACCCATCCTGCCCTATCTTGCTGCTGCAGAGCCCGAAAATGGACAGGACTCGTTATCCTCTTTAGAAAAGCAGAGCTTGCGATCGTGTGCCAAGACAGGTATCAGCCAGATTCCTGTCTCTGGGAGATTCTGGAGTCCACAGGCCAAACTGAAGCAGCGTGGCTCTCACAGTGCACAGCCGGTCCCAGCTCCAGGATTAAAGCCACCGTGTCTGCAAACAAAACATTGGCACCTGCCAGGAGAGCCAGCCTGCAGCTGCTGCGGCCCCGCCGGCCACAGCACCGTGCCCAGCAGCCAGCGCCAGGATCGGGCCCACGTTTTATAGCCTTTATATTAATTACCCTGAGTCTAAATAAGATTAAAGTTTTAATTCCTTCTTCATCTCCTAGAGGCTCCTGCTGTGCTCTCGGGTTTTCCTGGTGCCACGAAGCTTCTCAGGCAGTTACAGCAGAGGGCACTTCTCTGACAGCCAGAGACAGCAGCAGCTCCCACATCCAGGGCTGCCCCGTGGTGCCCGACCAGCCCCGAGGATGCACCACTCTCTGCACCTCCATAAACCCAGCACTGCTGCAAGCAGAGCTCTGCAAAACCTGACACTTCCCTGAAATCCACAACTCGAGGCCAGCTGGGCCACTCAGTGATTAAAAAGCAAAGGGCCAGCACTCAGCAGTGTCCTGAGGCCACACTCAAGTCATAGGTGGGAAGGTGAGCAGGAGCTCGAGGCAGAGGGTGCCTGCCAGGACAATGCTTTGTGCCTGGCCCCATCTGCGCTGCCCAAGCCACCCCATCACAATCGGCCAATCTGCAATTCAAGCCCTTAGCCTGGACCACCTAGGCTAGAGTTTTACAGCTGGAGATGGGCCAGAGAGCAGCAAATGCCAGCTGAGCAGAAGAAATCACTGCCTGTGCTGGCTGGGTGGAGGATATGGCACAGGTTGGCAGCAGCAGTGCTTGCTGCCCCGGTTCCCCAGTGCCCATGAGGACAGAGAAAATGCTACAGAGCCAGCTGTGCCTCAGTCCACAAGCACCAAGCCCAACAGCCCATGATGGAAGAGCCTTTGATCTCTCTGAGCAGCAGAAGACCTGGCTCAAGCCACCAAAGCACCCAAACCTCAGCACTGACCTATGCAAAGTGTCCAAACCTAATCCTGCTGCACCCTGTAGGATACTGCAGATATGCAGAGACCAGCTCCAGTTATCACCTCCTGAACCTCCAGCTGCTGTGCAGCCACAGCCCTGGAAAAGCCAACTTGCAGCCAGGGAGAATTGCAAGGGAGAGAGCCTGGTGAAGGAGAGGACGGACACAGCACAATCCCCATCTCCAATGCTGCCCTTACAGCCACTCCCTTGGACAGGGTTGTGATCACTTTTTATGTTATGAACAAGAGCATCCTACGAGAGCTTGGGAATGCGCAGAGTATCCTTCACCCCAGTTTGCATGCCTGAAGGCAGTTTGTGGAGAAGGTTTCTCCATGAGCATGCAGGACTTAGGCAGCTGCCCCTCAGGGAGCAGCGAGCTGCCCTAGCTCATCTGCTGCCAACCACCCTTCCACAGGGACAAAATCCTCTGTGGTGCTGGGTCTGCTCCCATTTCCCTCAGTGGAGGACATGGTCAAGCTGAGCCCGCAGAATACAGCCAGGCCAGGAAACAAGAAAAGCCCTCCAAGCATCCCCCTCAAAGCCCCTCATGGAGCCCAGGTTTTGCACAGTGAGCTGATGGCCTCGGTGATTACTTTGTGTCACTGCCCCTGTGGTTTGAAGTTCGGGCTGCACTGCAGGAACAAGGGCTTCAGAGGTTTCCTTTCCAATGGGCTCCCCACCACAAGCAGACATGAGGGTGCCCACAGCCACTGCTATGGTATCGATGCCAGGGTGACCCCAATGCAGGTGCCCAGCCTGGAGGAGCTTTGCAGCCAGTGGGGAAGCCCCCTCCTCTCTCCCATACCTTCTGTTTTCCACAGAAAATGCCGTTCCAGAAGCAGCTCCCGTTGCCTCGGCAGTCCCTTGCTGGCTACGCATCTCAAAGCGCTTTCTCCTCTCCAGACCCTGCAGCCGCCTGCCCTGAGCCCCCAGCTCTTACCTGGTGGACAAGGGCTGCTGCCCCACGGTGTCCGCAGCTCCGGCGGGTGCTGCTGGTCCCGGGGCGCCGTGGTTGGGTCTCCCGGTCACGGGGCTTTTAAGCAAGGACCGTGGGACCACCCCTGAGTGTCTGCATTCCTTAAACCCACCCCGAGCCCCTGCAGCCCCTCACCCGCCAGGGACCAGCCCGGAGCCGTCCCCTCACACCCCTCTGTGAGGGAGAGCAGGGGCCGCGCTGCCCTGCAGAGCAAGCCCTGCCATGTGCCCCGAGGCGGGACGGAAGGTCTTAATTAGCCCATAATTAACCCGAACGAGGTCCTGCTGTCACTGTGGGGGAAAACCAGGTGTGATAGGGGCACGCGGTGAGGAGTGACTGCTGCACGGTCCTGCCGCCACGTCGGGGGAAAGCCGTGACTGCCCCCCAACCGCGGGGCGATGGCGGGAGCCCTACGGCAGGACAGGAGGTGTCCCCGCCGGGGGCTGTCGGGGCGCGGGGGGATCCGGCAGGACTGGGCTGCGGCCAGCACCTGAACCGGCAACTCCCGGGGTCAGCACAGCCCAAAGCGGAGCGCGGCATCCCTCCGCACTCCGGGATGGGATTCACAGAGGGCGCCGGTACCACCGAGGGTCCCGCTGAGGATACGCGGCGCCTCAGGGGTGTCACAGGGCGGGACGGGGCGGGCCGTGCCTCACCCCCGCCCCCGCGGCTGCTCGGGACCGCCCCCGGGGCGGGCACCGCCCCCCGCTCACCTGTGCGAGGGGAGCGG
>VWZP01005278.1:7325-24146 GCA_013396995.1 Dicaeum eximium | reverse complement strand
ATAATGCAAAAAAAAGAGAAAAAAAAAAAAACAACAAAAAAAAAAAGTCTTTTTGGCTCTGAATCTCTGAATTCACACATGAGGCAGGAAAAGCCACCAAACCCTTGCTTTTGAAACAAGATCTCTGAACAAACTAAACATCAAATACTTCTGATTAGAGAACAAGTTTCCTTTAATTTCAGTGAAGTCTGAAAATGTCTTCTGTCAAATCAGAAATGTATTAAGGAGAATCTCTTAATTCGCAATCTCCAACAACAATGTAGGTGAGTGTTCCCAGCCTTGCAAGAGGCCTTGGGCACTCCTGCCAAATGTTCAGCCAGGGTCTGGATGACTGATCAATGATCTTCCTGGTGCTGGGTGGTGCATTGGAGGTTGCCATGAGCTACTAGTGCCAATCCAGGAGCCATTGTCTCTGTTTCCCCATCAATGTTTTCTCCTAGTTCAGGTAGCCAGGTACCACAGAATGCTTGTAACGGTACAGGTGAGGTGTGCAAGGAAACACGTCCTTGGGGCTGTCCTTGGAGTGAGTTTGAGGCTTGGGGAACCACGAAGATGTCATTATTGAGGGTCCGGACATTTCTTGAATTTTTTCCATTCCCGGGACAGCTGGTGACCATGAGTAAGACCATAACCCTTCAGCAATGTATGACATCAGTGAGGGGTAGCAGCTCTTCATTCTCTGCCCTCTCCAATCTGTCACAACAAGCAAGACATGGAAGGAGTGCCATAATGCTCCAGATCATGGAAAGCTTCTGAGAAAGCATTAGGGTGATGCTTGGAGAGGAGCCATGAGCAGCAGAAAACACCAGGCAAGTCAGTATTTTAGGAGAGACAGGCTTTGGAGGGCCACAGTCTGCCACACTGTGATGCCAGCCTCCACAATTCAGTGATGCACCAGGGATGTCTGTCCCAATGTTCCATTGTGCCTCTGCACACATCTGGGGCTACTGCAGCTCCACTTTCTACTTCTCTTCTTCTCATCCGTGTCTTCTGCTCACCATAGGTATTTCATGCCAGTCACCAAAGGCTCTGGCTTTTCTTCCGCTCCTCAGATGCCTTTGCATTTCACTTTCTCCAGTCCCACCTCTGCTGACATACACAACTCCACCCCAGTGAGCCTTTTCCCAATTGCTTCCAACATGGATTGATCTGGTCCCAGGCTTGGGGTTTGGGACAGCATTATTTAGGCAATGTCAAACTTACGTGATGTTGCAGACACAACTGCACTGATGGTCTTCTCTTGCAAGGCTCCCCTTCCCAATGTGTCTCTAGTTCTCCTGTCCAGGTTATCTGTACCTTTTGGCCATCTCTCAGGAAACACTCCTTCATGGATTGTAAAATCCAGCCATTCCTCATAGTGCCATCTGAAACTTTTCCTGGCTTCCTGAACCCCCTATGCTGGATTTCTGATGATCTGTGATAGACCAAACTTTAACCTTGCTCTTTTTCCACAGCCATGGATCCATTAACTCAGATCTCATTGTTTGGCGATGTCCTCCTTTCTGCAGAGGGCAGCCTCCAACTAGCAGTGTATTTCCAAGAGCCACAGGGGCAGACATCACATTGTAACATTATTGGGTAGTGGAGGTGATAGTAATCCTAATAGTAATCCTAGGAATAATCATAATCCTGGGTAGATTATGACTGTGACCTCACATCCGTTGCTCTGTAAATTCAGGTGCTGTCAGAGTCAGGGCCAACCTGTGGGAACAAGCACACATGGCCACGGGAAAGGAGTGGAGCTGCCCCATCTGCTGCGATGCACCAGATGATGTCGCTTACACGATGCCTTGCGGCCACCGATTCTGCCTTGGCTGCATCCTGCGTTGGGCAGAAAGAAATCCTGCCTGCCCACTCTGCAGAAGATCCATCTTGACGGTGAAGTTTTCTGATCATGGTGGAGATGACTACCTACACTGTGTCATCACACCTCCCAGAGAGTTGCCAGAGGCCAGCGGCCAGGCCGCAGAAGCTCCTAGAGGCCTGGCTGAAAACAGACCCCCTGGCCCTGCAGATTCCCTTGCTTCCTCTCCACAAGGAATAACAGCCCCTGCTCAGCAGCAGCCTGAAGGACCAGAGGCCGTGGGTGGCATCCTGCCTGAGCTTTGGGCAGAACTTTTCCGAAGACGACAGAACCTCCTGGACCCCGTGAGGCCGTGGCTGCGCCAGGGGCTGGAGATGATATATGGGGGCGAGTGGTATCAGGTGAAGAGTTCGGAGAGTGGCATTGTGCTTGCACTCTGTGTGTATGGTCCAGACAGAGAAGTCTTGGTCCAGAGATTGCAGCCCCGTCTCCAGCAATACACTTCATCACTGGTCCATGGCATCCTCAACATCATTGAGACGCAGTGCAGTGAGGAGGTTCGGAGGTTGCAGCACTCTCACACTGCCAGGGAGGAGGATGAGATCCCTCCTGCCAGCTCTGATGCCCCTGCCTCCCAGGAGGGTGCTCCCACCCTCAGCCAGGCCCCATCCAGTGGCATCGCATATTTCAACACAGGGGAGGAATCTGGCACATTGGAGACTGCCCTTCATGGACATCCCAGCCACTCCCCATCTGTGTCCATCCCTGCAGAGCAGGAGCATTCCCAGGAAGAGCTGGGGGAGACAAGAGTGGCTGCAGGTTCCTCTGCTCCTGGCCAGGGCAGTGACCCCTCACCTGCGCCATCCCAGCGCCGCCGAAAGAGGAGGACCCCTGGGTCCCCAGATGCCTCCCATTCCAGCAAGAGGCAGCGCCATGGTCAACTCTAGAAAGGCCACAGCATGCCTTTACTCAAGAAAAAAAACCAAAATAAATTGCTATTTCCTTAATGCAATCTCAGGTTGCTTTTTCCTTCCTCTTCTCCTGAAGCAGTTTTCCTTTACCCTTACACCCAAGTGTCAGCCAAAGGCTTCTGGAGCTCTAGGGCCATGTTGGCAGAGCCACCTCCCCCAGGAAATGCTGCTGCAGCCACAATGATGGAAGAGCTTGTGAGGAAACACTGGGGTGGATGCTTAGAGAGGAGCCAAAAGTGAAAGACTGAACAGGCATTCCTCAAGCAAGCTATGGAAAGCCATGGGAATGCCTTGCACCATTTCTGCTCAGCGTCTTAGGGGAAAATGTACAGTTTGCTGAGGTAGTTGGGGAGAATCACATTGCTTGTCCTGATGAGCAGCCCTCATTTAATACAGACCAGGATACACAATGGCTGCATGAGATTCAGAGGCAGGAAAATCATTTGCATCCTCATTTTTGCAGCTTTGTGTCTTGTTTGCTGATGAATGAGCGTTCTTTTGTGTGTGTTCGTTGATTATCTCTGTTAGTCTCAGACTAGGGGGAGTCCAATACATTATATGCTGTGTGGTGCTTTTCTATCCAAAAAATGAGTAAGGATTATAAAAACTCATTGACCATATTTTCAAAACTGTACTCTTTTACCAAATAATAGGAATAATATTTTATGTGTTATTTGGTCTAGACCTTTAGAGATACTCTTAATCTCTTGAAGTCGAGAAGCTGAGGAGTGAGAAGTTCATAGAATTCCTATCTGTGCTGGAGGCTGGGTGGAGCACAAGAGGCTTCACCCTCACAGACATTGTTTCTAAGGTGGGCCAGCAGAAGAGAACATCAGGAATGTCAGTATTGTTGGAGAACCAAGCTTTGGAGTGTCACAATCTGCCCCTCTGTGACACCATCCTCCACCATTCAGTGATGCACCAAGTGTCTTGCTTTGAAAAGACAGGTGTCTGTTTAGGAAGGTAGGAGCCTCCTTTGAAATAGAAAATGTAAACCACCTCCCTCTGAATTATAATTTTGAAATTAAGGGGCTTTCAGCAAAGATATGGGAATAGGAAAATTAAAATACAATTGCAATGGTAAAAAACAAACAAACAAACAAAACAAAACAAACCAACCAACCAACCAAACAAAAAACACCACTAAGAGAATCAGAATACGACCTGACACCTGTTGGTCAGGGTGGTGATAGCAGTCTGATTAAATGGTGGCTGCAGTCCTCCTGGAGTGACAAATGTGGCTCTGTTGAAGCAGTGGTCCTGTAGAAGGGTGTAGTTTTCCTTTGAAGGTCCAATGGTGGTGTAGATGGGTCTGGTCTTCTTCTGGGAATCCAGTGGAAAAGAAAGGTGCTGCTTCTCTGGGAATCTAGTAAGAAAAGGCTGTCTTTGTTCCAAATCTCAGCTTATATCCAAGTAGGAATGCTTGGCTCCTCTGCCTGGATGGAGCATCTCACAATGGGATGATGTCATTTTGTCAGTCATGCAGTGAGACTCAATGGCTCATTAACAGAAGATATCTCCCTGGAGGGAGGATTGCTTGTGGAAGAGATAAAGAAAATTGCCCCATCTGGTTTTAACAGGTGGCCCAATTAACAGAATTAACAATTAACTGCCCCACCTCTGACAGATGGCAGTAGAATAGACACCCCTGACCACATCTTGCATTTGCAACCCAAGACAACAAGTTATATCATATAGCAAAACCTAGTGATTTTTTTCTTCTCCTGTGGAAAGGTATCTGTGATGCAAGGTAGAGGTTATTGGGCTACGAGTGGGTTTGTCCTTCACTGGAATTTCATATATTTTGCAGTCCTTCTATTGTTTTGGAAAATTTGGATTTTGAAACCTAAATGTGATTCCAAGGTTGGATGAATCTATGGCCTTTGAAGTATTTTATCTTCTGCCCTTGCTGCCAAGCATTTAATGAGTTCACAGAACAGTGAAATAAGACTTTTTCAAATAGGGAATTGACTTTCCAAAATGGTTTTGCTACAGAAATTTCAGCTGTTATAGACCTGAGGAGATACTTTGTGCATTATTGAAGATCAGTAGAAACCGGTTAGATGACAGTTATATTAGCAAATATGTTGTAGCCTATTCATGCATATCAATAATTTCTCTACATGTTTTCTCATTGTATTAAAATTTCTAATGTTTTCCACACTTTTAATTCTATTTTCAAAAGAAAAAAAGTGAAAAATCTAGACAGTGTCTTGCATGTAGGTGTCTATTACATTAAGGATTTTTAAAAACTGTTTTGCAGTGTTATTATTATGGAATTTGTTTTACTGATACTGATAATTTTTTGTGAATAAAGCACTGTTGGTTTTTTTGGTCCCAACAAGTGTGGGAACCCAACCCCCTGGGCCCTTTGGAGGGAGTTCCTACTGCTGAGTTCTTTTCCAAGGATGAAGAATGTGCAGGACTCTCTTTCTGCATCTTCAGATTTTAATTTNCAAAGTTTTGGCAATTTTTCCCAGGGACAAAGGTTAAAAGCAGTGTTCTGCTGAGGGTCAGAGTTTCTTAAAACAGGCAGAGAGACATTTTCTGTGCCCTGGATTTCAACCAAGGACAACTTAGTGGAATTTAAGTTCTGTGTAACAAAACTATAAGCCTGATACAAACCTAATTCAAATCAAAAAGGTGTGATTTCTGCTGTCATATGATTATTCTGTGTTTTCTATAATTGCTGTTATACGTGTTCCGGTAATTAGGTATGCTAAAAAACATTCTCTTTAGATAAAATGAGCTCAGTTTAGCTGTGCCTGAACCTTTTTCCAGGAGCATTTCTATGACACTATGGACTGCAGTAATTATTCCCAGACTTCCCTACATAGATTTCCTTACAGATTTGCTCTTCATGATCAGATTTTATCTCTGCTGCCTCTTGAAGAGATCTCAGAAGCTCTGCTGTCCCATCCAGAGACATGAAGACTGAAACAGTCTTCCCTAGCACCTACCACCAATTTCTACCTGCTGGGTCAGGATAGCCTGCAGCATCTGAAATGGCATTGGACACCAAAGTGTAGCAGATTTCAACCAACTCCCCTTTCATACAAATTTTTGTTCGTTTGTAGGTTTGTTTTTGGTTTTCTTGTTTTGTTTCAAAATTGAACTTGCACCTTCTTTCACCCCCAGTAGTCCATGCCAATGCTGTCATTTGGAGTGGCTGGAGTCAGGAGTATTGATACTGTTAATCAGTCACATATCTATGGTGCTGCTTGAACACAAATGAACAAAACACCCTTCAAAATCTGTAAAACAATAAAAGGGAAGAAATTATTTTCCTCTTCAATGGTAACACTGTCTAAATCATATTTATGATGTTAGAGGCTGCTTTTAGTGAAGCTACTGATCTTTATACCCAAATTAAAACAGGTTTATATTAAATGAAAACATGGGGTTATTTCTTGTATGTTGGAAGACAGGACAGAAGTGTTACTGGTCATCCTTCCTTTGTGTACAGTTATATGCATTATGAAAAATTAGTAAAATTCAGGAGATACTGTAAGGATTAATATTCTTTAATTCAGAGCTGTGGTACATGCCATCTTTGTATTAACATTTATCCCCGAAACATGGAACTGTGAAGGGTCATTGTCAAAGCAGGTGGTATTCCAGATAATCCATGAGGAATAAATTTTAGTCTTTGAAATTCTTTTCAATTTATTCTTGAGGAAAAAGCACATGTCCTTAAAGGCTGTTGGGATCCTCCAGCTGAAAATGACTGTTCCCTAATTTTTTGATTGGCTCCTACCTTGCACTGTTGCCTAAACACAACCTCTTTCATCGTCAGTAGCAATGGTGGTGGCTGGCAGTCACAAGGGTGTGGTTATGCTTGCCATGTTTGCCCTACATTCTTGAAGGACCACAAGCACTCTTCTTGTACCATCCTTGCTGCTTTTGTCCCTGTTGATATATCATGAGACTATTTAGCAGCTGAAGCACCTGGGTCATTTACTTTGGAAATTTAGGAAGAGTAAACACTGGCAATATCTAAAAGTAACTCTAAAATTTATTTTGTATTTACAGTTCTCAATCTTTCTTGACTACTAGTCAAGAATGCTACTAGAAGCAACATTAGTGATCTCTGTAGTCTCAGTTATATAGGACAATACTAACACTTATTTGCTATCAATTATAAACCAACAAATATGGTATCCAGTGCCAAAATAACACATTGCATCTTAAATTTCTGTGTCCATGGAATCCAGGATCACACTCCCATTTAATCTGTTTTGTTTATCTCCCTGGGAACACTTTGTTGCTCTGAGCACTTGGTCTAGTGGAATGGGTTTTGGAAACATAATTGTTAAAGGAGCTTCCAACCCTAACGATTTATGATTTTTTGAAATTAATTAGAAATTTTTCTAATTACTTAGAAATCAAGAGTAATTTATGCATCTACCACAGATTTATTATTTTATTTTAAGAGTCTCCTAGGGTGACTTTATGATGCATGTGTCCCCAATTGTCTGGTCTGTTTATGTTGGATATTATATTCTGTGCCTTCAAGACTGGTTCTGAGAGCAAAGGCGGGCAGAAGAAGAAGCAGCACAGAGTTTGTGATCACAGACTGCACTCACTCCTCCACATTCTGCCCTGGACTGTATTGTCAGGCCTGACTGTGCAGCATGGACAGAGCAGCACAGGGCTCTCCTTTGCTTTTTAGTTAGTTTAGCTAGCTGAGGCAGAGAAGTTTTCCCTGGACTATTTTTCTGTCCGTTTTCTTGGAACTGTTTGAACCTGCTCCGGACTGGGGAGCCGGGGAAGCACCAAGAGCCTGCACTTTGCGGCCCACCGGGGCCCACTCTGGGCAGCCTTTCCAAGAGCCAGAGGGACTGATAACAGAGCAAACACCCACAGGAGAGGCTTTCTGAATTTGTCATCTCCTGTTGTTCAGTTTTGTGCTGGGGAGTGCCTTGCCTGTTAAATAATTTTTTCCCAAACCAGTTGGGGGTAGGGGCTGCATGGGTTTGCTTTCTGGGAGGAGCCCCCTTTTGGGGGTCTTCTCCCTAGTTTGCCCTAAACCAGGACAAAGAGGTAAATTTTATGTGTTTTTCTTCTTGATGTGGCATCAGCATTCAAGGATACTTTCCTAAAGCATGACTTAGAATAGCCAGTGCTTTATAAAAATATCAGCATATTTCAAACAGGATATTTCTGTATAAAACCTTGTGATTTCATCACAGTGTTTCAATTAGCAGTTAATTAGCAATTTTTTTTTTTTTAATTAGCAATGCATGAATAACAGATCTGTTGTAATTTGAAGTATATTTAAGAAATTTTTTATACATCCTGTGGAAAAATAATATTTTCCTGGAAAATGTGTGATATATATGGGAACAGAGCGCCATTCTTTATTTCATATGCTCTTGATTTAGTTATGACCATACAGCTATATTAGATTTTCTAGTTTCTGATTTGCTATTCTACAAGTCCATATAACCTGCAGAGATCTTTAAACTTATGTCTGTTTTTTTAAAGTGCTTTGAAGCACACAATTTTTTTGCCCTGTGCTCAAAATGTTTTTATATTCTTTCTCAATCCAAGTAGAAATCTTTTGAAATTGTTAAAATATTAGCTCCAACAAAAAGAATTTGAAACCCAGAGACCTTTAGCCTGCCTAGAGACAAAACTGAGATTTTTACTGCCTATGTAAAAATTCTGTTGTGTCTGGTGCAGCAAATTCTGAAACTTGGGATGTTTTTGTATTATTTCAATGATAATATGGATACTTAATATACACCTTGGGGTTACGGGGATGACTTTCCTTTCAAACGTGTTTTAAACAAAACTGCCAAATCTTGTACCGGAAACAGAACTAGGAATTCATGTGTAAGTCACAGGCCAAATAGCACAGTCTCAGAAACTTGGAGAGTATTCCTGCTGCCCTGCAACTGACACATTGAAAATGTCTTCCAAACTTTTTTTTGGTCTAAGCCACTCTGCTTAATCTTTTCATTGAACAAACAGATTTTGTTATGATTTTATTTTAATATCTTGCAATTTACAATTCCTAATTACTCCAAGTAACACAATAAATCTTTTAAAAAGTCCTGCAGATCTGAGTTGGATTCAGACCAGAAGGTCTACGTGATGACCTAGTTTGTATCACAAATGTGTGATCTATGGCAGAAAGTTTCAAAGCACAGTGAGTGCAGCTACTTTCCAGCTTTTTAGAAATTTGGCCCTAGTGTAGAAAATTTTATTGCACATGTGAATTCTTGCATGGAATTTTGTGAAGGAAAGAATTTGAGGTTAAATTTTGTTAGATGAAGCATCTCCTCTTGAAAAAACCTAAATCAAAAGAAGTCTTTTAAAAACCCTGTGATGACAACTCATCGAAGTGTTCTTGAATTATGTGTTGCACAAATATAATCTATAACTTTTCAATCCCACCAGTCAATACTATTTCTAAGCAGCAGTTTAGTGAGGTATCCCTGCAAGACAGGTAATGTTTGTCTGCCATGGAAACCACCTGAAATAATCCAGCTACAAAAAAGCAGGTGGCAAGAATTATAGCAGACCCATTCTTCCCAAGTAATTTTCTGTCCAAAAAGGCCCTGTTCTCTTAGAGAACAGAGGCAGCAGCCTGTAAGAGAGGTACATTATTGCCACCAAAGTACTTGCTCCCTGCAAAGAATTTGGGTCAGATGAATAACTTCTAGAGTTTGTCTTAATCTCTGTTGGTGTCAGCATGCAGCAGAGTTGCTAAGAAATGCAGTTTTAAAAATGGTAACGTTTAAATTTTGCACTGAAGTGGCCTTAAAACCATCTGAAAAGCCACAGTTGGAATAATGTCTCACAACTTTGATGTTATGATTTTGACTGACACTGAAGTTCCTTAGCAGGGCTACAGAGCATTGCACCTGTCCCTGCCATTTAATCCCACTGCTGTGGAAATAGGCAGGAGAAAGTACAAAGAGCAAAGACTCTAGTTCAGCTGACGATAAAGACATGGCTATGAAAAAGAAATAAAAGAATCTTTCTGTTCCACCTATGCACAAATAGTATGAGATCTACAAAGACTTTTGTCTGCATCAACTGATGTTTTGCTTTATGTTTTACTTCTTATAAAAATCTACTTGTTTGAAATACCTCTCTTCTGTCTGTCTTTCCAACCTGCTTTTGCACAACAGACACACTGACATAAACACAAAATGTTTTTTTTACTCTGTGGTGGTATTTTTGTTGTTGATTTTTGTTGTTATTGTTATTGTTGTTTAAGCATTGTGACTGCAACTTGGTTCGCTTTGTCAGGAAAAATTAATCCACAAACATCATAGGTTTATGTCGAAAAAGGAGACAGAGGAGTCCTTTTACTTTATTGAAATAAAGGGAGAGGCCATGGGGCATTCCTCTGGGGTCTCTCAAATTTTTGGAGGCTGCAGCCTCCTTTTTATCCTAATTTCCCAGCTGCATTTCCCTTCTCTCTTTCCCCTTTGGCTATGGTACTTGAGAGGTACAGACTTCCCAGAATGCCCGATCCCCTCTAATGAATAACCTTCTGTTGGAATCCAGGGCACAGAGAATGTCTCTATGCCTATTTTAAGAAATTCTGACCCTCAGCAGAACACTGCTTTTAACCTTCATCCCTGGGAAAAATTGCCAAAATTTTGGGATGAGTTAGAGCACACAGGTGGTATGTAGCAGTAGTAGTAGTGTATCACAGAGTGAAGAATTTAGGATTTTAATATGAGAGTGAATAGGACTCAAGATAGAGGATTTTGGGTGTTGTCCCTTCTTCCTTCTTGTCCCTCTTCTCTTCCATTTTCTCTAGTACTTGTTATTGGTTAGTTTGAGTAGTAATATGGAAATTATGTGTATAGATTAGTAGGAGTTATTGGTAGAAAAGTAAAAACAAAGTATGTGTTAGAACATAATTGGGTTACACAGCTTTAAAAGACCTTGATTTGAGTCCATTTTGTCCATTTTGTGCCTTGCCTCTCGCACGCTAAGTCTGGTGTGCAGACAGCATGCTGAACTTAAGATAAGAATAAACAAGACCTTGAAGACCAAGAGAAAGAGAGTACAGCTCGTTCTTCACCCTTGAAGAAAAGAACTCAGCAGTGGGAACCACCTCCAAAGGGCCCAGGGGGTGGGTTCCCACACTTGTTGGGATTCAGAAAGATGAAAAAAAAAAACCCGACAATCTTCCTTTTTAGTTTTTAATTCTCATGGAATTTTAGGGGTTTTCCCCATTGTTTCTTTCATCTTTCAATATCCAATTTCATTTATCAGCAAACCTACAGTTTGTTTGTAAAGGGAAATATCTTTTCCCATTCATCAATCAGTGGAATCCTTCCCATCATTTCTTTTATCTCTCAGTGCTAGTTTTATCTACCAGCAGACCCACTCATTCCTCTCAACTTATTTTGCAGAATTACTGCTGAAAATTAACTCTGTAACTTCCAAATTCGTATATCAAATGCTACTGCACTGTGTATCAATGCACAGAATTACATTAATCCTCAAACTTCTCTTCTTGATGATGCAATTCCACAAAAAATAAGCATCTCCCTATTCCCCTCCACAATAAAAGAATTTATATAAATCCAGACCAACATGTAGCTTTTATTAGAAAAGAAATAAAAATGCTGTATATTTTATACTTTGAAATATACCAATAGTCTTATAGACTCTGTTTCAATTTTTTTAAACATTCAAAATACATTTAAATCAAAATAACATAAAAGAACAGCAGAGAAAGAGTATTCTGCAAGCTACCATCCATCCACTTTGGGTCAAATACAACCAAAGACACTTTCATTGAAAGCTGGTATTATAATAGAATGAATGTGCCCTGCAAAAGCAAAAACTAATTTCACAGTAGCATCACAGTTGTTTTAAATCCACAGAGGGAGAACTCATTACTTTTCCTGTGTTGGGCTTCTTATGCCAAGCAATCAGGATGAAGGAGACTTCACCAGTGTTGTTTCTGCTGGTTACCCAGCTGAGTTCAGCAGCACCATGGACCTACAAATATCCTACCTTCACTGGCATAATCTTTATGAAGCAGGTCAGAGCAAAGGTGTGAAGGTAGACTCCTTCCTCCACTGCTGTTCTGATCTTGTTTAAACCCAGAAAAGCAAAGAAAGCAAAGTCTTTGTGTATAAACCAGAAGGAACTTTGAAGGTTCAAAATATACCCCAAAATGAGATTATAACCAAACTAGGTTAAATGTTAGTGCCAAAAATTTGATATATTTTATTTAATAGTAAAAGAGGCAGAGAGGAAGAAAGCTAAAAGAAAAAAGGAAAAAATAGAAAAAGAAGTGTGTGTGGGGACTGGGGGGACAGGGAGAGGTGGAGGATGGGTGATCCCTGAGCCTCTCACCAGAGGCTTTCAAACATAAAGCCAAATCCTCTCTCTTCCCCCACCCTTTGGTGCAAGGCTCTGTGCGAACCTGGTAGCTGATAGCCCTGGAGGTGTAGTCTCCTCCCCGAAAGTACTAAGCTTGTGCTTTGTGAATGTCCCCAGTTCCTGAGTTTTATCTTCTCTTCATCAGCAAGCAGTCCAGGGCCTCACTCAGAAGGCCTATTCGGGGTGTGGTATTCTGTGCAGCTTTTGTAATACAGTTCTAAAAGTCCTTAATGAAAATGTTTGAGTCAAAAACCATAACATTTCAGTCTCTGACAACTGCATCACTTAAGTCAGGGCTGTGGAACCTGAGAAGAATCATCTGTGTAAATGGCAAACATACAATCATTTATTCTTAGACGCATCATCAGAGAGTCTTCTTCATAGAGAGTAGGCTTCAAAATTGGAGCCCTGGGTTTTGACACCACTTAAAACGTCAAGTGATGACATTTGACCTCTGCATGGTGTATCTCCTACTCCTTCTATTAAAATGCAAAACACACAAGCATGGTAATAAATGGAGCTTCCAAGGGCATAAAATGTTAACACTATAATAACTTTTGTTGTATAAAAAAAGTAGGAGCTTAGTTTTAGAAATTCATGACTGCCAGTGTGATACACTGATTTTGTGTTAAACCTCAGTTACTGGTGCTGTTACTGTCTGTCTACAGACATGCTGAGCCAGGCAGTGTTTGGGTGATGAAGGAGACCAAATCACACTTCTGGTAGTAATGGCAAATTTGATTTACAGGGGGAAGGGACAGGATTTTCCTCAGGACACTTAGGAAAGGGTGAGGGGGAAAATAATGATAATTACATCAGGATTACTGCAAGGAAAGACAGTTTGTCTTAAGTGTAAGTTGATCCATAATATCTATGTGAAAAAAATGTAGTGAGCATCAGCGTTGTGTGCCTATAGGCAAGGGTCTTCCTTGCTTGGAATCTCCAGTGTAGTTTGACTGTTCCTTCTTTTCGAAGCCATTTCTATACAGCATCCATCTTCTTCTAAGCCCTTTTCCACCATATCTGACACACAACTGTTTTTTCCTACTCAATGCTGAATAATCATAGCACGCCACTTCGTCTAAACCAATCAGAAAGTTTGATTCTCTCTGCCCAAAATTAGACTTGCCCCTTTTAACTGAGGCACAGCTGGATATAATTTTGTTTTCTCTTGTCCCAGCTCTGCTTTGCAGGACTTTAAAGTGTTTTTAAATAATAGCTATTTCATGGGATGTTTTTAAAATGCACTATGTCATCTCCCCATGACAGCATAGCTAAAGTCTTAAGATGAAATTGGAAGTACTTATGATTAAAAATACAAAACAACATTCATGGGATTTATCACTAAATGGTCACATGGAATCAGGAAAGCTGTTGATGAGTAGTGTCTTTTCACTGGCATTCATGGATAGTGGTTCAGGGGTTTTCGGAGTCTTCTTATATTTCCGTACTCTCTTTCAGACGGCACTTCCTAAAAAAACCCCAAAGCAATTTTATTTTAGTAGAACAATAAGTTAGTAGAAAAGTTAGTATTTTTAAACATGTTTGTAAATCTGATCATATTCATAATGTGATTGACTTCTGAAAGAGCGTTGTCCCTTAATCTGATAAAAAATATCATATGTGACTGTCTCTAACACTTCCCCCAAAACCGAGAGAACAGAGTAATTTACCAAAAGAAAAATTCAAAGCCATCTCAGAGCTTGAAAACTTTTGCCTTTTTATGTTTAAAATCTGGACTAAAAAGGTGAAAACTGTCACTCTAATCTCATCTATTGGTACAATTGCAGTTTAAATATGCATGCACGCAACTAGCATTTATATCCCTTCATATAGTAAATAATATGGATAATAATAGGGATGCAAATATATTTGCTGATTCTGGTACCTTCTGCCTGTGCTGTATTAGTCATAACAATTCTTATTCTGTTTTCTGAAGTACTCTAATTACAGCACAAAATATTTACAATTCTGCTGAAATGCGCAAATGACACAACAGTGAGTCTAATAGCAAAAATGCAGTTTTTAAGGGCAAAATACATAAGCTGACACGATGTAGGAGATCAGGACATGATTTTCCAAGAAATCATGTCCATGCATGCACTAGAAAGTGGACAAATAGTGCAGAGTCCAGAATGAATCCCTGTCTTTTCAGAATAACACAAACTCTTTTATGACATGCAAAGAGTTCAGTAAGGAGAAAAAGTCTGTAATTTAATTTAGGTGTTGCAAATGACATTAAGCCACCATCTGGAATTTAAGCTGTGATAAAAATACAAGACTCTCTTGCTGTACATGTAGGGTATAAACTCTGCATTTAAAAGAGCATATATGTGGACCATGCACCTTTTTAACATCTTCTCAAAGTAAAGCTTAAACTTAAAATCTCTTCTGCTTTTTCCCATTATTTTTCTGTAATTATAGTTTGCACATACAGTAATTCCAACCTACAAAATAACAACAGCAACAAAACCAAACAAAAATAGCCCAAACCCCCCAAACAAAGAACAAACCAAACCAAAACAAAACCCCCCTAACCATGAGGAATTTGTAGTATTATACATATATCTCTATCTATCTCTATCTCTATCATCTCTATCATCTCTATCTATCTCTATCTCTATCTCTATCTCTATCTCTATCTCTATCTCTATCTCTATCTCTATCTCTATCTCTATCTATCTCTATCTCTATAAAAATTTATTTATTTATTATGTAAATATTTATATTATTTGCAGTATTCCATGAGCAGATGCATTAAATCCCTACAATGTTGTCAACTGTTTCAGGTTAACTATCAAAATAATTTCCATAAGAAGCAAGATTTAATTGTCCTTTAACTATCTCTGGATACAACAGGGATTACAAATACTCATTGATTATAGTATTGGGTAGAATAAGGGACTCTTATTCTTGCATTTCTCATCCAGTTTGCCACTGTATTTGCTTTGAAGGACACCAAATGGGTCCTGGCAGGAGAAAGCAAAGAAACCTGAAAGGCTCTCTTTGATGAATGAAAATACCTCAACTGCCTTCCCTCCATTTTTTGAGATGAAGAAACCTTATTAAATCATGTTACGTTACATGTTGGTTGAGAGGGAGCTAAACCAACAATGGTAGGATGGTTTAGCTGACAGTACTTTCACAAATGGGCATTGAACAAACCTACACTTTCCTGTTCTTTTGCTGTGCAAGTTTTGCTGGGGGCCTGTGACTATTTTTGGTTTTGTTTTAGTTTGTTAATTTTTTTTGTTTGTTTGTTGTTTGTTTTGGTTTGGGGTTTTTTTAAGCTATTGATTTTTGTTCAGACTTTTATACAAGAATTTCATAAAGTTGTACGAACTACTTGAATCACAGCCAGTAGCTGTCCATCTAGTGTGAGTGATTCATCTCTCAATCTGCCTCAAGACTTCCATAAATAATGTTAAAGTTAAGAAACTTGGGGATTTTTTCATTTTGATTTTTTAAACTGTTCTGAGCAGTTATTGCAACTGCCACTTACTGCAGGATGCCCTTAATTATCAGAAGGCTGGTTTTGGACAAACACTGTGAATGGAACTAAAGAAACCACTTTGTAAAATTTTCTTCTGAAATGCAGTTAAAAAAACCCCACTCTTTACACTGTTTTTTAAAGTAACATTTTATTTTTTGCACCTTTTATTTGTTGCCAGTTATATAATGTGTTTATGAAACCTACTGCAAAAATACTCTTCAAGGCATCATCTCAGACTTGAATCTACCTGCTTTTGAGGACACACTTTCAGTAGGACTGTGTGTTGTTGAACTGTCAGTGATGCATTTATCTTTAGAGCGTAGTGCATTTCAGACCATGGTAGGAAATGATGAAACATGAGTAAACACTCTTTTAATCCTACAGGTATCTTTCTTCTGATAACTGAGAATTTTAGGCCAGGCTCTGAAGAATTTATCTGCTTAAAATTTTTGCTTAGGATTTAGTTTCTGTTTTTTCCTGTAAATTGCGGTTCTTGTCATAGGCAGAAGATCCCTGAATCAAGGGCATTGTGTAAAGGAATAAAAGCAGAGTAACTATGAAAAAAGCCTGTTTTCAAACAATATCAATGTTCTGTTTAATAAGTGATTCTTGAATGCAGGAAACTCTGTAAAATTTTGCTTTTGAGTTAATTTTGGCTGAAGAAAGAAACCATCCCTCCAGATCATAGCAGTCCAAATATTAGACTATTATTCATCACTACCAAAGAAATGCATTTTTTCCTGTTAGTTAATAATAGTATTTTTGATGGAGTTGCAGTGGTCTGTATGAAAAATTTCTTTTGGTAACCAGATATATATTTCTGGAATAGATTACATCATTACAGAATTTCACAACAGTCTTTTGATAGTTATAATATAATTGGAGGAGTTAAAATAATGTGTTTATACTATGAAGATGGGAAATAAAACAGCTTTTATCAGTGAAGATTTGGTATATTTCATGAGTGTGATGAAATAATGTGAAAAAAATCCTGGGGGGAAAAAAGATGTAAAATGTCACAAAATGATGAAATACAATGGTTCTGAAAAGGATCTAAAGAAATTATATTATAATGGTATTTTTATATCAACATTAATTTTGACTATTTACATTATCCTTATTCTAATAGCTACTTTGTTGCTATTTAATATTCCCCCCCCCCTTTTTTTTTTTTGCCTTTTCCATGT
>VWZP01005277.1:39405-51991 GCA_013396995.1 Dicaeum eximium | reverse complement strand
GGTGGGCTTGTCTCGTGGACAGTGCCTCTGACACCTTTTGGATCGCTACCCGGGTTCCTGGCGCGATTGTCCCTGGTGAGTCGAGGTCATCGCTGACTCGCAGGAGGTTGAAAAGGGGTGCGAGGTCCTTGGTTGTGATTCCCAGCAGCGAATGATCCCAGTTGGTGCTCCCACATAGCTGATGTAGGTCCCTCAGAGTTCTGGGGTTATCCTTGATGGTGAGCTGCTGGGGTACGATGGTCCTTTCGCCGATCCCGAGTCCGAGGTAGGTCCACGGGCAGGTGCTCTGAATCTTCTCGGTAGCAATTTCAAATCCAGCTCCTTCAATGTCTTGAACAGTCTTTTTGAGACCAGTCTCCAAACAATAGTCACTCTTAGTGCATATTAGAATGTCATCCGTATGGTGAAAAATTATGGCACCTGGGAATTATTCTCGAGTGGGCAAGAGAATGCGGACAACAAACATTTGACAGATAGCTGGGGAATTTTTCATCCCATGAGGAAGTACTGTCCATTGATACCTTTTTAGAGGGGCTTGTCTACTAACTGATGGTACAGAAAATGCAAACCTTGGGGCATCTCTGGGATGGAGCAGGATGTTAAAATAGCAATCTCTGATATCAATGGCTGCCAGTTTCCAGTCTCGGGGGAGCACTGAGGATGAGGGTAGGGCTGCAGAGGGCCTATGTCCTCAATGACCTCACTGATCTTCCTGAGGCCTTGCAGGAGCCTCCACTTGTGTTTGCCTGATTTACGAAATACAAAGACTGGGGTGTTCCAAGGGCTAATGGATGGTACTGTGTGGCCTTTGGACATCTGACTTGAAACTTTTTTAGGAACAAGAATGTGTAATGAGTTCTTGTTGGGCAGAAATTGTTTGTAGTGGAAGATTTAAGGAGGTTTTGGAAATGCAAGACAGAGAGACCCACTTGGATGTGGTTTCTGCAGTGCTTCCTTCACTCTGCAGGGGCTGCACTGTTCTGTGTGTCCAAAGGTGAAGAAGGGAAATAATTAAGTACTAAAAAGTGGATTGTACTGGGAATGGTTGTGGTGGAGATTGCTTATTGCTACTTTTGAATCACTCAACGCTTTTCCTCTTGAAGAGTGCTTATATGTATGAAAGAGCCTTGGCTTTAATAGCTCTATTGGTAGAATTATACAGGCTGATGTGACGTAAGACCAGATTCTCTTGTGCTTAATGTATGCATGTGGCAACTTAAAATATGAAGTCTGTCTTAGCAGAGCTGCTGTTACTAGTAGGTTAGTTCTGCTTTCTCATTTTATCCTGTCTTATAGATATTTTTAGTCTGAGAAGGGCAAGCTTATTTCTGACCCAGTTGCACAGAAATCTTTAAAAAAAATAATCACTGAGTCATGATAGATGAACAGTAATGCACAGTAATGCTTGTACATATTTTGTTTCTAGATTTCTTTCCAAACTTTACATAGGTAATATTAACACAGGTAATTTTTCTTTAATAAAATGGGTGGCGATTGAGAGCTGTAGGGAGAGCACATGATCATCTAGACTAAAGTGTCATGTGGTAACATTATTTTTCTTTTCACAAATGTTTGACTAGTATAACTTTATATGGAATAGCAATTTATTAAAATTTTTTACTGTACCATATTTCATTGGACATGAGATACAGCTATAAATACTGCAGAAAATCCAAGCAGTTTTATGAAAAATGCTTCTGATTTTAAAAAGTAGGCAACAAGCAATGCTTTGGACTGCTGTTAAATCAGATTTTCTGTCTGTGTTTTTCCTACCCTTTCCCTTTCTTTTTGTAGGTGCATTTTACCTGGTATTTGAATATATGGACCATGACTTGATGGGACTGCTGGAATCTGGTTTGGTTCATTTTAATGAAAATCATATTAAATCTTTTATGAGACAGCTAATGGAGGGCTTGGCCTATTGCCACAAGAAGAACTTTTTGCACAGAGATATCAAATGTTCAAATATTCTACTAAATAATAGGTATGGATATTACTTTAAAATATGTAAAAAAATTGTATGTTAACAACATCTTTAAATCATTCTTTCAGTCTTCACATTTCACCTGATTGGAGTCATTAGCAAAACTTATTTTCTAAATTGCCTAGTCTCTTTTAAATCAATTGTAAAATACTAATCAGTAATGTTCCTGCTTAACACTGGAGCCTGCAGCTGCGTATTAAACTTAATCTATATTAAAAAAGAAGACTGTCTTAATCCTGCTAAGTCAGAGTACTGGGGAAAATTATCTGAGTTCAAATATATGAAAACGGAATTGTAGGATGTAAGTGTTTAAAGTGCCATCTCTTTCTGCCATCTCATTTCAAGATGGCACTGTGGCTAGGCTGGTTGTTCATGACAGTTCTGAGGTCCTCGTCATCATCAGTCAGGATAATGCTTTAGAAGAGTATTTGATCAGGCATGTTCAAACATGCCTTAACTTGCAGTTATTGCAATAATCAAAGGGGGAGAACAATTTGTTTCTTACTACTTTAACACATGGTAATTACAAATCATATCAGTAGGTGTGGTGCTTTCAGTATGCAGCAGCAGCAACAAATAAAAAGTCAGTGTGAAGATAATGGATGACTTCATTACCGACTTGTGCATCATAACCTGGAGTACAAAATCCAGGGAGCAACATAAGAGCAAGGTTTATAACAACAAAAAAGGGTATAGTTAAAAAAAAAAGGGTATGTAGTCAGCTCTTGGGATTCATTGTCAGAGGAAGTTTTCTGGATAGCGTCAGGAGTTTCAAAAAAAGCTGGACACATTCAAGGGTAGGATCATTAACACATGGTAATGGGAATGGACAGGGATCCCTGTTTTAGCATCCTTAACACAGTGATTATGGTTAGTGGTTAAGTATGAGGAAGATGAGCCCCAAAGGGAATGGGTTCACATGTTCTTCCTAAAAAACTACTGCTGCTGTTGGAGATGAAACACTGGGCAAAATGGATCAAGGGTCTGTTTTGATATGCCTAGTTTTCTCCAAATTAAAATTTCCATTTCTTTCTCCTTTTTCTCTTAGAGTGAACTAACACTAGACTGCTCTCAGCTCTGTATCCTACTGCAGCCTTGCCAGATTATGATACAAATTCTTAAACAGATGTACATGTTCCTCCCCATTACTCACTGTGCCCCCACACCTAATCTTATTACCTGCTGATCTCCAGGGTTAGTGTTTCTGTATGCACCTTTGGGAACTCAGAAGCTGGGTGTAACCTGAAAGTGCAGAAGAGTGTCTTATGGTAGAGGAGGAGCTTGTTATTTACTGTGCTCACCAATCCAGGTTACAGAGTTGGGTTTTTTCCCCCTAGGACAGTGTCTGAGCATCCTTAGATTTTTCCACCAGTAGCAGAAAAACGTGATAGTAGATCTGAATAATTTTAAGCCAGTGTTTGAAAAATCCTATTACCAGTTACAGCCTGAAGCCAAACATGTGGATTATGTATCTTTTACATAGGCAACTTAAACAAATTTTTGAGCAAATGCATTTATCTTCTGCAAATCCATTCTCGGAAATAAGCATGTAAATTTGAGGGGAACATTTCTTTGTTTATGGGTGTTCTCCATGAAATCGGAGTAAAGGTCTGAGGAGAAAAGCGGATGGAAACTATAACCTGTGTATTTTATCATCACAAAATGGTCATGTACATGCTGTTACCACAAAATCGTCATGCTAGCAGCAAATCTTGCCATAATTTGATAAAATAGCATGGATTTGAAAGCGATGGGAGTTACAAAAGTTTATTAGTACAGAAAAGGAAAATCACGTATAATAGTCCAACATTCATTTTGTGTATTACAGAAGCTTGTAGATAGCTTTCTGTTTGAGTCATCCTGACTTTACAAGTAGTGGGAGTTTCTGGTCATAAAGTAGTGCCTTTTAGCTGTGGGAATTGTTAGGCATGAGCTCTGTATTTTCTACTCTTTCCCTCATATATGGAAAAACTCAGGAATGGGTTAGGGGTTATGTCATTCAGCAAGTTGGCTGCTGAGAAAAATAGAAGACCTTATCAGGTCAGTAACCCTGATGTAAAGGCTGTATTTAAAATGTACAAGCACAGAACAGGACTCTGATGGCTTCCTAGAAGGAAGTATGACTGCTGATAGATGTTTGCTGTACAAATGCTCATGCTAGCAGTAAGGCTTGAGAAAATAGCAGTTTTTTCCCTCCATTTTTTCCTGCAGAGTTACTGACTAGAATATTTTATGATATAGAGCTAAATTTTGACTAACATCCAGTAAGGTAAATGCCATTTGATAAGCATACCTAATTTTGTTTACTTGTCTTTGCTATTCACTAAGTTATACTGTTTACTGAAGAGATGCAGAGATAGCAGAGCATTGCCTCTTCATTGATCTGGTTTGGTGAAGATGAGTTGAACCTGTTTCAGTCTTAAACTTCCCCTGATCTTGGGGGAAGAAAGCTTAACAGGATTAACCACTAAATAATTCTTTGCTTTTTCCACCAGAGGGCAGATAAAGCTCGCAGATTTTGGGCTTGCTCGGCTGTACAACTCAGAAGAAAGGTAAGATACAATTATACTGTGAAAAAGCATTCAGAAGTTTAATGTTTTTGCATAACTGTTATGAGGGACAGAAGACTGTTTTGTTTAGAGGAAACGTTGCTGCACTATAATACAAGTAATTACTTAGGAAAGTGAAAGAAATACATGTTGTCTTACACAGCATAAAATCACAGAAGTCTCTTTGTGCAAGTGTATTGCTTTTCCAGGTGTTCTGGATAAATAATGGTAGAGACTGGCCATATATTGATTGGAAATTAAGTTACAGTCCTAAGTTTCTGGTCCTGTAAACTTGTGGTTTATTCTGTTGGTATACCAAAGATGTTATTTAAGGAAAGCAAATTTTTTTTTTTCTGACACAAAGTATCATACAGTTCCTATTCAATAAGCATAACATTTGTGTAAGATTTAACTTTACATTTCAAGTGGTTCATTGTATTCTTTAGGCAGTCAGTGCTGTTGAATCTGCTGGAAACAGAGATACAAGTTTAAATAAAAGTTATTCTGAAACTTCTTGTGACTTGTGCTTCTGTTGTTCTTGGCTTCATGCTCATACTCCATGAAACAGGTGCACAGTTTTTTATGATTAAAAACTTTAGTATTTACTTTGTAATGTAGTATTTGTCATGTGGAACTGACTTTTCAAAATCCAGGCTGAATGTTTACTACAATAAAATGTCCCTGAGGTGGTTGGATACAGAGAGGTTGGATACCTGACCTTACTTTGATTTCTGCATGTCTACTTTGAAAAATAATGTCCATAATGTTAGGTTTATGAGTTTATTGTTTTCTACACAGCTCTTAGGTTGTTGATAAATGTGTTAGCATTAGTTTCACTGAGTTGTTGTCTCAGAACTCTTATTTCAGGAAAATATGCTTAAGTACAGTTATGAAAACTGTTGGGTATAATAGCAAAGTGAAATAATCTTAAGTGTCTGCTAGCTAATTATTTTTTGGTTTGGATGTACTTAATAATAAAAGGATGTTATCCTACCTTCTTGTTTTTACATGCACCAAGCTGGTGTAATGGGTTTTTTCCTCTGGTTTATCATGTTTTGCTTGGGTTTTTTCAATGTCTGTTTTTAAATTAATTTAAATTTTGTTTGTAAAACTAATTGTTCATTAAGGATTAAAGGTTCAGTGTCCTTATAATGCCAATAATTCATTTTACTGTACATGAAACAGCAACATTATTATGCCATTATGCATAAATGAAACCAAGATTAAGATTTAATTAAGCTAGCTAATAGAATTGCCAGTTGAACATGGGAGAATAATTAGAATCTCAGTAGATTTTGGCAATTCTTTTGTCATTCATTTCTCTTCTGACGTGCCGTAACAGATTTAATTAATGTATATCAACAAGTGTATAATAGCTGCTGTTTTTAATTCATGTACTTTGCATTTGGTTTATTGTTGTTTAGAATTTAATACAGTTTGAAAGGGTACAGAATTTAGTAGGGGCATAATGGGGGGGAAATAAAAATTTAAGTAAATTCCAATTGGTTGTTGTAGTTGTGCTCCTTTAAATGTTATTCTGGTAGATTTAATGTGTTTGGAGTAGGACATATGACAGATTGCATGACAAGACAACTGTTCAATTAAAAACCACCATATACTAATACATATGAGCAATGTATCTGTAGAGATAGTTCATACCATGGAAACATTTCACAGAGGAATGCTTGATTCAGAGATAAATATGATAAATGATGGGATTGTTTCCAAAAATGTACTATGTTTTCAAAAGGAAAAGTTATGTGCATTAATGAAAGAAGGACTCAGATGATTTTACAGAAGTGATACCTGTACTACTGAGAATGCTATAAGAGCTTGTTAGGCTTCATTCTGTGGTTGTTCATACTTAAAGTTACTCTTTCTGTTTGGAGTTACCTAGTGTTGGTAACATTGAAAAGCTGAAAAAAACTGAAAGAATTCTGGAATCACTTTTAAAGCACCCTGAAACAAAATCAAAATCAAACATCTCTTTTCTGCTTTCATTCTGAACTGTTGATGCTGTAGTTCAGCCTGTGCACAAAAAAAAGTGTGTCTGTGTTAGTAGAAATCTTTGCTTTAGTGGGAGAATGGAAAGGATTATTCACAGTGACCAAAATTTCTGGTTAGAGCTGTGTAGAATTAAAGATGTTGTGAAATACAGGAAGATACTAGAAGCATTCTAGGCTTTGGACTCAAAATTGGTGAATCATGCAGTTTCAGAAAAAGGCTTTTATCTCTTTTGCTCATACTTCAAGAGGGAAAAGTGACTTTTTCCTTCTTTTTAAAGTGCTTGTAGAGGTCCTATATTCAGTATGGTAATAGCCAATAGTTGTGTGAAGTTACTGCTTTTATCTAAGTGGGTTGTGCTCCTGAAATGACTAGCAACGTAATAAATATACGCTGTTGCTTTCTGAATAGTAATGGAGATACAGTACTCACATAGCATCAAGGTGGCTGTGTGATTATTATTTATATCTTCAATCTGACTGTTTATAGCCTTCATCAGGCACTTGTGTTTGCTTTTGTGCAGTTAGAGCTTTGCAGGACTAAAATTAAAAGAGAGTGGAAGATTACTTCTGTGATGCTGTTAAGAACAGTACCAAGTCCTTAAGGTATCATTTTTTCAGAAGTGTGATTGTACTAAAATGATAGTCCTCTCTTTTTCCTCCTCCCAACAGCCGACCATATACCAACAAAGTTATTACGTTATGGTATCGGCCTCCTGAACTCCTCCTTGGGGAAGAAAGATACACACCAGCAATTGATGTCTGGAGCTGTGGGTAAGAGTTTGGATAGAAGCATAGCAAGGATAAAAACAAGCCAAAAAAAATTTTAAAGGTTCTATCAATCTGTACTGAAAGCCATAATGATGGAATTTTGTAAATCTGTTTTACAGCTGTATCCTGGGTGAACTTTTTACAAAAAAGCCAATATTTCAAGCAAATCAAGAACTTGCTCAACTGGAACTCATAAGGTAACTAGCAAGCACTGCTACATAGTTGGTGCCTCATCAACTGACAGGTTTCTTTTCTTGGTATTAAAATCTTAGATAATGCACTTGCAAGTGCTCACTTACTGCCCCAAGTGAGATGTTAGAGGTTTTGAGGGGCATTTAATACAAGTGACTTTGGCACAGACATGAAGAGTTTTTTGTGAGTGTTCTGTGTTCCTAGCAATGTACCCTTGATTAGTAAGATGGGTTTTTGTAGAGTAGCTGGAGTTGCCTATTACTGAAATTTTAAAGAGAGAGTAATCAAAATGCCTGTAATTTTTAAGATGATGTTGCAGCTTGCTTGCAGCAAATCAAATGAGAACATGGGCAATAATAAGGACAGGGTGGATTTGGGAGGAACAGCTATTTAGCACGCTGGCCATGAGTTCTTGTTTCAAGCCTACCATGTGCACACCTGGGCTTTATTACTTTTGCAGGAATATTTCTGTTCCCTTACAAACTGCCAGACATTTGGTGGAGTTAAAAATTCTATTTTTTTCCTTGTTCTCAATAAATCATAGAATGATAAGTATCTAATTCAGTGGAACCAGAGCATCTTTTTCTTTCTCTTTACTCAGCAAGCAGTCATGATGACTCTGACATCATAATTGACATTGTAAATGAGGAGAGGTGCTCTTTCTAGAAACAAGGGGAAAGGGGGGTGAGTCCTAAAGAACTTGGTAGATTTAACATGTTCGTTAAATGAAAAAAGTAAACAGTAAATGGTCAAATTAACCTAATAGAAAATATTACAAAGTTATATACTGAGATACTTTTCAAAACGGATTGAACAGTAGCATGTTTCTGTGTAACATGTTATTAGATGGCCTGAAAAAACTAAGGTTTTAGGAGGTGCAAAGCAGATCAGTAGTAATTTTTGGCATAAGAATTAAGCTCAGGAGTTTGGGAATTTTTGTTTTTGAGCACTAGATGGCATTGAACCACATCAAAATGAGTAATTCGAAGTTTTTATTTCTTTGTGTTTTACCTCTGGTACAAAACTAAAACTTTGTGATGTCCTTCTGCTGGAAGCTTCTGTTTGTAGCTCATTTCTTGTCTTCACTGATGCTATGCATTTTTTGCTGCTTGAACATATGTCAGTTTTATCAACATCTCTGCTGTGATCATGTTGCAGTCAACAGTTCTACATTTATCTTTTCAAACTTTATGAAAGATAGGGCTGAAGTACATTCTGATAGTAAGAGATGTATTATTTTTATTGTCCCTCCTGAAAATTACGTACCCCAAGCAGTATAAAGTCAGATTGGTTTGCATAGCACCTGGGGCGTAAATGAATAGATCATTAGGTCTCTTACACTAACCATTTAAATCTGATGAAAAGGAGGGCTGAACTAAGGAAATGTATTTGCAAAATGTCATTTTATGACTGCCTGCATCAGAATTTGAAACATTGCGTATATGGAAATACCTTATTAGTTGTTCTGCTTAGAAGTGTGGTGTTGATCAGCTTGTGCTTAGCCATCCTTGGTTGGAAAAAAGAATGGGGATGGAATGTGAGGCGTAAGAGTACTGGCAGTTCCATTTGTGGAGGTAGATGAGGTTTGAGACATCAAACCCATAACTGAAGTAAAAAATACAGAGGCTTTCTAGTGGTTTCTGCCTTTAGGACTTAGTGAATGGTTTGATTTTTTTTCCTTCATGTCTTCAGCATTAAATAAATTCTCAGTGAAAATTGCTTTTTCAGCTATTTGGTGTATCTTTCTTCAGTGACGTTGGGAGCTAAGGACATAAAAGTTACTCTAAATGTGAGCTATCCAGTTCCTCTAGTCAGATACCTAGAGTACTCTTCAGGTGTAATTGGTAAAGTTTTTCAAAACATTTGTGTAGAGGATGTTTGGGCTGGACTGAGGCCAAAACAGTAAGTTTAGTCTGTGTGGGGTGATTACCCTTTGTAGACAATTCACCATTGTTTAATGGTGTTGGTTATCTGACAGTGGAGAAATTTTAGCTAAAAATAACCTGAACATGAAAATTGAAAATTATTTTTGTTTTCACTGTACTTGCAATAATAAAAATGACAGCTGTGCTCAGTTGTGGTTTTGGATCTCATACCCTTTTTTCCCTTCTTTTTGGTACAGCCGAATTTGCGGAAGTCCTTGTCCAGCAGTGTGGCCTGATGTTATAAAATTAGCCTATTTCAACACAATGAAACCAAAGAAGCAGTATCGTCGAAAGCTGAGAGAAGAGTTTGCTTTGTAAGGATAAAGAATTAGTTTAATCAACCATAATAGCATTAAGTTTTCCCAGAGACTTTATGAACTTCAGTATTTTCTGGAGAACGAGCATAGATCACGTAAAAAAAAAAAGGCTATAGGTTTTTGTCCTTCCCATGATAGCCACCGAGCTGGTATTAACACTTACTTAATAGGAGCATCAAGAAGAGGAAAGGAGGCCCTCAAATTTCAGCCACCTGTCAGCCTTTACCTAAGGAAATATTTGTTTGGTACACCTGCCTGTTGCCTTGTCTAAAAAACAGCTCAGAGTACTTAATTGTTTTTTATTGATAAAACTGGCTACAACTAAATATGTAGTCTAGTTAACATTAGTATTTTGTGTCATAAACTCATTAAACAGAGAGGAGTTACCTGAACCATGTGTTCTAAAGTACTACCATTGGACTAGTTTTGTACATATATCACAAGTAAAAGGTGTGGAAAACAACTGTAAGCTTATTTTAAAGGGGTTGTTCCCCTCCTTCAGGTGCAGTGGGTTTCAAGAGAAATGTGTCATCCTGTTCATACTAATGAGACTAATATCTTTGAAGCAATAGAATTATTGTCTGTGAATCAATCAAAAGTCTGGTGGTAAATTTCAAAATGTATAGTAACAATATAGTCTTGGCTTTAAAATGTGGATGTGGTTTTTGTAAGGACATGGTTTCAAGCAACGAAACAGCACAAGGCAAAGAAAGCTTGGGTTATATAATAGCACAGGTAGTAAAAGGTGAAGTTTATTTCTCCCTCTTGCTATCAAGCTCAGGTTGTGGGTGCGTTTTGTTAGTGTATAAATTACCTAAGGACTTACTGATCATCTTGGAAGGGATGTGTTCATTACAATTTTTCACAGATGGGTGTGATACAAAATGAAGATGTGACACTTTCCTCTGTTTTGCACTTTGTAGCATCCCACCAGCTGCATTAGATTTATTTGATTATATGCTTGCCCTGGATCCCAGCAAGCGCTGCACAGCTGAACAAGCTCTTCAGTGTGAGTTTCTGAGAGACGTGGAGCCATCTAAAATGCCTCCTCCAGAGTAAGTAATTTCCACTGGTAATGCTACTGAACTCTAGGAAGTGTGAACATGCACTGATTTCAGTAGGTTCGTTGTGGTTCAGTAAAGGAGATGGTGGCAAAAATGTTGACATGTACAGTGGTTGAAAGGTGATTCTGCAGTTAAAGGCCTGTGTAGCTAAGTGACTCTAACATAATAGATAAGAGTTGATTTGTCATTCCTAGAACTAGTTACTGAGTTACTACCTTTAAAGAAAATACTCTTCTATGAGTATTTTTAATATTTATAAAGCATGCTCTCCCTTTTATTTTAGTTTATCAGTGTCTACTTTTTCAAGGGATTTTGAGGTCCTCCATGAATCTGAATTGCTGTGTTTGATGATAGAATGACAGTGGGTATTGAGTTCTGCACAGGTACCTGAGAGTTAAATACAGCAAGTTGTTTCATGAGCCTTGGTTTTACAAGCAAGAAGATTGAAATTGTGCAGGGCTGTTCCTTTCAGTTTCTCTAGAGGAAGTGTATTGCAATGTCCTGTAGGATTTTTGCAGTGACTTTGCAGTCATTTTAATCAGTGCTAATAATATGGGAGTATGTCCTAGGGAAAACAATGAAAAGGTACTAGAGAATCTGCAGGTCTCGTTCTTTCCTCAATATAGCTGTCAGAACATAGAATCTATGATATTGTTTCAGTAAACTGAACCTTCAAGGCAGCCCGTACTGACTTCTTTTTATCTAAGGATTTTTTATCTAAGGGTTAAAATTCTCTCTAGACTTACATACTGTTACATACACAAGGTTGTTACACAGAATCACAGAATGGGTGAGGTGGGAAGGGACCACAGTGGGTCATCTGCTCCAGCCTCTGTGCTCAAGCTGGGTCATCCCAGAACAAATGGCACAGGACTGTGTCCAGATGGTTTCTGAGTATCCCCAGTGAGGGAGACTCCACCACCCCTCTGTGCAAACATTACTAATGTTCCTGAAAAATGGGTCCAAGAGGTTTCATTGCTTGAATATTATCTATATCACTGTGTGAAAATCAGAAATCGGCAATCTCGAGCTGTTTGCTAAAATTTCAGAACCACTTGTACAGCATGTTGCTTATGTACATTTTAAAGTAAGTGAATGGGAAGATCATCTTTTCTCCAGGGATGTGGTAATGCATCCATTCTAGAAGCTGACATATGGAAATTCAAAACAAACTAGTCACTGGTGTCCTTTTAAAAATTAGGAGGAGCCCCACTCACTTTGGGCACACAACAGGAAAGTGTTGACTGTTCTCTTGAGACACTGAAGTTCTGTTTTGGGAAGGAGCAGTTATTAATCCAAAGAAAGTGACATGCTGATTGGGAGGACCATAGGATACTTCTCACAATGAGATTTTGCTTCCAGTTGTTTTTCAGAAAATACTTGGCAGGTGGAGGGAGAGAATGAAGGAAACAATTGTCATAATTGCCTTTCCAGTGTCTCTTGTCATTTGTCAGCTACTTTTTCCATGTTCCTGAGTGACAGAACTGCTAAGACAGTTAATACATAATAGGAAAACATAAACCATTATTTTTACTGCCCATCTCAGTATTTCTCTGGGTCTTGGTGTTCCTCAGGAAATCAGAATTGAGAGGCCTGCAGGGAACTGTAATGGATGGACAGAATTGGTGGCAGATAAGTTTTGTAGGAGAATTTTGCCTCTGCTTTCATATGTCTTACATAGGATATCCCCTTGTTCTTTCTGGTATCCCAGCTTTGGTAGTATCAAGTGATATTTATTCTTGCAAGTTAGTTCTGCAACTTTTTCCCTTTCGCCCCCCCCC
>VWZP01005277.1:5332-39277 GCA_013396995.1 Dicaeum eximium | reverse complement strand
TCCTTTCATATTGAAAACTCAGTTATCTGGTAGTATGCAAGTTGTATTTCAAAGCAACAGTGCAGCATTGATTTTGAAGTTCTGAATTACACAAATAATTAGGGAACTAATTCTCATTTTAAGATACTTTCCCCCTTTTCTGCCAGGAGGACTTGTACTTCTGAAAGAGTCACTCAGTAAAGAGTTTTCAGCCAGAAAAAGCAGGTCTGAGATTTCACTGGCATTTGAATGTTTCCTGATGTATTTCCGGGTTCCAGCAGGTTCACCTTTCAGAAGTTTATTTTGTATAATTTAAGTGTTTTTACCAGTATGATTAAAAAAAAAAAAAAAAAGGGAAAAACGAATTNAAAAAAAGAGGGGTAAAACTGATTATCTCCAATCGTTCTTTGCAGCCTTCCTTTGTGGCAGGATTGCCATGAGCTGTGGAGTAAGAAACGCAGAAGACAGAAGCAGATGGGCATGACTGATGACTCTACAGCAGCTAAAGTCCCTAGGAAGGATCTGTCTCTAGGCATGGATGAGAGCAGAAACAACACCCCACAAGGCATGCAAACTTCTTCCCAACTCAAAACTCAGGGCAGCTCTAGTGTAGCACTTGGTCAGTAATATTTTCAGTTCTTATAATTACCTACTACTTGGATTGCACCTCTAGAAATTTTAGATGTTATTTGCAGAGTATTGGTGTCTCCTGGATTCTTGAGGGAGGAACAGAATTTTAAGTTTGATCTTTATTATGAAAGATTTGCCTTTGCTTTTGGAAACGTAAGTGTTCCTTTCCAATTTTACCTAACTTTCCAGCCTGGTCAGAGCAACTAACTTGTTTGCTCTGTATTTTGAGGAGATTTTAGCTCTTGCTCATCTATAATTCTTTGGTAATTCCACAAGCCAGTGGCTGTTCAAAGTTTCTCACCATCTCCATAGATTGGATAAGCTTTATTGGTATTGACAAACTGATCAGAAGGCAGTGTTTAGAGCAATTATTTCAAATTGAACAGATTCCATCTGCATGTTATGTTAGTCTTCAGCTTTCCAGGTTGTTGGGGCTAAATCAAGTTGTAAAAAACAAAACAAAAACAAAAAACAGCAAAAAAAAACCCCCGAACAAACACCAAAACCACCACCCCCAGAAGCTGGTATAACATGAAATATCTACCTCTGTGAATTGCACTGCCAGTAATTCTGAAACTTAACCAAAGTATCTTGCTTGAGACAAGTTTTACAAATACAGCCAAAAAAGTAGTGGTTCCAGTATGGAGAGCATTTGAGATACTCAGCAGTTAAGTGATAGTTCTTACAAAATATGTAGAAATACAAAGCGTAACAACACCAAATGGATACCTGTAAGTTAATGTTAGACCATTTTTGATTCTGCAAAGAAACCATAAATCCTATGGCACTGATAGAGGAGTTCAGCTAAAAAACACAGGTTATGCATTCATAGCACCTGACAATTCTATGATACTAACCATCTTGAACCTTAATTTAACAGTAGACCAGAGTTCCAAATATTCTGAGCAAATATACATTGAAAGTAGTTATTTTGGTCATATTTTATTGCAATTTATTGCCTCTTGCTCCATTAATCTGGTTTCTCACTGTAAACTGGCTGTGAGATCCTGCTAATCATATGTTTAGGCTAAAGTTTTGGCAGCATTTTCAAGAACGACTTTCTGTAACTTTTTCTCCCATCAATGAAACTATGCTAGAAGTTGAGAGTCCAAAAGATAGTTATCTTCTTTGTGCTTCCGTAACAGCCTGATGAGAGACTACTGTCAGTCATTAATACTGACTATGCAAAAATAAAAAGAAGCAAATAGACAAGGAATCACTTAGACCTATATTGCTGTTTACCCATATGTACACAGAAAAATATATCTAGATATAAAAGAAGACAGTATAATTCTCAGCGGAGCACAGAGGTGTTTCCTGTATTAAACAAAACACTTCTGGAAGCCGTAATGCACCTGAAACAATATTATGAATAAGACACATTATATAACTCCATGACCAAATACATGCTTTAGCCAAAACTCTTGGATTTGTTTCTAAGCACCCCAAAAGGAGAGGTTAAAAAGACATTGTATCAATTGCTAATATTCTGATTCATTTGTGGGACCCCTGGTTATTGCATTTTGCAATTTAAAGGAGCTGTTCAGAGCTCAATAATTTTATGACAGATTTCTCAGAATGGTTTCCTGTTAAAATGAACTTAAACCTAACCAAAGAGTATGGAATAGGTAGATTAGTTTCCCTGTTTGCCATTTTTCTGATGAATTTTCACAGAGAGTCTGAGAGAAGTTTTAACATTGAGTATACCATCCTCAGATATGACAAAATCTTCTGTTAATACAACATCTGAGTGAGCGTCAGCAGTACAAGGCATAAGAAATTGTGATTTATTTCTTGCTATTGCCAAATAAAAGGTGGATTATATTCATACATACATAACAGTTTTGAAGTCCCTGGATTCCACTTAAGGATGTTTCAAATGCTTGTATCCTGGTGCACATCCACAAATAGAGTTGAGGGTTGTAGGTTTTGCAGCACTTTCCAGCTGTGCTGCTCTTAAATCTTGCAAAGCAAATACTTAATATTTTTGTGTGTCATGCATGGCTTCTAATCTGCTGTTAATTAATATATTGGTAAGATAGCACAATGGCAAGGATAGAAAAAGGACTGAATGTGTTTGTGCTGACCTGGGTTAAGAAAAATTCAGAGCTCAGCCAGCCTGCTTACACACTCATTTTCTAATTTTTAACTGCTTTCTTCTCTAAGTCATTTGCTCGTAGGGCATGTTGCAATCCATGCTGCTTCACTTCTTTCAAAATAAATTACCACACTGGGTGTTTGGAGCTGAGAAACTACTTTGATATTCAAACTTGCTTATTCATATTCCCCTGCATCATCATAATCTGCTCTTATTTGTGGCAAATGCCATTTAATTGAATTAACTGTATATTATCATATATTTCCTGCTACTGAGTGATTGACTTCTTCTCCCTCCAAGTCAGCACTGCCTTTTGCATTTATACTGTGAGCTCCTAGGCCACCTAGAGCCAGGTCACTTGGGCAGGTATTAAAACCCAGATGCTGAATTAGAATGGACTGGAATACGACTGGAAACGGATTTTGCAGATGGCTACTTTTTAACAAAGGGTTGTGATATGTCAAAGATAGGAAATTTTATGGGGGTTGGAAGTGTTACAGCTGCCTAAAGCAGGTGGCCTTAAGCCCCAACTTAGTTATTTTGTGGGAAATTGAGCTCTAGCTTGGTGGTTTTCCATCTGTCTAAGTGTGTGTGTGCACCTCATGGAAGTCACTTTGGTTATGTTGGATCTTACTGTTCCATTTCCTATAGATACTCCCCAAAGACAGTTAATATGTAAAAGCATTCAATTTCTGTGTTGTCCAAACCCATGCTTTGCCAGTCGTGTCAGCCATGCTACATTAGTCTTCTTTTGAGTTTCTGAAATATGCCAGTTCCAAATAATACTTAAAACCACCTTTTTTGTCTTTAGCAAAAACAAGCACTGGACAGCAGTTAAACCAGAATGAAGTGGCAATCCTGCTAAACCTGCTACAGTCTAAAACAAGCGTTAGTTTGGCACAGTTTGCCCAAGTATTGAATATTAAGGTAAACCCAGAGACTCAGCAGCAACTAAATAAATTAAATCTTCCTGCTGGAATTTTGTCAGCAGGTGAAAAACAGTCAGAACAGCAGCAGCAGCAGCAGCCGCCGCCGCCTCCGCCACCACCTCCAGAGCAGGAGCCTCTAAAACAGCCGATGGTCACGCAGCCCCCTGTGCCACCTGCTCAGCTGGGTCAGCCTAAAGTTGAGACTGATGCTGCCCAGGCAGCTGTGCAGAGTGCATTTGCTGTTCTGTTGTCTCAGTTAATAAAGGCTCAGCAAACAAAACAAAAAGATTTTTTGTTGGAGGAGAAGGAAAATGGATCAGGAAATGAAATGTCGTTACAACTCAGGCAGCCTCCAGAGCCCGCCACTCCTGTGTCTGTCAGCCGGGACGACATGGAATCTCCAGCACCTGGCTACCCACATCTGATCAAGTCATTATATATGTCTGCAGGTACTGAAGGCCTTTGTTTCTAACCATACCTGGAGCACTGGAGATGCAATAGTTTGGGAGTAGAGAATTAATGTTTGCCATATGAATCTCTGTGAGTGTAGGAGATTAAATTGATTTGGTCACATTTAACATCTGGCTCAGAGAATTTGTCTCTTAGTCTAACATGTGCCATGCAGACAGAGCAAACAATGATAGCCAACCTAAGAGGTACACAAGTATTAGTGATGAAACACTGATCATTATTCTGGGGGTTGGGGTTTTCTTAGTGGTGAGTGTGATGGTGAAGACAGTCTTTTCTAGCAAATGCATAGATGTGATATGCCAGTTTTGACTGTGTGTTTAGGTAAAGCTTATTTTGGTTAGACAGTATTTTATTTTGGGTTCTAATGCTGACTAGAGTAGTTCCTTAGGGTCAAATTCAGTGGTTACCTGTCTCTCTCACACACACATGGCTAAAGGTTTCCATTGAGGTATAGTAGTAGCTTCTGTAGTCTTCTTACAGTTTAGAGCTCTGTTCATCTTTGGGGGTTGCAAATTCAGGGTTATTATGGTGGTTGATATATTGTTTTGTGGTGTTTGCAGCTGTTGAAAGAAATATTCTGAAGTGCTTTGGGGCTGGTTTTGGAGGGTTTTGGGGGGTTTTTTGAGAGGTGGGCTTTTTTGTTTGTGTTTATTTTAAGCCTTGAGTTTTGCTGTTTTTGATAGGGTGGCCTTTTGTCCCGTGAGACTTCTATCCTTATCTGTGAATCTTTCTTGATCCTTCTTTGAATTTTTAGTGTTTGTGTTGCTTGTGTTTTTTTCTGGTTGTTTGGTTCTGCTGTGTTTTTTTTAAGGAGCTTGTACTGTTTTTCTTTAACTGGCTGCCTGGTAATCTTAATTTAAGGAGAAACCTGCATCATGCTCCTGAGGCAAATGAGCTGTTGCCAAATTTTGTCCAAAATAATCAATATAACTACTGATAAATTTAGGTCATAAATTCATGAGAATTGGAGTTTAACAAACCTCTATGTTTTTCCAGGAAGGAGTCCTTTTCTTTCTGGTCCTGTTATTTATATACTTTTATTCCAGAGCTTTTCTTTCTCATCTCTTAGGTCAGGAGGATTTGGTCAGACAGTCTGAGATGAGGCTTGTGAACCGAACGCCTGAGCAGGAGCGCCCTCGGATCTTGCCTCCAGACCAGCGTCCCCCCGAGCCACCGGAGCCTCCGCCACTCACTGACGAAGACCTTGATTATCGGACAGAGAATCAGCATTTGCCTCTAAGTAACTCTTCAGGAACAGATCCTCACGCGGGAGTGAAAGCAGCTCTTCTGCAGCTGCTGGCTCAGCACCAAGCTCAGGCAACAATGGAGGAGCCAGTACAAACCAGTGTGGATTATCAGGCCAGAGACTCCTATGTAACAGCCCCAGACTACAAGGATAACTTTGGATCATCGTCCTTCTCATCTGCCTGTTACAGCACTAGCGATGGAATAGGAAGCGGATCATCAGGAGTATTAGAAAGGAGAAGTTTCCTTGGAAACTCAGATATTCAGCCTTTGGATAACTACAGTACTGCTTCATCTCACTCTGGTGCTGCCCCTCCTCCGTCGGCCTTTCCAGAATCCTTTCCCAGCTCAGTAACTGGTTACGGAGACATTTACCTCAACGCTGGCCCCATGCTGTTCAGTGGAGACAAAGACCATAGGTTTGAATACAGCCATGGCCCCATCCCGGTTTTGGGGAGCAGCAGTGATGCTTCCACAGGGCCAGAGAGTGCGCACTCTTTGCCCACAAAGATGCACAACTATACCTATGGAAGTAATTTACAGGAAAATCCCACTGGCATCAGCCACATGCATGGACAGACTTGGACTTCACCTGCCCAAGGACCTGGCTATTCCCAAGGATACAGGGGACACATTAGCACGTCTGCAGTGAGAGGGCGAGGCAGAGGATTACCATATTGAGTATCTGTTTTTCCTCAGGCACATCATTTTTATCTGGAAAAACTTCTTTTTTCCCCCCTAGCTGCAATTTAAAGCAGCAATTCAACAGACTTGAATAATGTTAATTCAACAGCTTTATTTTTATGTGGAAAAGGGTCTTGCATACAGTAGAAAAAAATTTAAAAATGCTTACAACTCATGCTGTTTAAAAACTAGATGACTTGATTGTACATGTTCACAAACTCTAGTTCTGACTTTTATTTTGTATTTTGGCAGTTTTAAGTGAATGCTAAATTTAGGGACATCAGCTTTTTATGGCACTCTTTCAGATCTTCTGAACTATGCACATTTGTGCTGTTTTTGTAAGTTTGGACCAACTTTTATGTAAAAAAAAAAGAAATTTTACAACAATCAAAGCAGGGCACTGATTTATTTGGTATTTTTCTTTTTACAGAACTACTTTTAGTCAATGGTCACTGTCAGTCTTTGCACTGCTTTCAGTGTTATTGTGGAAGGTGTATTCGTGCTCATTTCAGATAATAAAACACAACCTTTCTCTTGATGCAAAATTTTATAAATATTTGGTCAACGGTTTTTTTTTTCTTTGAAGAAAAAAAAAAAGAATGGGTGTTCTGGTAAAATGTTCTCTCCATCTCCTACGTTTGTTTATATAAAAACTGTTTTACTTGAATGGTAAGTGCCTTAACATGTAAGCTTAAGGTCTGCAAAAATTTGGAAGTACTTCGTAGGTCGCTGTGAACATAATGCCTAAACCTAGGTAATTATAAAGAGAATTCAGATAATAATAAGAAACTCAAGCAGGTCATGATCTCGTGGTGTTTACTTCATATGGGCCAGTTACTTAGAGACCTGATCTTACCTGGATAAAATTGTAATTTCCAAATTGAACTTAATGAGAAACGTTGAGAGTGAGGAGAAGAATGAAGAGTGTAGTTTTTCCTCAGCTCCCTGTTGGAGTTGTAGTAAGTGTTTTAGTTCGTCTGCCAAATGAACTATATTTTATATGTCCTTACCAAGTGATGAAATAGTTTTTTTCTCTTAAATGTCAACAGCAGTAATTACTTTACTTTGTGTGAAAAGCTGACACTGTTTGTCTTTCTGCCCCAACTACTGCATTGTAGGAAGTAACCAAAGGAAAAATGACCAGTATTTAAAGCAATGGCAAAATGTCTGACACTAGTTGTAATTCGCTGTAAACTTGTGATTGTGCCAATTAATTCATTTTATATCTACTGTTCCACAGAACATTAATATTGGAATTGAGTGTCTCGGAACAACTAAGATTATTATAGTTAAAACTCTTACCAAGAGCCACTCCTCATCATAATTACAAATTCCAGCATGTTTGGTTTTTTGTTTCCTCTGACAACAAGTAGTCTCTCCTGCAGAGAGGAGGTATGGTTATATTTTGCCTGTACATAAAAGGATGTCTTGAAGCCCATATTGGAAACAATTTTCCAACTGATTATCCAGTTGACAAATCGGTACCTTATGTAACTGAGTGTTTAAAAACTACTTTTTAACAAGTAAAATTTCTACTTACACTATTACAAATGTCTTGTCAATGACTTTTTGGATTTTCAGAATAGAAGCCAAAGCTGTTGTTTGGTTTAATTGAAAATCCTGATTCATATATGGCTAATTCCCACACTGTAGAGCATGGAGAAACTCCCTTTGCTAACTGTGTAGTGTTTGAGGATCTGGCAGATGAGGAATGGAGAGAGTCCTGCTGCTTACGCTGTCCCCAAGTCTGGCAGTTGCCTTCACTAGACAGAGCAGAAAATCCTGCTATCTGAAAATAAAAGTGCCAGGTCAGAAACAAATACTTACTACCTGAATAGTCTGTGCTTAAGAAAGGCAAAAGCTTCATGTGAATGACAGTGCACTGTCTTTTTTTTCCCTGAGTGAGGACATCCCATAGCATTTTAAAGACAGAAATTATTAGTGTCATTTAGATACAGACAGGGTTGGCCAAGGCTCCTTGTTTACTAATCTTTGAAAAACCCAGACCCACAAATATACACACAAATTGCTTTTTATTTGGTATTGGTTTTTTTCTAGAATCAAGCTTTCAAAGCTTATATGCATGTACTTTCACTAAAGATGTGCAGTCTGGGGTTACTCACCTGCACTTGAAGTGTAACTGCAGGCAGTAGTTGGCTAAAAACATGGGTAGGTTCAAATGGAAACCAGATCTCAAATAACTAAATTAATTGACTTCCAATACAAAAATACAAGGAAGAAGTTGTGTCTCCTACGTTCCATTTTGGACATAAAGTTTCAAGTCATTTAGTTAGCTTCATTCAGTGCAGAGAAGTTGGTCCTCTCTGCATCTGTAAATGAGTGTGCAGTTACCTTACGGGCTGGCTGTACTTTCAGATGTTGTTCTACCAAAATGGATTTCAGTCTTTGGCCATGAAAAAAACCCCAACAGCCCCAACACAGGTAATCCTGATTGTGAGGAGAGAGGAGGTGCAGTAAACAATTGACTTCCAGATGAATCTGAAACAAAACTCTGGCATGCTGTAGCAGAAGAATACTGTACAATGACTTTTCTCCAGCTTAAAGATTACTAGCCTGTGACTTTGAGTGCTGTATTTGCCTGGGACAACAGTGTTGGGATAATTTGGAGGGAAAGTTAATGTATTTCCATATGTGATAACTCTAAAAAGATTGCCTTCTCTGCAACCCAGGGAATCTTCTTGGCTCTTTTGCTGACACCTTTCCTCCTGGGCTGGTGCAGCTGTGGAGCTCTGCCCTTGAGGGTGTGGCAGGAGGATTGGTGCCTGCAGCCACTCTCCCCTGGCCTGGAGCTGTGTCTGGGCAGGTTAGCAGCTGGGGAACTGCCTGATCTAAGGACAGTAGGTCCACATTTGTACCAGACCTCTGTATTGCCTGTCAGCATTTCTTTTGAATTAAATCACATGATGAGGTGCTTATGGCAGCCTTTTACCCTTTTGCGTGAGCTCCACTGAGCAGAGAGCCTGTCCTAGTTTGGCATTTTGCATCATGTGGCTCTTGCACTTTTGATGCAGTAGTAAACGTTCTGAAAACAGCATTATTTTTCTGTGGAGCCGTGGCTTTATTACTTTCTCCCTAATTCCTTTGGGTTTATGTTTTCCGTGCTGCAATTCCAAAGTGAGCTACAGAGACCTGGATACCACGTCAAAAAGTAAGTGTTGTGTGTTTGTATTTCTAAGTAAACAAAGTGAAATATTGTAATAATGGACTATCAAATAGCAAGTACTTCATTATTTATATTAAGTGGTCTTTAGCCATACCAGGAGGAAGAAAGTGAGCACGACTGGACTGCTTATGACCATGACTTAAAAGACTTGGACTATTATTATGCTCAAATTCAGCCAAAGGAAAAGGAAGCCGCTTTTATGGATTGCTAGTTGTCATTATCCTGAACAGAATGAGCAGTGCTAGGGAAGAGATATAAAAATACATGTATCCTTAAATGTTAATATAATTTCTTGGAAAAATAATTTTAAAATGTCAAACTTCTGTAGTTTCGTATGTTTCCATAAAACGTGGTCTCTTAAATTTTCTCCATCCAACAGTAGTGTCAGGTGCTTTCTAGAAGCAGAGGTAGTAAGTGCCACGTTTTAAGTTCTTATGGTTTTGAGCACTCTTCTCTTTTTGCTTTCAGTTTTGGTGGAGGCAGTTTCAGTTTTGGTGAAGTTTACGGTTGGATGAGTTTAATAGATAATTGTGTGGTAAAAACTGAAGTACTGAAGTAACACAGGATACCTCTTGTCTGCAGGCAAATAAGGTCTTGGACCATGAATTCTGTTTCCGAGAGAGAAAAATGTCAGATGTGCTACTTGCATTCTTCTTTTCATTAATAAAACATGCAAGTGTTTTACATACAACATTTCTCCAGTCTGTTCTGTTCCAGTGTTTTTTACATGAGGAAATTTTGGCTATTACCCTTCTTGAGAGTTTTGGGATGTTCTGTATTTGCAGAAGTGTGTAATGAAATTAAGGAATCACCAGAAAATTTATTTGAATTCTATATTTAAAAATAAAATTACCTTGGGCTGACTTAAAATCAAATTAACTTGCTTATCAGGGTGAAGAAACTTTATTGCAGGAGTTATTTCGAGACAGCTTAATTTAAAATAAATTGTTATGCTTCAGCTTGCTTACTCTTTGTTATTTTAAGCCATTTGTATATAAAATGTATTGTGCGGCCTGTAAATAAAATACATGAAAATTGAAGTTCTTTCCTTGTTTTCCCTCTCTGGTTGTCAAATAACATTTCAAAAGAACATTGGGTTAAACTGAGAATGTTTCCAGTGCATTGAAATTCTGCAAGTTACTGATAAAACCCATACAGTCCTGGTTCCAAGGAGCTGCAGGGCCTGGCAGTGGGAGCCTTTGCCGGCAGCGTGGATGATGCGGGAGCAGAGGCAGCAGAGCATCCCTCTGAGCACTGACGGTGCCCCAGGAGCAGGCAGAGTGCTGGGGCTGGGTGTGGGACAGGGGCTCTGCAGTGCTGAGAAGCTGCTGCTTCAGCACCTGTCAGCTGCTCAGCATGGTGGGCAATGGACAACGTGACATTTTTCCTTTGCAGTGTCCAAGCAGAGGTGCAGTTAATATTCTCCACCACCATCTCTTTAAAAAGGATGCTGTGCGTGTTAGAAGCAATAGGAGATCAAACCCAAAGAGCCAGGTGTTTTCAGTGTCTGGTGAGACACTGTGAACTGAGCTTGGCTTAAGCAACTGTGCTTTGAATGCCTGAGGCTTTTCTCACTTTTCCCCTACTGTATTAGTTATCTAACAAAACCTTTTGAATCTTTCAATACATGTTATACCTCCATCCAAAAATATGGCACTTGCTGTTACCTTCAGTTCTCTTGAACTTGAGGTTGGGCAGAGTGCTGCACTTGTCATTGATAAAGTCAATAGATGAAATAGATTTTCACTGCAGTGAAAATGCAGTTGGAAGTTACAGGGGCCAGCAGCAGTTATATAGGGGTCATTTGACATCAGGCTGACAAGATGTGTAGCTGCAGCCCAAAACACCTCACTCTGGACACAATGTTTTGGTGACAGCTACAGTTAAAGCCTGACCTTCAGTTCTGGCGACAAGCTCAGGCTGCATTTCACAGGGTGTTGACTTGCACGTAGCACATCTGGCAGTTGTGTGTAACCAATTCTAGTTGTCTGCTCCGTTTTTCTCATGAAAGCTGCTATTGCAACTCATAGCAAAGCTGTGACAAAGTTGGCTCTGGTATATGTTGGAGCATGAACCTGAAATGGTTTGAGAATGGTGCAGATCCCTTTCATTGAGCTCTTGCTGCCATATGGGGAGCCAGCTCCGCAGTAAGGTACCAGTAATAATTCCAGTGGGATCTGCATGGCAATCGATATCCTCAGCTGCAAGTCAAATAGCATCAGGTGGAAGAGGAGATACACAGGTAACTGCAGAACAGCCTGTATCAACACAGAGTAAGGAATGGGTCTATGAAATTGGTGGCAAGAGAGGAAACCAGTCCTCTTGTCAAAGCCATGAAATATTGCCTGCTAGCTTTAAAGAGCAATGCTGTTTTGCAGAAATTTATTTTAAATTACCTGAACTGGGATTAGGTTGTTTCTATTTTTAAGGAATGCCTATAAAACCTGACAGGCCATATGGATGAACAGGATTAGAGCTGCCAAACTCCCCCACCACGTGGAAGAAAATGAAAGTTGGAGCACTTTGCAGTTGCAGTAAAGATGGGCAGAGAACTTCATTTGACAAATAAGGGAAACTGTTGCTTTTCCCTGTCAACTGCATTCACTTTGATGGAGCTTGAAGGTTTTGCTTTTAAAGTCATTTACTTGTTCTGGCTACTCATTTTGGGGCTTTTTTTATTGCATATGGAGAGAAGGCACAGTCAGAGTAACTTTGAGCCTTATGGTAATGTTTTCTTTTCCTTCAGTTAGAGCAGCCCTCGCCAACAGGCAATACTCGGATGACTTCACACAGCACAGCTGCAACTCCTGTCAGCACTTTGGGCCATACTATTGATATGGCAAATTCTCATAACATGGTGAATGTACCTTTAGTAGGACCTTTTGCAAAGAGGCTTTGTGAAGATTTTTTTTCAATATTAGGAAATACAGTGTCAAGGAGACATAGCTGGTTAGAAAGGGGAATACTCGAGAGTAAGTGGCACAGAAACCAGCCTCGTACTCACAAGCAGATCTGGCAGCTGTGTGCTGCCCTTACGGCAGCTTGGGGGAATAAGTGGTTAGAATTTAACCTGTGCAGATGTTCCTCTGCTGTACTCCCTCCTGTGTGCTAGGTTGTGGTATCAGTTGCTAGAGGACATAGCTGGAACCAAGTGTTTAATGTGCAGCAATGTCTAACACAGGTGCATTTTTCCTTTCCTCCTGCAAGTTCTTTTCAGATCTGTTTTACAAATGTGTAAAGCATGCCATTAGGTTCCATCATGGGGAACAGCACACACTCCCTACAGCCTTTCAGGGATCTTGGTTTTGCCCAGGTGGCAGTGGTCAGGAAGCACTGATGTCTGCTTGCCCTGCCTTTGGGAGCCTCTCTGAGCATCAATGCCCTAAGAGCTGCCAGTGCTGCTTTCTCTTCGTGCTCTGTCCCCAGGTCACCCTGACAAAGGAATGGGCTGCAGAGAGAACTGAACAGAAGCCTGACTTTAGGAGGTAATTTTCCCTTGAACAAGGAGCAAGGAAGAGATCATTACTTTTTTATTTTCATTCTCCTTCATCCTTACCAACTGCAAAAAGGATCTACAGGAATGGTTTCAAAGCAGGACCTGGTTTGGTGGTGGTTTTTTTGTTTTGGTTTGTTTTTTTTTTAATTTTCTGTTTTTCTTTACTGGTGTTGCCCTTCAGAGAACATTTGGATGTTAGAAACCGCCTGCAAATCAATGTAGGATTGAGAAATTGTGACTTCCACTTCACAGCTAACCCAGTAGGCAAAAAATACATGGAAGTTACAGAAGAGGAGCAGGCCATTCCCTGCCTTTCTGCACTAGAGCTAAAATTAAAACACATCTCCACACTGGAAAACAAAGGATGATGTGCACAGCGTACAAAAACAGCAGCCAAAGTTCTCCATATGCAGTTCCGTAACCCTTCCTGCCCCACAAATGCTCTTGAAAGCTCATGTCATCCCTGGGCTGGAATCCTTGCCTCAGGACAAGGAAGGCAGTGGACCTCCGGACTCCACAGACACTTCCCTGCTTTCTTTGCAGAACAAAGATTAATTGTGACCATTTTTTAATCCCATTTTTTCTAAAAATTTTCGTGAGGGGGACGGCGTAGGGAATGGACTGAGAACTACAGAAGACATGGGAAAGGAACAGGAATCTATTAATGCTGTATATGAGAAGAGGAATAGTAAATAATTATAGTAAATAATAAAGTTCAAAACTTACCTGCAAATAGTTTGGCAATTCCACATCAGGAAAGTATTACTCTAAACCTGGGAGATTTTAGAAGGTATATACATTTTTCTCCCCAGACTGCTTCTTGTTATGGATTACAGATCCTGCTGTGAGACTTCCAAGTACATACGTTTACACAAGACAGTGAAACAAGACATGCAGGTAGTAGTAATAATTTTTATTTGCAAACTGTACTTGCCGTGACAATGCTGCCTTTTGGGAATAATAATAAAACAGCCAACAAATTCAAGGGAACTTTGCAGACCTGTTCTATCAGAAATTCAACCCTATTTCAGCTTTTAGTGTCAGGTGAATTGGAGATGATCTTCTCTTTCAACTGATCTCCTGGGAAGCTCCAATTCAGTTTGGGTTTGGGTATTTCTTGCTAGTCTCAACTGTTACAAAGCAAATTGTTTCTTCATATCCAGGGAAACATTCTGCATGCTTTATTTAAGTGCCTGTCATTTGTTGCTACCTTGCAGCCTTTTCCACTGTTTTTTTTTTCCCCTAATTTTTCATTCTTTAGTCCCGTATTAAGATTTCAGCATTATGAGAGCTTTTGTATTGTAAAAACTATTACACAATGCCCTTCATTATAGGAAGCTGTAAATCAAAGCACAATTAGTATTTTCATCAAGTTCTAAAAATACTGGATTATTTGAGATGCAGTCCCAATATAAGGCTTCCTCCTGTCTTGGCTGAAGTATGTTTCTGTCTAAATATTTAGTCCATATGACATGTTTGTGGTGGCAAGAGCAGAAGGGGAGTAAGGAGCATCCAAGAGAACTAAATATGGTCACTGCAGTCCATAATAAAATAAGGAAGCTGGTAGTTTAAATTTAGATGAAATCATCAATTTCCTCTACAGAATTGGGAGGAAAAATGCTATGAGAGGGATTGGTTATATTGACTAAATAAAAATAAAAATGTTTAAAACCTTCTTCTGACAACACAAGAGGCTGCAGTTAACAGGAAGAAGACAGGATTTCATATGCAGAATAGAAAGAACATCAAATATAGATGCTTCACTGATACTCAATTTGAGGGAATCTATTTCTTAAGTGTGATGGATATTTAAAACAGCTCCTGCTATAGGAAATGCTGATAACTGACCAAGTTTCTACACGATGCACAGAGAACAGTTTGACAAGATAATATCAACATGAAAAACGCACAATAACTTGCTTTGCTGTGCAGAGTGGTTAACAGGACATGGGCTCCACCCTTCCCAAGAAACCACCATTTGCTTGTGTAATGCCTTGAAAAGTTGTGAAACTCTGCTGAAGGATTTCACAGGACAGGAGAGAGAACACATCCACAGCAGCATTATTAAATTCATCAACACATAAACAGACCCAACAAATGGGATTCGATTTCTTATTGGTAGGATGCTCCAAAGTGTGCCAGGGAAGCTGGCAGCTCCTACTGTTCTTCAGAGCAGTTCTAGAACTGCTCCTAAATGGGAAGGCAAAAGCTGCCCCAAGTTGTCATTAAGCACTCTGTGGGTAGTCATTAAAAAAGCAAGAAATCAGGTTTGTAACACTTACACACTCTATGTTTTGCCAAACATTATCTACATCACGTGAAGTATTACATATTGCTGGAATATAAATTCAGCATTTGCACAGCTTGGCCACTACTATGAATGAATTAACATTTCTAGGCTTGATTTTCTGTAGCTTTTAAAAAATAAAATGCATTAAAAGATGTATAATTATGGTGATACTTCTATGCTTTAGAAAGTGATGATGTCACTTAAAGCTCCTGCCCAAAAAGAGTCCCCAACCAAAAAACCCTTCAGGACCTGAAACCTCAACTGTGGAAATCAATTTGTGCATTATTTTTCTGTTTGGAAGCATGGAAAGTTTATTACAATACATTTTATAATACTGTCACAATTGGCTTTCAGACTCATTAATCTGAAAACCTTAACCACAGGAGATTGTGAGAGCAGGTGCTGCACGAGATTAAGCATCAATCAGTTATGGAGACACTGATCATTAAAAAAAAACCTTTGTGTTAAATTACTGCCTAGTGAGCTAAAGACTGGTTTGCTCCATGATATTTGCTTGAGAATCTCCCACTGGAAGGGGCTATGCTTCTGATTATACCAGAAATAACTTCCATATGCAGTGGAATTCAATAGAGTAAATATTCCTTTTCTAAGGAGACTCTAACCTCCATTGCTATCATGTTGTGAATGAAAACTTAAAACTATTATCTTAGGTTGAAATTGTTCCTGCTGTCGTTGCAGATTTTTGTTCAGACTAAGGATGAAAACCAGAACCCCTGTTAACTTCAGCAGGGATTTCCATTTAATTCTCCAGTGTCAGAATTTTTCTTTTAAACTAGGTTGGGGGTTTTTAATAAAACCACCTTCCATTAAAAAAAATTATGTATAATTTGGCATACATATTTTGGCCACAGAAGACTCTCCTGGAGAGCTGTGAAGCACACAAACATGTAGGTTATCAAAGAAATAATGGAAATTCTCAACTATTTTAAGTTCTTGAATGCTTATTCTTTTGTTAAGAGCGATGTTTCTGAGTCTATTTGTATTCTCTACAGTAGATTTGAAAGGTGCCTGAGGAAATCAAGGAGTTCTTTTCAGAGCTCTATCAGAATTTATTTAATGAACATAGCAGAGAGTGAGAGAGATGCTCACAGAATTAAACAGCTACCACATATCATTAGCATGTGTTGGAAAGCATGGCTGACTTTATACTGGCATCCCTCCTCCCAGGAAGGCAATGCATTTGAAACTTGATCTGGAAATGTTATTGATTAGGGAATGCAATAGGGAGAGCAGAAAACACCAGGTTCTCTTCTGCCACTAAACAATGATAAGGCTTAAGCAACACATCTCTTGCTGTTAATTCATTTTTCCCATATGCAAAATGCTGAACTAATAACGTTGTCCCCTCTGAAGACTGATGTGATGCTTAATGAAATACAATTAATGTGTTGGTTCAGCTTTATATTAAAAGCAATGTTTACATCTGTAAGGTGAATTTCTGTTTAGCAGGATATAGGGATTAAAGCTCTTTCTACAGCTGTGAATCACTGTTCTCCTGTTTGCTCAGATCTTCCACACTTGCCTGTCTAGAGTAACAGAGAGGCAAAGTAAACAAAAGATGAGCCCTGATTTCTAAATCAGATATAAAGAGGTTGTTTGTACCTCCAAAAAGAATCACAAGAGATGGAGAGACTTCCACTAAAATACCAGACTTTGTCTAGAATTTTTTTTTTTTTAAGATAGCAACTCTAGTTTAATGGTCCTCTTACCATAAGATTACTGTACTTAACAATTTCCTTTACACACTTTAGGTATATAAAAGTTGTACAATTTTGTCCACTTTTTATATGAAAAATAAATTTAGTTTGATACTATTTTCAGACAGAATGAATTGTATTATTAACTTCAAAGTTTAACAAAACTCGTAGCCAGAAGGTTCATGAAATATGCATGAGCCCCAGTACTAAATCTGCCTTTTTACTGGATAAAGGCATGGAGGGCTGGTGGCTAAAAGTGGCCTGGTCTGGAACTCCCTCTGGGATTCTTTCTGTTCTGATGAATTTAAAAGAAGGATGAAGTGACAGCAAGCAGATGCCTGTGTTTACATGACTCCAGAACAGACCTCTCTGGAGAGGAGAAGGAAATTCCAAGAAAAAGCTGAGCATTGTTTTGACTCTTTCCGCCTGGGATACCACAAAGGCAAATCTTTAAATATTAAGTGTCTTTGTTGTGGTTTAAACAAAACTGGTGGTTTTATGTGGGAGTTGCCAGGTGAGGTTCAGACATAGCATTGTGCTGGATTTCACACGATATGCTTCTTTCTACCACCAACTGATGGACACTGAGATTTGGGATTTGACCAAAATCTATGTAGCATTTCTTAGTAAAAAATGCATTTCACTTACTGCTTTACTTTATGGATACTGAAAAGGTCTGTATCCCATACCTCTTCACAACTAGGATCACCACGTTATTCATTTTACTCACTCTTTGGGACTCAATATGTATAGATACTACCTGTAACTTTAAAACCAATTTTTCTTTACCATTTTGAAAGATCCTTAAAACTTGCAAGTAGTAAAAAGAAATGATAACCAAAAATTCAACAGGACCTCAGGACAAAAATAATGAAGCAGGAGTGAAAACTGCAGGCAGAAAAAACAGCAGACATGTTACAGATTGAAGTACCTTTGTAAATTGCTTTGCAATTGATGTTGCAACAACAATATTATTATAAAAAAATTGTCACTGGCAGCTCCCATTCTGAGATTCACTGTTGGAAAAACTCACTGGAATTAACTTTCTTGTTCCAGCTATCAACAAGCTTAGTTTGAAACATTTTAAACTATTCAATCTTAATCTGTATGATTTGAAAACACTTCTATTTGCTTTGTCAGAACTAGGGAAACAGTGATAGTTCAGAATTGAAAAATCTTCTTGTGATGCACATAGCTCTGAACAATAAATTAAATGTTTATTTTATAATAAACAAATCAATACAATAAAAAGAAAAAAATTATTTATGGGTGGCTTAAGTCACAAGAGAGTGGAAGTCTTTTAAGAAATATCTGGTTCAACTGAAGTGTCAGCCACAGAAAGAATATTGGAAATAACTGATGGAAAGTGACTCCAGAGAAAAATGCAGGGCTTGGCCATAATGTTGTGGAGCCTGTGAAGAAACAGAGTGAGGGAATGAATTCAGGTCTTACTTTTCTTCAGCCTTCTACCCTTTTGTGTCCCTTACAGGGACACGTTTAACGTGTTCTGGACTCTTGCACATGTTCTGTGCTGATGCTGTGGGATATCACACATGACTGAGAATGACTTGTGCAGAAGGTGTGTTTTTGAAGGTGCAGACCCTTTCACCAAACTGTCTCCATGCCAGGAGGTGCTGGAGGGGCAAGGCAGCTGAACTGATGATCCTTGCCAGGCCTGAAGCGGGATTATTGATTTTGGGATGCTTACCTAGAAACAGATTAGTTGCTGTTAAAGCCATATGCTTTGACTAGATGTGTTTCTGCTGTTTTTCTCTGATACATTAATACAGTTAGAATGACACCAGAACCTTGCTTTTTCCTTCTGCTCATTGAAAGGTTTCAAGACTGAAAGCAGTAGCTCTGTAGCAGATCTTCAGGCTGTTCAAAAGTGTCTAAGTAGAATTTAGCACTGAAGTAACCAGCGCTGGACTGAAGCTGAACTATCTTTTCAAACTGGCAGTAAATGATTCAGTATATTGAATAGCAAAGGTTCCTAAGCAGACAACCTTTTCATTTCTGCTGCCCACCAAACTCACCTCTCTCAGAAGTGCACATCTGCTTTCTTGTCATTGATGGATTTAAAAACAGTAATACATCCTGTGGCTGCTGGAGCAAGAATACCCGATTTTATGCTTTCATGAGGTAGTTTTCCTCCATCCAACTTGGTGTACTATCAACGAGGATATCCTTAGTGGAAATGTAAATATTTAAGAGATGGTTGTGTTGGGAAGCTACCAGAAAGAACTGGGATCAATGCAACACTTTCCCTGTGCTTTCTTCTTACACACTTTTTCTGTTGTCTTTTTAGAGTGACTTTGCCTGTATGCTATTGCTAAATTTGCAATGTTTTACAGAGATTTGAGCACCACTTATCCGCATGTTCAGTAGTGGCTTTTTTAAATCTGAAGGGCGGCCACTATGGCAAGGTCATGTCTGTGTTTTACACTTCTCACTGTACATCTGGCAACAAAGTCCACTCCTCAACCAATGCAGGCTCATTTAGATGAGTCAGTGGGGATCTGTGTGACTTCACTTGTTCTCATAATTCTGTCATCTCCAGCAATGTAAACTAACAGGACCTGTAGGGACTGACTGTGGTGGGTGGTTGGATGACACCAATTCCATCAAACCCTCCAGCAGAGCCCTGAAGGGTGGAGTGAGCCTATTCCAATGGAAAGGGCAGGGAAGGTATGCTTATTTCCATGGAAAACCAAGGCAGAAGAGCCTTGACTTATGTCTGCTGTATGGAGAGCACTGAAAAAGAAAAAAGAGGGGGAAAAAGAGACAATAGAAACTCTCTGAAGAGGAAAGATTAGGGTAAGACTGCCTAAGTTGTCCTCTCTGGATAGAGTTGGGTGGGAGGGTGTGTGTATGTGTTACAGAAAAACAACCCACCTTTGGTAAGTCCCTTTAAACTGTTTGCTTGAAATACAAAGTACACAAAGCCTTATGGATATGTTTAGTACTAGAATCTACTTTGCAAGCTGTAAGACCACAGAGATATGGTTAGTGTTTACTGGGATGATCTAATAGCAGAGAGAAACTCAACTGGCTGTTACCAGTAGTACATGCACAAAGTACAGATAGTAACTATTTCTTCCTCAGAAGAAATAGCCACAGCAGTGAGGATGACAGGCTACAGGAGAGCCAATGTATAAAACATGCAGCAATTGTTGTGAGAGGAAATTAAATACTGTCAGAAAATGCAACCAGATGCAATAGGTACCTTGAAAACAGGAATTCAAATGTTCTTTGCACAAGGTTTCTACACGCTTGGAATTTTATTTTAGAAACTATCCTAAGTACAAGAATGCTGCTGGTAGTGTAAGCTGTCTTCAGTTCCAACAGGGACACAATTTGGCAGCTCATTCATTTACAAAGAGTTATCACCGTCTCTCTACCTGTTGCCCATAGTGTGCAAACAGCTTTCCAACATGTGGAAGTGAACAACCCAGTAATTTGTCTTACTGTAATTTGTCACAGCAATCAGGAGGCTATTAAAAATTTACAGACAAGGGAAACAGCCTTAGCAAAGAGCAGTGGCAAGTAATCAATAGATTCTCAGTGCCTTCTTATAGTTATTAACTCAAGTTGTACTCTTGGACCATTTGCAGATGTTAATTCTCCCTTTTATCTTTGTTACAATCCCTGAGATTTTCAAATCCTGTTTTTTTCTTAGCTTAAAAAAAAAAAAAAAAGGCAAACTAAACTTCACAGACAAGTGGTGAAGACAGTCTCTTCTGCAAACTCAATTGTAGGAATAGTAACATTAATTTCCAACATCTGTTAAGGGAATATAGCTCAAAGCCTTCTTTTACATTAACTTAAAAATTTTCATAAAGCCACAGGAGGTGGTGATTTAAGAACACTGCAATTGCTACTTACAATCCAATTATTGATGATACTACTCCTAGCTGGCAATCTGTGTTTTTTATAGCTTTAAAGCTTATGTTAGCCCTGTTATTTGTGCTTTATGCTGTGCAGTCATCCACAGAAGCTGTCAATGAGCTTGATTCCTCTTCCCTTGTTTTAACATCAGCTCTGTGATGCTTGAAAAGAAAATTATTTCCATTAGAGTGAAAGAGGTTTTGTTCTTCCCTTTACTGGTATACTAACAATTGAACATCATGTTCAGCAGCTTGAACTCACAGGAATTTCCTCATGCATACAACAACGATTTGAACCCATGGACTCTACAGTAACAGTTTTTAACTACCTCAAATACACAGCAATTAGGCTGTGGCAAAACACATATGGATACCAGGTTTAAGTGTAGTTTAATACAGCATCAAACAAGATGGTTACTGGTACACAGAAGCAGGGTAGTACATGCAGATTTTTGGTGCAGATTGCAATAGCAGGACTGTCAGCAGCATTAAAAATTTCTCTCTGGAACTGTACTGGTATGACCCCTTTCAGCTGCAGGAGTTACATTTCTGTATACAAATGCTTACACGACTAGTTCAGAACAACAATGTGCAACAGCCACAGATGTGTGAAAAAAGGGCAGTGGAATTCCCCTGTGATTTTACTGCAGAAGATGCTGATGAAATTTAAAATCCAGGATGTGCACCAACCAACCCCCTGTTGCGGTTTGAACCCCACACAGAGCAGGTGAAGCAAAATGGATTACTGTTTGTCTCCAAACAGCTCCTGGGCCCTGCTGCACTGGAATGGCCAAAGTCTAGGGGTAACCTCTAGGACAGGAAGGGTGGCCACACACCAAATATCTGCCCAGCTGTCTCCAGCCCAGGAGGAAAAAGTTTCTTAGTATCATCAAGGAAGCAATGCGGATGAGATAAAGCCTTTTTTGCCAGATCTAAGTTTAAAGGGAAGGCGTAGGTTTGAGGTCTAACATTCAAGAGTTACTAGTTTTGCAAAAGTAAATTCAGAAGTTCAGAGTGAGAAATCGTTAAATTCTAAGTTAGCAAAGCACACATTTAAGTGAAAATGGCAGAGAATGAAACTGAATCAGTTTGTGCCTTTTGAGATATCCAGACAAGAAGTTACTTTAGGCAAAAAAAATTTGGTTGCGAATGAATGACTGAATGCTGAAACTGCATTACTGTCGAGTGTAAACACAACTTGATTTTATTTCTTGTGCTGTAAAAAGTTGTTTGAACCATCTCAAATGACAAAAAAGTTTATCTAGTTCCCTATGTCAATTGGTATGCAAGTTTCTGAAAGCCTGAGACATGAAAATCATTACACAATCCTTCACCCACCGGTGTAGGCAATCCTTTTCCTCTGCCAGTTCCAAAAAGATAGAAGGAAGGCAAGCACCAAGATTTGGGGAAAAGAAATCAGTCTTTACTCTTAAGAATTTTGAAAAATATTCTAAGAATGAGTTTAATTCATAGCAAGACAATCATGTATAAAAGCACATGTAGGAATCTGAATTCAGAGCAATTGCTAGGCAAAGGAATAAACTGCAGTGCTGGTAAAAAGCACTGACAGATAAAGAGATGACATAATTTTCAAACTGTAACATTAGATACTTAAAAATCCCAGCTGCATGAGCAAATCCTCTGACTGCAGTGAGATTACTCAGAAGCACAGCTTGAAAACCAAACACACTATAACAAAACTTTTCTTTAGAAGGAAGGTGAACAGCTACTTGTAGAATTTCCATATAATGCATTTTTTAAATTCTCCCCCCTCTGATTTCTAATGAAATAATGTATATAAAGTTAAGAGCACATAAAGATGTCCTTAACAAGACAAGCAACCTGACTGCAAAAGCAGTTATCCATTCTGCTGACCAGACACATTTTACCTGGTAAGTGTTCCTAGCTTTGACATTAGGAAAATGATGCATCTCAATGCATTACTGCTAATTCTAAAGAGGAGGAGTTTAATACGAACCTTTAAAATCCCATTTTAATATTCTTTATGATTTAACAATTTCAATGCGTGTACTGAGTGACACAGAAGAATGAATATTCCACATTATAAAGCTGGAATGAAAATCCAAACCTGAAGTGCATTACAGTGCACATGCTGAGGTAACTCCCCACCCTGTGTATTGCTGCATCACACGTGTCCTCGGCTGCTTGAAGTTCTTGTTACTATTAATGTTCACTCTTAAATACAGCAGCAAACAGCAACAAGTGAATTAAATTTTTGCTGGAAGAGTTAGTCACAAGTTACACTTCTTTACAACAACTGATGAGAAAGTCAAATGGACTTGATAGAAAAACACAAGGCAAACAAAACAGAATGGAGAAGTGTATGAACCCAAACTTCTGAAAAATAAGCTAACTTACCTTAAAATCCAAGAAGTCTGTTGAAGAAAGAGCAGTGCCCATATATTCAGTGTGTTCATTACAGAGGAATCCCTTCATTAACAAGACATAAGCAGTATTTTCTTTCATGGGCTCATGAAAAAGGAATGTATTTTGTTCTTTACATTTTATCATTAAATGCTATTTCCAGAGTTGTACTGGTACTATGAAGTGGCTCCATTAACAAATGAGGAAGTGATATATTCTCTCTCCATCAGATGTTTGCCAAATCGTAAAAAGAAAAAGAAACTGGTGAGGAAGTATGTGCTTAAGCTTCACAGATACCATGGCAAAAAAGGCAAAGCTTAAATTGACTTTAAGAACATTATATTTATAGTTCTGAACATGTGTTAATGCATTTTACAGCTCTCCAACAATGACATATTTGAATTTTACTGTAATTACAGAATTTCTCCCAGAAGTCAGAAAGGTGAATAATTTTAAAATTTTGGTGCCGATTCTTGACCAAATGACTGTAGCCTTTAGCAGTGTGATGTATTTAAAATTGTTGAGTCATACCCTGAAGCACACTGAAGCAGCAATTTAACAGACACCATTGTGGAAGGTCTGCATGGATTAAATAGTGCTTCATGATTAATTCCTCAGTTCTCTTGCTGGAACATTTACCTTCACTGATGTCTGACACCTGATTCCAGGAGTTATTACCAGAGGAGTCTGGCTTTGATGCCTGGATCAACTGCAATGCCAAAGTAGAAAAATCCATCTTTGCAATGCGCAAGGGCAGCTCATATTGGCTACTGTGTAGGCAGTCCCACCTCTAACAGTCTCTTTTCTCTCAGGAATCCCTTACCTTTCCTTCCTCCTTTCCAAACCCAGACTCTTCTCATGTCTAACTGAGAACATATAATGGATTCATTCTCTTAAATACAATCGTATTTGTTTCTCCAAGATCACCAAATATTGCAAAAAATAAATTACATTTCAATCACATGGAAAACGACAATGAAACAGGGCATTTGATTAAGCACACTACAACTTTTTTTTTCCGTGAGCTTTACGGCACCTGACAAGGTTTAAAAAAAAAAAAGGAAAGAAAACTTTACACTTCAATTTTCACAATGATGTTGATTAACTTATGTATAAATTCTACAACTTGTCAAGTCATCTCAGTTCAGCTGGTACCTACTACAGATAACAATACTGATAGCTGCCATTTAAGACACCCTTTTTTGATTCTCAGATGAAGACTTAATAGATTATTCTTGATATCCAGCAGGCATTACGTTCTCAGTTCTTGAGGTAGCCTTTGTGGATCTAATACTAAAATCAGGGTCAGCCAGGGGAAGATACAATTGACATTCTTTAGATTGTGGTCCTAAGAGTACAAGAGACTCAGCACATTTGAACATATTAACCCTCCCTCAGAGTTTGAAGCTGTTCCTGAAGGCAGCATTAACTTAACACATCTTATGCTGAAACAGATAAAGAGTACAGAGGACTGTTCTACCTCAGCAAAAAACAAGTTACTAAGAACAGTTTAATAGGATTCCCTGTGCTTTTCTACCTAACTATACCTCAGGACTACAAAAATATCTTTTGAGTATGTCAAGAAGCTTAAAAGAACACATGTATTTTGAAAACTAAACTAATGGTTTTATTTAACAAAATTTTTGCACTCTACCTTGGCTTAAAAGCCAAGATCAATGAACAAATAGTGGTACATTCAACCAAAAAAATTATCTAAATACTACAGGCTTAACATGGCAAGTAAAGAACATGCCTGCAGCTGGAACTATTTCTTTTTTATTCTAGATTATGATATCCACTCCTAGATTTGAACATGGATCTTCCATGTAAAGACAAGCTCTTAAAAAACCCAACTAATTGTTTTCCTCTTAAGTATAAAAATATAGCATGTACACACACAAAACAATTCTCCTGGCAATGATGCCTGCTCTAAGTAAAAATAAATATAAAACAGATTAAAAAAAGATGCTATGCATGTACTAATGTCAACTGTGTAACAAAAACTGTCATTCATTCTGCACTATTCTGGCATGTGGATCCAGAAAGAACATTTGCATTTATTTAAGCTTGATGTTTTATGTGTTCTTTAGACTTAAATTGTCACTGAACAGACATGTTACTATAATCCAGAAATTTCTAATATTGATCCAAATCTATATTTTTTTAAACACAAAAGCAAATAATTCCGGAATTAAGTTTGTGACTCAAGTGTTCGTTCAACACATTAAACTTTCAAAAGCCAATACATTTGTTTCCTGAGATGGCTATAAGTCATGTTTCAACTTCACATTACACTGCAATTAACAAAATGCACAAAACCAGATGTTAACTACAGCATACAAGCACACTTACAGAAGTCACCTAATTTCAGTGTTGTAAACTGCTGTGGTATTGTGTTCACCTTAACAAAGCTCCTAAAATATTCTTTATACATTACAAAACAAGGATTTACAAAACTTTATTTCCAAGTTATTTCAATCTAAAAATGCTGAAACATAAAAAATACCACTTCCTAAGAGACTTTACAATAAAAAGCTAACAATCAGGCATGGGAGAGGTAAGTATATGGAAACTTGTTTTAACAGTCACAAATCAGTCGCTGGTGATTAAAGAACACTTTGTTCTTCAGAGCTGGTAGGCACTTCCACATAGCCAGAAATATAAGGTTTCCTACCACTCCTTTTGCCTTCCATACATAAAAATATCAAATGCAACAAAAAAGGTAGGATAAAACAGTGGACATGTGAGGAAATAAAAGTTTTATCTAAGGTCTTGATTATTATTCATCTTGTGTAAGTGTAAAGATTCTGTCCCAAAGTTTTCCTGACAAGATGGAATTATTTGGCCTTTAAAAGTGTTAGCTGAAATACCTCCCTTTTTTACCAGTGCATGTTGTTTGCTCACTGCTGTACTGCTGGTTTATGTCTGTAACAGACACTGGCTCTAGGCCAGCCCATGGGTCCTCAAGCATTGAAGGTCTGTAATAGTTTTCCACATCATTAGACACTCTTTTCTCTCTGCCATGCGCTGTACCAAATGGAGTAGATGTCCTGGGTGATCCCTTTGGAAGAAAACCATCAGGTAAAGAAACATTTAATAGTCTAATTCAAACTAAGGAAAAAAAATTTTTTAAAAAGTTAAAATGTTTCCTTCTACTGTAGTAGAGCTCTGTAGCTGATTATTAATCGGAATTACTACAACTCACTTGCATCTTCCTCAGAAATATTAACTTTAATGTATTTTACTTATGAGTGATGATTTACCAGCATAAGAAAAGAGCACCACCCACAGTCTTCTCCCAAATACTTGTTTACATCCCTCTGGCATATAGCTGCAGAAAAGCAGCTCATGCTATTTTTCATAATCTGTCAACAACATGTCTAACAAAAGCTGAACAACAAAACAGGAGTTAGAGGCTGAGGAAGAGCTGACAATATTAACAAGAGCAGAAGTCAAATATTAAGTACTTACAGATTGAACACAGCATTCTATAAGGCAAATAGCTACAAAGAATTCACTGGGAAAAAAAAAATCTTCTTTTAACCAAACCAGTGTTCTGTGAAATTTGAGAACAGATGACTTTATTTTATATACAGTTTATAATCAGTTTATAATACAGTTTTTATATACATTTTATAATCTCAGTGGTAATCAGTGATTTAGTTGGTATTGACTTTTGCAGGGAGCTTTTCATATTTGATTTTTTTTAAGATCAAGGATCACAACAATTGCTTCTGTAAAGCTGCTACAAGTCTGCAGCTTAAAGCGTGCTGCAACATAAAGGAACTCCTGTAATCATTTTCATCATTGTTCTCCTTAGATTTACTCCTCTAAAAGGTGAAGTTCTATCTAAATCTGTATTTATTTAAATTACTTTGTTTTAACAGAAGTTAAGCAACCCATACTAGAGATACACAGTAATCTCCAAGCGTGCCCATTGCATTCTGTGTGGTTGGAGCAACAGGATGCCTTGAGGCTGGTTATCAGCTTTTTTAAAGCAGGGTAAAAGCACTTGATTAATGACTGCTTTCCCCCCCAGTCCGCCACCCCTGAATTTTTGGATCAGCAGTGACGTATCTGAATTTGACTAGTAAGCCCTAACAGCATCTATGTAAACAGATCACACAAAACATTTTCTGAGCAAAACTGAGAAACAATGCCATAAAGTGAAAGACCCAATGCTTAGCCAGAAGAATAGATTTCACTCAAACAGCTCAAACCTATTTCTGCTAATGTGCTGTGGCAGGAACATGTTCATGTGTTTCCAGCAAGAACTTGTAGGAACTCCTCAAGTTTGATGATAATGGATACACAATCAAATGTGAGAACATCCATGCCTTATTTATAGGGCACTTGTTTGTAATGATTCTTTGCAGCTAGGTTATGTAGCTAAGAGGATGATCTCAAAACAGAAGTATTTCTAAAAGGTGGTGAATTACTATACTGTATCAAACCCCATGAGGGTCAGAGAATCACCTCAGAATACATCTAAAAAACTCTCTAAGGGGCAGGGAGTTTCCTAGAGTAAACTGACATGCTCTAGCATGACAGCGTAACAGAGATATTTATGTTAAGTACTCACATTTAGTAGTGAAACAGCAGTACCCAGTGCATTCTGTCTTAAACAAATATGAAACCCCACCATCTCTAAACCACCACATTTAATGAAGACCTTTTAACTTTGACATTGTAAAACAGATTGAATGTGGAGCTTATTTATTGCTGTGTTTAATCTGCAGAAGGCAAAAGAAACATGAGCTGATATAATGATCTGCAGTACTCAGTGAAGGAGCAAAATAATTCAATGGTAAGGCTCATTTATTTGGATTTATTTAATTATCTTAAATCTCACTACAATATGATCCAGGTCATCAGTAACACTAACATTACACTGACATTTTAGCATTTTTGCAATCTAGGAAATTTATTATTATGTAATAGAAGATTAAGAGCCTTCAGTACACGTTAAATTTAAACATGTAGATTATTTAAGTTTACAATACTGGTCATCTCTGATAGAGGAGAAAAGGAGCTTCCTCTCCTTCTTTTTAGGGAAGAAAATCAAAATGTGATTATTCCCATTACAGGCCTGTGGAAAAGAAAATCAGCTCTACCTGTACAAGTGAAACCATTCGGTGCAAGAGGCACTATCTGGTACCAAAGATAGCGTTAAAAAACTTTGTATTAGCTGTCACTAATGCCAACAGCCTTTTCTCAATGAACTTTCCTGTCAAAACAGTCAATCTATTCTCAGTACTTTTTCTCCAGATAACAAATCTCTCTTTAGAGTAGAAAACAACAGCTCTTAGAGCTATTCATTAAAAAGTTACTGGGTGGAGTAATACTGCCTTGAGACTGGGGACAGTCACTCCCTGTATCAGCTTGCTCCACCTGATGTAATTACAGCTGCTGGCATATGTACAAAACACAAAAATCACAACTGTACCATTTCAAAAGGGTGGCACTTCTTTTACTTTCTGTAATAATTTTTGCTCCATACCGTTCTGTATGGAATGCTAGCAGCTAGTTCAGTAATTCCTGCTGAGTGTAGGGAATGAAACATTACCCTAAGTGAATTCAAAGTGGAGATACGAAATGCAACAAAGACAAATCTCAGAATGGTTTGGGTTGGAAGGGACCTTAAAGATCATCTAGTTCCAACCTTCCTCCCAAGGGCATGGACACCTCCCACTAGTCTGGGTGGCTCAAAGCCCCATCCAGCCTGGCCTTGAACAATGCCTGGGATGGTGAATCCACAACTTCTCTGGGCAACCTGTTCCAGTGCCTTACCATCCTCACAATAAAGAGCTTCTCCCTAATATCCAATGTAAACTCACTCTCTTACAGTTTAAAGGCACTGGAGCATACAGTCCTGTCACTACAGGCTCTTGTTTCCAGAAACATGTTTTCATAAAATATAAAGCAGAAGCACCTCTGTGGTAAAAACAGAAAGTGCTGTAAACTAGTGGCCACATAAAGGCTGAGTTAGCCATTTCAGAAAAAGAGAAGCTCAGTATGTTTTTCTTCAAGTTTTCTGTTTGCTTCAAAGAATGAAAGTCCTTGAGCACAAAATGAGTACAGAATGCTAATGGCATGACATTAATAGAACACCAAAATAAATATAAATTGTCTTTTGGATTTTCCTAAGCAATTGTAAAGGGCCACTTAAGACTTTAATCTCAAAAGTGACTGTAGCATCGTAAATGTCAAAGGCACTGGAGTTCACTTAACAGGATCTACAGAGGAGAGGGGACAACGCCCACGCCTTATGAGAAACCTGATGCTTAGAAAATGCAGAAAGGCTTTCTACCTGAATCTGTTTATGGCCTCATGGGCAGAGATCTTGTCCACACCACAGCAGATGAGGACTCCTGGTTTATGAGACTAACTCCCTCCGTGATTGCCTCCACTGCCCTCCCAGGCAGAACAGCTCATGTGGACACACCAAGTGCAGACTCTGACATTTCCTCAGTCCTGGGCAAAGCTACAGACATTCAATGTCCTTCGAGTCTCTGAAGGAATTGCCATCAGGCCAGTGTTCCAAAACTACTCACAAGGTCTAAAGAAGGGGAAGATGCTGCGACAGCTTGACTCTGGGTTCAAACTTGCACCTTCTTTATGTCATGTTTCTTGCCTCAGAATGTGACCCGACTTTATGTCAGGTTTCTTACATGGAATGGAGCCTATGGGAGGGTTCCTGTCCTCAGGTGCTGATATGAAACAGCTCTGACTAAAACTAAAGACAAAAGGATTCCTGTACATTCTTCTACTCAATTAATTCTAAGGCAGGCTTTGAAAGAAACACTTAACTGAACAGCCAAAGAATGATCTTTTGAAGGGAAATCAGACATTGATGACATAAACTGTCCCTCCATAATCTGCAGCAGAAATGCCACGTGCTTGGCTTTTTCAAAAGGCACTGAGGTTATGCAATCTCATGGATAAATTTTGTAATGATCCCTTTCCACCAACTATGAGATCCCTGAGTTAACTGCATCATAAGAAAATAACAAAATACTAGTCTTCAATGGACACGTGGCAATGCAGTGCAGGCACATTAAGATTTTACTCATCTCTATTAAGATGTGACTTCATTATCATATTTAATCCTTCAAGTATCAATTAGAGCACCACAAAAATTTTATCATTGTACCGCACGTGTCATTTGTTACACTTTTATGGCTCCTCTAAATTCCATAAAGCCAGTTATATACATAAAGTTGTTATCCTGAGAACTCTCATCCCTGTGTGCATTGCCAGTCACATGCTACAACTAACACAGCTGGAAAAAAGCTTAACTCACAGAACCTGTTGTTGATGGTTTTCAGGAAAACTATACAAACAGAAGCTTTCTGTGCAAAGCAAAGACTTTAAAATGAGAGTCTATTATCACAACATATCACTCCTGCTTAAAGGAGCTTAAAGGAGCCTCAGCTTACTTCTCTTTATAACAGAGCACTCCTTTTCTCTGTCCCTGAAAACTCCATGTGGATAGGGCGGCTCCCACGATGGAGGACAACAGGGGCAAAGCAAACGCACACCGCGTTTCACCGCTGCATTAAAGGAAACTGCTCAGAGGGAGGCATGCACACCAAGGTGATTGCTGCCGCTTCGGCCGCTGCTTCATTCTCTACCTTCATACGCCAGAATACGAAAAAGAAAGTTGCACTTTTGTGTCGTCACAACCCGCCGGCCTGAGGCCCTCTTCCCTTTCCTAACCTCACAGCTGCCTGTGCTCTGTCCGCCCTCTGCTGCGGGGGAATGGGCGGGGGAGAAGCTGATGCTGCCAGAGCCTCCCTGTTCCCTGAAAACCCCGCTGCCGGGGAATGCTGCGCTGGCACAAGCCCCCGGCCTGTCTGCCCCCAGCGGGATACGGGCCTCGCTTACAAGCAGCGCCAGCCCATCCCTCCCTCCTTCTCTCCCTCCCGTGTCCCTTCTCGCCTTGCCCCATACCTGGAAGTGCCTCTGGAAGCCGCCGGGCGAGCGCTTGTGCTGCGGCGGCGGGTGCAGAGGCGCTCCGGCCGGGGACGCGCCGCCGAACGGAGCCGGGTACCGGGGGCTGGCGCTCTGCGGCCTGCGCGGGGTCTGCGCCCCCGGCGAGGGGCTCCCGAAGCGCCCGCGGAACCCGGGGCCTCGGGGCGAGAGGCCGCTGCCGTACGGCCCGGGCCGGTGCCCGTAGGGCGGCGTGTGGTGGGGGCTCCCGTAGCCCCGCGGGGAGGGCGGCAGGGGTCCTCCGCCGGAGGGAGGGCTCCGGAAGCCGCCGCCCGCGTAGGGAGGCGTGGGTGCGCGGAACCCCGGCCGGTACATGGCCGGGAATGGCGGCGGCGGCGGCGGGAGCGGAACCTGGCAATGGCGGCGGCGCCGCGTCCGCGCTTGTCTCTTCCCCCGCCTCTTCCCCGCCGGGCGGCCGGGCGGCAGGTTCCGGCCTCTAAACGTTCCGCGGCGGGGAGGGCGCGGCGCCGNATTCTCTACCTTCATACGCCAGAATACGAAAAAGAAAGTTGCACTTTTGTGTCGTCACAACCCGCCGGCCTGAGGCCCTCTTCCCTTTCCTAACCTCACAGCTGCCTGTGCTCTGTCCGCCCTCTGCTGCGGGGGAATGGGCGGGGGAGAAGCTGATGCTGCCAGAGCCTCCCTGTTCCCTGAAAACCCCGCTGCCGGGGAATGCTGCGCTGGCACAAGCCCCCGGCCTGTCTGCCCCCAGCGGCATACGGGCCTCGCTTACAAGCAGCGCCAGCCCATCCCTCCCTCCTTCCCTCCCTCCCGTGTCCCTCCTCGCCTTGCCCCATACCTGGAAGTGCCTCTGGAAGCCGCCGGGCGAGCGCTTGTGCTGCGGCGGCGGGTGCAGAGGCGCTCCGGCCGGGGACGCGCCGCCGAACGGAGCCGGGTACCGGGGGCTGGCGCTCTGCGGCCTGCGCGGGGTCTGCGCCCCCGGCGAGGGGCTCCCGAAGCGCCCGCGGAACCCGGGGCCTCGGGGCGAGAGGCCGCTGCCGTACGGCCCGGGCCGGTGCCCGTAGGGCGGCGTGTGGTGGGGGCTCCCGTAGCCCCGCGGGGAGGGCGGCAGGGGTCCTCCGCCGGAGGGAGGGCTCCGGAAGCCGCCGCCCGCGTAGGGAGGCGTGGGTGCGCGGAACCCCGGCCGGTACATGGCCGGGAATGGCGGCGGCGGCGGCGGGAGCGGAACCTGGCAATGGCGGCGGCGCCGCGTCCGCGCTTGTCTCTTCCCCCGCCTCTTCCCCGCCGGGCGGCCGGGCGGCAGGTTCCGGCCTCTAAACGTTCCGCGGCGGGGAGGGCGCGGCGCCGTCCGTCCCGTCCTGTCCCGTCCCGTCCCGTCCCGTCCCGTCCCGTCGCGCCGAGTCCGAGGGATCCCGCGTGCTTTCAGCTGAAGAGGAGCAACCTGGAGGATCCCAGAGGATGCCTGGTCACTCAGGCGATGGGGCTCACGGCGTTCGTGGGCTCAGCGTGGCTGTCAGCGAATGCCCGCGGCTCTAGGGCCGCTAAAAACAACGAAATGAACTCCTGTAAAGCAAAGCGAGTGTTTACCTCACATGTGGTGTCAATTCAGATATGCTTATTGCGCGCCTTTGTTCTGGAGTCTTTTAATGTCTGAGCCTGCAAACGCTGCGTGTTACGGCAGTCCCGACTGAGAAAACAGAGTGACATTTAAAGAGCACTTTAATGAAAGGGTTTTCCTCAGAATCAGTTTGAACTGTCAGATATTAAGTGAGTGGTAGCTCAGGCAAAGACTTATTCATACAACCCGGTGGCAAAATGCTATGTTGTAGGAGAACTTCATATTTAGCACAAAGTCAATTTAACAATGTTATATATTACCATTCTTGCTCTGTTCTCAGGTACATATTAATGCAAATTCTCAAGAGCTCTGTTAAAAATAGTAATGATTTTTTTATTAATATTTATTTCTGTCACTACAACAAAGCACTACTCGGTTTTAGGACATTGCAACATAGGAAAATTAAAAAGGGCTTTCAAAACAGCAGTTAACAAAAGTTAGCTATTAAAATAGGCAGAAAGTTTCTATGCTTTATATACCAGTCTTGCTTTTCTTTGGCTTTAAACAGGTTTTGGTTTGGTTTTGTTTGTTTGGTTTTTTTCAATTGCAAAAACAAAGTTTATATTCACAGGGAACTCACCTCCCAACTGTGTTATACAATCTCTGTGAAAAATGAGGCAGTATCTTTTAAATTCTAAAATGGAAAGAGACTAAACGTGCTCATTTGAATTTTTTGATAATCCTTTAATCTGGAAGACTATCTGTTTTTATTGTGCACACCAGGAATGCCATGTCTACACAAGACAGTTTATCAATGTAAGTTACCAAATTATCCGTCTCATTCCAAAAAGGCGCAGCTTGATTTAAACCCTTTTCACACCACATGAATTACAAATACATACTGTTGTGCACAAGTTGAGTTATACTGGGGTAATTTTGCTGATTAATTTCTTCTTGTTGACAAATCTTTATGCATCCGTGTAATACTATTCACTACACACAGCATGTCTGGTCAACAAACCCGTCATGTAGATTTTCTCTGTGCTCTTCCTCAGCATTTCGGCAGACTGACATGTGACATGTCTGAAGCCTGTACTATTCATCATGCTCGTTTTCAGGCAGTCAGAAGCTGCTTTTGAGATACAGCAGTTGTTTTATCCTCACATATTTCTGACAAATAAATGCCGAACCTCTGTGCAGGCTTTTTTATCCTATTAGAGAGGCAAGAAGACACCATGGGGTTCCTGTAACAAGCCTTCTGTACTCTCCTAACACAGACTAAAAGTAGTCTGAGTACTCCGTTCAGGGAAGAGTTGCTCAAAGTCAGTTCAAGCTAACCCTTCCATCACTACACCCGAGTGAAGATACAGCTTACAGTGTAAGAAATGTTGCACCTTCAGTGACGGCGAGCTGAGGTGGGAGATCTCAGCGCCGCTGA
>VWZP01005270.1:61954-85028 GCA_013396995.1 Dicaeum eximium | reverse complement strand
ACCCAGTGGCTAGACAAAAGGCACAGTTAGGGAAAATTCAGATAAAGATAGAAGCAGATTATTGGCAAGTAGATTTTATAGAGTTGGCAAGAACTCGAAGGTACAAATATCTTCTGGTGGGGGTTGATACTTTTTCTGGATGGCCAGAAGCTCTTCCCTGTCACACAAACTAAGCAAGGGAAACAGTTAAATGGTTACTGCAAGAGATCATTCCCAGATTTGGGGTGCCTATAGGGATTGACAGGGGCCCACATTTCATAGCTACAGTGGTAAAAGAGGTAAGTCACTAAGGATAACTTGGGACCTCCATACACCATGGAGACCCCAGTCAAGTAGACAGGTAGAGAGAATGAACCAGACGCTAAAAAGACAAATTAGCAAAATACGCCAGGCAGCCAAGCTGCAGTGCCCACAAGCTTTGCCAATAGCACTATTGAGAATTCGGATAAAAACCAGGAGTGGGATGTCAGTCAGCCCTTATTAAATATGCTATAGGAAACCATATAAATCTCCTAAACCAAACACATCAGCAAGTGTAGAATATGATATTAATCAATTAAAACAAATAGAGCATGAGGTACAGGAAGAACAAAAAGACTTAGCTATGAGCTAGTTAGACAAAATCTTTAAAGGGTTAGGATGGAATGTGAGTTCATGGATTAAATCTATCCTTGAGAGTTTGATAATCTTACTAATTATGTTCTTAGCAATTTGGTTAGTCTACAGCATCCTAAAAGGAGAAATCCAGAAAAAGACATCCTGAAAACAGAAGATAATAAAGGCACTCACATGAAACAAGAACCTACAGCCATCATCTTTAGATTCTCCAGTTCGTGGCAGCATGCTTACACCAACCATGGATTCAAAGACAAACATCAAGTATAGACTCAGAAGACTTAAAAGACAGTACCAAGTGAAAGCATTTACACTAATTATAGTAAAGTGAAAATACTTTCAAAGGGGGGAAATGGTAGTGATAGCATAGAGTTAAAATGTTTCTAGCATTTGGAGAGGGTGGAAAGAGTCTAGGTGTACTAGATAATAAGCTAGAACACCATGTTTGTACTAGGATTGTTAGGTGTGATGATTATCTGATAATTGAACATAATTATTTTGCATACATATGAATCATGGAAATGTTGTTTTGGGGAGCTCATGAATTCACACTTGCGTGAAATCAGTGAATACAAAATAGAACAATGTCGGGTTTTTTATGTTTTCTTTTTCTTTCTGAATCCCAACAAAGATGTGGGAACCCAACCCCCAGGGCCCTTGGAGGGAGTTCCCACTACCAAGTTCTCTTCTTTCGGGGTGAAGAACGAGCCAGGACTCTCTTTTCTCTCTTGGTCTTCAAGGTCTTCTTCATTCTTATCTTATCTTAAGTTCAGCATGCCGTCTGCACACGGACTTAACATGCTGCAGGCAAGGCACAAGATGGACCAAAGTGGACAAAATGGACCCAAACCAAGGTCTTTTATAGCTATTCTACCCAATTACATTTTAACACATACTTTGTTTTTACTTTTCTACCAATAACTACTACTTATCTATACACATAACTTCCACATTACTACTCACACTAACCAATAGTTTTCTACCACAAGTATTACAAAAAATGGAGTTGAAAAGGGACAAGAAGGAAAAAGGGGCAACACCCAAAATCCACCATCTTGTGTCCTATTCACTCTCATATTAAAATCCTAAAATCCTAATTCCTACACTCTGTGACACACTACTACTACCAACACACACCACCACCTGTGTGCTCTAACTCATCTTAAAGTTTTGGCAATTTTTCACAGGGACAAAGGTTAAAAGCAGTGTTCTGCTGAGGGTCAGAATCTCCCAAAACAGGCATAGAAACACCCTCTGTGCCCTGGACTCCAACACTACAATATAAGTTTAATGGTTAACATATAGTTATGTAACAAAAAGAGTATAAAACATGTCCATTTCAAACCCATGTCGGAGTCAGATTTGGGTTTGCACCCCTGGCTCCCGGAGTTGTTTTAATAAAGCACCTGCATATAATCAAAGCTATGCTGTGACTAAGTGTTTCCTATGCTAGCATTTCTACCATCTTCACCCTCTCTGTTATTCAAAGTAGTTAAATGTGACTTACCAAAACCTTCATCACAAGTACTTATGTATTTATTTTAGGCTTTGTTTAATAAAGCAGTGATATTATACCATTTAATACATATTCATATTTAGGTACTAAATATGTGTTTAACAATCACTGAATGGGAATGTTGTGGGTATAAACCCTTTCGACATCAAAATTCTACAAAGCCTATAGATATATTCATACCTCACCATATGCTCATACTTTAAGTGTTGAAATTATTTCAGTGAGAGCTCTCTATTAACTCCTTCTTTTAGGAAAAAAGAATCACAACTGGACATCGATAGTGATAGGATTAAAAAAGAAATCTTGGGTATTTCTGTTGCTAATTTATCTTAATTTAAAATGGAAGGCCCATATCAAGGTGTTAATGCCTCTCAGACCAAGGTCAATTTTGTATTTTGCTAAATGACAAGAGACACACAAGCGATTGTAATGTAATTGCACATCAGCAGGGCTTATGTAGATTAGATAAGGTGATTCTCTTTGTGAAATGTTTGGTTGTGATGATCATGGCATTAGTTTATCTGGCAGAATAAAGATCATGAAGCTCAAGCATAAGCTTTTGTATTGGTCATTGTGATAGAGTTCTCTAAAATATCAAGGTCTGAACCAATTAAACAGAGGATGAATATTCCAAATTTCTAATTATTCTAGAGCTAAGGATCACTTGGTAAACTTATTACATAGGTGTAAATTAAACAAAGATTTTTTTTTTCTCTTTTTTTGGATATTAAGGTTTGGAGTGATCTTTGGAAGCTGAGCTACAAATCAGCTTCAAAAGGTTAGACATCTGTTTTCACAGTTACCAAACAATACAATCTCTGCCTCATATTTTAAAGTGTTTTTATTTTCAAAGCAGGAAAGTCTAATTTAGCTAAGAAACAGTAGTAGTTTGCCCTGTTTTCTATACTTTTTCCGTAATGATGAGGTTCTGGCCACTGCACCTTAGCTCATATTCTCCATTTAGTGGTTGGTGTATATATTAAAATGAGAATCAGTTCTGCTAATTAGAAAACTACTTTTGTCTTACTGTTTCTTATCTTAAGAGTGAGCTTAAAGACTGTTGAATCTGTCAAGATTATAAAAATGTCAGTTAAACATTTGAAAGAGAACAAAACTATTCTGAATGATTACATTAGGAAATGAAAGGGCTGGATGCCAAATGACAGCAATGAAACAGGTTTCTTTTCTTCTTGTTACTTCATGGTGTCAGAGAATGAAAAACTTGCTGCTACACAATTCTTAACGTGATTTTCTGCTGACACTGTGAAAAACATGGTTCACTTTCCTGTTAAAATTTAAAAGTTTAATAAGGGTCAATAGGAGACAGAGACAGTAAAACAAAAATTACGGCCGAGTGCATCTTGGCACTCAGCCAAGAGCACACCTGCTAGTTTGGGAAAAATAATTTTTATACCATTTCTATTACATCAGCCAGTTGCATATTCATAGACCCTTATGCATATCCATAAACTAGTTTACATATTCCAGGAACTGTTTAGCATGGCCCCTCCTCGGGTCCACCTTTTTAGAGCATGCATGTTTCTTGATTGTGGTTTTAGTCCTTTTCACCCTCACCTCCAGGTCTTGGGTCTTGGTCCACATTGTCTTCAGATGGGGAGTGCGAATAGTTGGCACATCAGTGACAGAGTCCTCATCATATGTTCCTTGGATATTATCCCAAATAAGCAGGCATTTTAACACAAGCTTATCAGTTACTACTGCTACTAAGTTTTTGTTAATAGCAGAAATAAAAGCAAAGTTATTTTAACATTGTACATATAGAATCCATTTTAATATTTGTGAAAAGACAGTACTATAATATGTATCTTTAACAACACTAAAGTCCAAATTTCAAGGAAGGACTGAAGGAGAAAGATTTTGATATTTGAAAGTAACCTTATAAAGAAACTAATTAAAAAAAAAAAAAAAATCAGAATGCCTCTTGGTAATCTGTATTTGAAGACTCTACCTTCAGCTGACATTGTACCAAAGCATGGAGAGCTCTTTGTCAAATCAGCTCAGTTCCTTGCAATAGGCTGTTGGGGGTTGTGTTTATTTCCTTTTCTTTCCTTTTTACTTGTGGATTTTCTTCCCATTTGAAGTAAGTAAAGGGCAAGGAGACTTCTTCTCCCTTCTTGAATGCCTTTTTAAAAGAACAGCCTAGGGGTGGGGGCTCGAGGGGTTGCGCGCTGCCGCCGCTGTTCCCAGTAGTCAACGACAAGGAGGAGGAGTGTGCAGACCTGTCAACGCTGGCAGGGCTGGAGGTTCTGTCCTCGCAGGAGTTGTCAGGAGACCTCTGGTTGGCTTTGATGTCTAGTGGGGCCATTCTACTGCCGTGTTGTTTAGGTTACGGTAACTGGCCCAGCCCTGATTGGAGTCTTCTTCCTCCTTAGGACCTCACCAACTCGTAGGTATAGTTTTTGAGTGGTGTCTGTGATGGCTCGTTGTCCTGGGGTGGTCTGAGTTTACTGACCGCTACGCACTTTTTAATATGCGTTCATTTGCAAGTCCCTCTGAGAGTTCTGGAGGTCCTCTGGGGAGCAGCGGCAGGATCACCTGACGATATAAGGGATATAGGGATACAGGCAGCATGGGAGGGGCAAAGGGAATAAAAATGGGTAGCATACAAACAAGAAGGAACAAGAGGGTAAAAACGGGCATAACACAAATTCAGGAACATTTATTCAGAACAAGGGTGGGTGCATCAACTGGAACGCGGGCCAACAACTTGCTTGAACTAAAAATAGGTGAGTACATCAACTAAGAAGACGAACAGGTAAGTAACTAAGTTTTAATTTATAACACATTGAGTTGCTAAGATGCACTGATGGCTAGGTGCTTGAGAGGGAGGGGGGGGGGGGGGGGGGGGTGGCCAGAGCTGGCCAGGCCTCAGGGAAGGAGTGTGTATGCTGGCACTCTCGTTTTTGTAAGTTTCTCTCGGAGAGGCAGAGATACCATGAGAAGAGAGGCAGTTAAAGGATGGGGGCTGGGGCAGTTGGGGGCTCTCACTTGCTCTGGGCTTTCAGAGGAGAGCGTTCAACATGCTGCTTGGGGAAAAGAATTTCACTACCACTGCTACAACCCCACTGGGAGCTGCCTTCCTTGTGCTGCTGGGCCCCGCACCTCCTGCCCTGCCAGGACATCCAACAGCTCCATCCCGCAGCTCCTGCTACTGCTGAGGATTTTCTGATATATCTCGTCCACTGCCCCAGGATTTTTTGCTCATCCCTGCCATTCCAGCCTACTGCTTCCGAGAGTCTTGCTAGGGCACCAGGATGGACTTCCCCAGGGGATTTTGTGAAGCGAAGCCTCTATTCCATCTCTTCTCATCTTGGAGAAAACCACCATTGCCACATGCCCCCCCACCCCCACCCCCCCTCGAGCCCACACCGGAGAGCCCCCTGCAGCCACGTGGGGATCATCACACCTGCCCTGAGCACCGGGAGGCTGCTGGTGCTCCCTGCTGGCTCTGAGTGTAACCGCACCAAAGGGGAAGGTGCCTGCAGCTGAGAAGGCTGTCACTGGGTTTGTGGTTCTTTTTGTGGTTCATGCTGTGGTTGTTGTTGTTTTGTTGGCCTTGTTATACATACTAGTGAAGAACTGTTATTCCTATTCTCATATAGTTTTGCCTGACAGCTCCTTAATTTCAAAATAATAATAATAATTTGGATGGAGGGGGTTTATATTCCCCATTCCAAGGGAGGTTCCTGCCTTCCCTAGCAGACACCTGTCTTTCAAACTGAGAAATAGGCTTATCTTGCTTTAATCTTCACCAGCTCCTCAGACTCACTAGTATGATCACAGCTGTTTGTGGATGATGGTCTGTGCTATCATCCGGATACCTTTTGTTGGAAATGCAGTTTAGAGCTTGTCTAGGGGAAGGGAGCATCTTGTCCCAGTGAGGAATGGATTAGATGGCTGAAGATCACAGAAAGCTGCCCAATCATTATGTGCCAGAATTTGGGTCCACAGGTTCTGATTGTCAAAAGCAATATATATTTTTCCTTGATTTATGTGTTTTTAATGGCTTCATCTTGTGCTTTCATGCTGTCTAATCATATCACATTCCAAAACATGATGTAATGCAATTCACTTTTTTCTGTCTCGGACTAAATTAACAATGGAGAAGAGGTATGGAAAATGTTGTACTGAATAACTTATTCACCTTCAGCTTCTTAGCTTTCTTTTAAACTTCTGCAGGATTACTTTTGGCTATTCTTGTAACTGAACAGCTTGCTCCCTTGAGCAATTTCCTTGGGGAGTTTTCTGTCTTTTACCTTGCCATTTATCATTATTACTTTATCCACTCATACTGTTTCTTTCTGCATTTCTTTTCATTTTCAATTTATTCTTATTTTGATTTACACTGTGTAGATTCAATTATCTTTGGCAGACATAGCAATATTTTATGATATGCTCGTTTTTTTTCTTTGAGGATTATTCACATTAATCTCCACAGTTCCAATCTCAAGTGACTAATGTTTTGATCAGTTATTCATCATGCTTTTTTTTAATCTTTTACTCTCTGTATCATTCTGCTTTGATTAGTTTCTTTGGATATATTTGTTTTGCTTTCTATTTATCTCCTGTCTACACCTCTCTCAAATGCTTGGTCATCTCTTTAAAATGCACAAAGAAAAATTACTGACCTGTAATTTTAACAAAAAGTATCCCATATGGTAACAAATTATAAATTCCAAAGCTGACAGCTTTTAACCGGACCAACATGCCTTCTGCTCTTTGTCTGCACTTAGAGGTGTCAAACTGCAGTTTGAGTGGCTCTGTCCTTCTGACACCTTGGTGTACAGCGGCAGTTGTGTTGGGAGCAGACAAGGGCGGAACACCAAGTGCAGCACAGCAGCTGTGCCTCTACAGCTCAGGTTTGGACTTGCAGCTCACTTCAGGGGGAATTCAGAGACCTCAACCTTCACTCCCCAGCACAGATATGACAGAATCCCACAGTTGTTTGGTTAAGATGCAGTGATTCCTCCTCACATTTTCATGTGTCCTTGTAGAGCATAACAAGCTTGGACAAACAGCAGGAAGGAGTCTCTGCTCTAAATAATGCTTATTTTAGCAAATAAACTTAAGGGAATAAGTATAAAGTATAAACATAGTATAGTTTAGTATAAACATATGCAGATGCCATTGAAATCATAAATTTCTGTTTAGTTACCCAAGAAACAGGTCTGCAGAATAGAAGCAAAGCTGGTATTAACTTGTCAGTTTTATTCCAGGTACACTAAAAGTAAAAGAATCATCCAATTTACCCATTTGTACGTTCAATGATAATCATAGTCTGAAGTCTCCAACAGATTTCTCAAGGAAGAAAGATGGTTGCAAACACTGCTTGGTGTCTGAGTTATTTCTTTAGTTGGACCTGGGATTTTCCGAGCACAGTAGCAAAAACTTTGCTTTCCAGTTCTCAAGAGAAAACACAGCAGAAAATGAAAGCAGAAGGAAAAATTTATTGCAACAAAATGAAGATATGTTCATGTGATGGATGCTGGCCTGATTTTTCATTTGCTGCTATTTAGGTAAAGTAGTACTCCCTTCTGTTCCTCCTTGTAAGAAGGACTCAAAGTACTGACATTTTTATGTGGAAAGGCAACCTTTTTCTTCAAAAAGCTCAAGATACTTAAAATCTGGTTAGGCCAAAGGAAGAATTATGATAATTCCTTTCTAGGGGTAAATAAACACTAATAAATGAGAACTAAGACAAACCCCTGATCTGACATCTGCTAATTAGTCAAGCTGCAGTACCACAAATTGCAATTCTGGGGCTGTAACTTACCTTGTTCAACACCGCATTTTCTCAATATCATGAGTGAATAGCAAATCAAGCACTCAGCACAAGAAGAAATGTCTCCTTGACAATATCCAGGCTTGCACTCTGCACAAAGAGCTCACAAATTTACCACCTTTAAAGCCAAAGCTATTCTTGTCCCACTGAACACTAAGAACACCTTTGGTGTTCCTCCCATTCTGTGGAGTTTGCTGGAACTAGTTTATAAAAAAACAGGAGTTTATTTCCACAAGGTATAACAACTTTTATTCCCTCTAAGGCAAAAGCATTGTACCTAATAAAACTAAAGCTACACAAGGAAAGAGGGAGGATTTCAATAAAACTAAACTGGCTGCAATAAACCAGAGTAAATTTTGAGTAGTAAGCATCTCCAGTATTAAGGAGGCACAGATGTCACAGAGTAGAGAGAAAAGAATCCACCCTAAAATGCAGAAGAAAGATTATCTTCTACTGACTAGGACTGTGGAATCCTCTCAATCCTTCCCCCTCAGGGAAATCCCCAGAGCATTGCCTTGGAGAGACATACCATAGAGTTTCGTCACCTGGGCAGACAGAAAGGACTTCCCCATGGATCCATCTCAGTCCCCTGTATGTCCCAACTTCCCCTGGTTTCTCCTTTCCCTGTTTCCTTATTGGTTATGGTACCCCTGGTAGCCAGCACATCTTCCCTGAAGGCCAATGTCCTTTGCCCGGCCCTTTGTACCACCCTCATGCCCTCCCATACTTACGCTTGTGCACAGCACATGGCCATGTCTCTGTCCCTGAGCTCTTTGGTAGATGCAATAAACCTTCGCTGGAAAACATCATACAAAGACCCTTCCTGTCCTTCCTTCGCTGAGCTGTCTGTGGTGTGCGTGTGTGTGCATGGACTTGAAATAACTGTTCCTGTGGCCTTATCCCGGGTGGCTTCTGACAGAGATGCTTTGAGGAAGGTTGAAGCATTTCCACCATCCTGCCACGCTGCAACTATGCTAGAGACAAAACTATCAAGACATGTTCTGCTAATTGTTTCCTGCTCAAAAGATCTGAATATCCAGTTTTATATCAGCTGGATTTAGTCCCACCTCTCTGTTGGCCCAGCCATCCTGACACTTTTTCATCCAGTGAAGAACACGCCTGTCTAAGCCATAAGCTGCCAGGTTCTTCAGGAGAATGCTGTGGCAAACAGTCTCAGATTGGTGGTAGTCATTGTCATTCATCATCATGGATCAGGAAAAGCAAGATATTTTCCTTGCCCATTGCACTCTGCAGCATCCAGGAAGTTTGTGCTGTTAATCCCCCTCTGCTTGAATTCCAGTCATTCATCATTAGTTGATGGAATTTTTCAGATCAGCCCATGAACATAAAAAAGTTGACTACCAACTACTTTGTGTAAGAATATAGAAGGAGTTTTGCAAGCAACAGGAAACAATCAGACTTCTTTTTTCCTATTTGAAAGAAAATTATTTATATCAGCTTTCATAATTTGGTCCTTTGAGATTCCAGTCATCAGCCAAATTCTTTATTAGAATTGTATGACAACAAGATAAAAATTGGTTGAAAGAAAAGCCAGCTGAACGTAGACAAGTGTAAAAGAAAGGAAAATACATGATACACATCACTGAATGAAATTTAGCTTCTTAGTTCACAGAGGTTTGGCTTATGTGGAGGGCTTTTCCTTTAATAATGGGATTATGTTAAATATTTGAAAGATTACAAAGAAAAAACTTGTGCAGGTACATAGTTTGCATGACATTTCAAGAGTGTGAAGTATATGAAACACTGCAGTATCATATTGAGCCACATTTCCATTTTTAATGATCAAATAATCAGGTGCAGCCTTCTATGAGTCTGATTGCTAATTTAAAAAGAAGAACATCAAGCTATCCAAGCAATATGCAAAATACACCCAGTTTATATAGAAAGAGCTAGATTTGTGACATCTTAAAGTTTCAGTCTACTGCTTCAAGCACAGCTGCCCACATTCCACCCTCAATATTATATTGCTGGCGGCTTCAGTGTCACGTAAAGCACTGCTACCTCCTGTGGGGATCCCTGGCAAACAGCAAGTGCATCTCAGGAGCTGAGATCACAGCCTAACATCCTAATTAAATGGAGCAGCTTCTAGAATTTACTGTTTAAAGGGAAAAAAAAAGTGGGATTCAACATAAGGCAATCTCATGCCTTAATTTGCTCAAACAACCCTTTGCATATAGGTACCCTTCTTAGGCACATGAATCTTGAAGAGGTCACAGTATTAAAAAGAAAGACTTTCAACCCATATCCTAAAACTAGTTATGTAGCAAATCTGTAGCACAGCAAGGTTGAGTCACTTGCTGAGGGCTGGGGATCAAATTGCAGGTTTTTTCCCCATAGCTCAGTTAACCATGAGAGGACAGAGGAATTATTGACCACTGTTTAACATTTTATTCCTTTATAATCCAGTTGTTATTGGAACAAGCTTTCTTCACATGCCTCAGCTATACACTGTTATTTCTACTCCCAAAGCTTTATAACAGCTTACTGTCTCTTGCTGTTTTCCTAAAAAGCATTTCATCCTGTCATATAGTTCCCTCTGTCAGTTCTTCCATCTCAGCATAGCAATTACACTTTGGGGCAGACTGCTCTCATAGTAAAATATTGTAGACAGCATTGAGATCAAATGATACCCAAACTATCCCACTGTTATAATCTTAATAAGCCAAGTCATTTAAGAAGCCATGTCTTTTGGCATTGGTACTTCAGTGGCAACCAGGAAAGCTGTGATGATGGATCTTCAAATCCAAGAATCCAGAGCCAAATGCAATTTTCCTCTACATACTTTAACTATCACTCAGTGCAGTGTTTGTGCTTTAACTGCTGTTCAAGAAATACCTCCTTGTATATCAGAACAGATCCCTGTGGAAACCAGACTCTATGCTACTGATCACTTTCATTCTACTTACAAAATTGCAAATTAATTTTCCTACATGGAAATTTTTANGGGGGGGGGGGAAGTGTGATTTAAGTGACTCCTTATGTTCTCCCAGAAAGGAGTACCTTGGAAATTACCTGCTTGTAGGTATAATATACACTGGAGTTTGCAATATAAGCCTTTTGACCAACTCATATTAATTAATTTGAAGGAAAGAGGATTAATTCCATAAAGTTTCTTAAATGGAAAGCATACTACATCTATTTGCACCAAGTAATGTATAACTAGTAAAGTCCACAATGTCTGTGGATCAGTAATTGAGGCAGACATGAAGCACAATAGATAATAATTGCACATTATTTTCTGCAGCCAACAATGAACAGCAAATTCAGTTAACTATAATCACCACTATCATCACCCCTAAATGTTAGCCAAATGATTGTAAATGCTGCATCATTTTTCACTTACAACACTGATATATTTTGGTGTCCTACTGTAATAAAGTAATGGAAGTACTTTAGAGGAAAAATAATTTAAATAGTTGGTAAAGCCACCTAAGCCTTTAGGCAGAAGCATTCACTCTTTAAATCCCTGCTAAGTAATTGAATGAAAAACTGTCGACAATGGAAACTTTGTTGACTCCTGTTGTGTTTTATAAAATAGGAGAGAGGACATTTAAAAAGAACCCTCTGCCTTTTCAAAACACCAGGCAAAGACATGTCCGGAAGTTAAATAGCGAACAGAAGGAACAGCAAAGACCATCTGTTATGCTATAGAAAGTGGGATTTCCAGTGAGAAATGCTATTCATCAGACTTGAGCATCCTTTACCTTACTACTGATGAGAAATCTGGTAGAGATAATCCTCATGCAATAACACAAATATTTCTTTGACATTATCATACAAGAGGTGTGGCAAGGTTTCTGTGGTGGGGAGCTACAGGTGGCTTCCCTGTGTCCAGTGGAGGCAGTGCCAGCAGGCTCCACGACGGACCTGCCACTGTAAGGCTGAGTGACAGTGGAAGTGCCTCTAGGAGAACATAATGAAGGAGGAGGGAAGAAACCTGCTGGGGAGAGGAGCAACTACATGTGAGCAAAACACCAGGGTCAGTAAAGAGGAAGAGGGAGGAGCTGCTCCAGAAGTGAGAGTAGAGATTCCAGGGCACCTGGTGGTGCAGAGAGGAGCAGAGATCCACCTGCAGCCAGTGCAGGACCTGGAGCAGGTGGATGCCCGCATTCCTGGAGGAGTTCAAGGCCAGGCTGGATGGGGCTGTGAGCAACCTGTCCTAGTGGAAGGCGTCCCTGTCCATAGAAGGGATTTGGAACGAGATGACTTTTAAGGTCCCTTTCAGCCCAAGACATTCTTGTCTTGGTTCTCCTTGGAGGAGGCTGTGACCTCCGTGGGAAGCCTGCACTGAGGCATGATCCTGGCAGGACCAGGGGACCTGTGGAAAGAGGGACCCACAGTGGGACAGGGGAAGTGTGTGAGAAAAATGGAGTGACAGACGTGGGATAAACTGACTTCAACCCACCTTCCCTGTCCCCCTACACCACTTAGGGGAAGAAACTGAAAGTAAAAAGAAATTGAGAGTACAGCTGAGCCCAGGAAAAAGGGATAGGTAAGGGGAAGGTCTTTTAACTTCTGAGTGATGTCTCCTTGTCCTTAGTTCAGCCCATGAGCCTTTCTTATTTTCTGTCCCTCTGTCCACCTGAGGAGGGGAGTGATAAAGAGGTTGGTGGGCACCTTTTGCCTAGTCAGGGTGAATGCACAAGAGGTAAGCACAGGGCAAGCACAGGGGCAGAAAGAGGAGAAAAAACCCCAGAGCTGCAAAACTATAAGTAGAATTGAAAGTTTACTGTTTGTGACACAATAGTTCCAGCCCTAATTCAAGTGCAAACTTTGACTCACAGAAAACAACTTCATTCAAGAAGCTTTTTCACATGTGCAGTGCATACAGGCAGGTATATTCTCTGTGGCCTCCACAGGGGAGCAACAAGCATTGTCTTCAAATTTTAATGACAGATGAAGCGTTTACACTTGATTTCCTTGCTGGGAGCTCTTCTTTCCCTTTTCACAGGTTCTTCTGAAACCAAGTTATTTAATTTTTTTCTTTTACATATATGATAAACATTCTTAGCTGGCAAGAAGAAGGAACTTTTGGAGTGAAGGAGAATCTTCACTTCCCTGATCACAAGGAGCTTCTGCTTACCACAGCTTTACTTTTTTGTGCTTACCACTGCTTATTCCATAAAGCCTTTACTCTCACCTCTGCCACTTCATTTGTATTTTCCTCTCCTCCTCTAGGCAGTGTAAGTGATAAAATGAGTTGGTTTTTTTTTTTTTTTTATTTTAAGTAGAGACAAGTTATTAGCGCATATTTCACTTCTCAGCTGGGCCTCCTAATAAGGTTGTTACTGCTTGGAGCCGGGCTAATCAGGAGAGGAGTTGGGATGTCCAGCAGAGAACCAAAACAAAAATGAAAACCAGATGAAAAAGTGAGCCTGGAGCTCAATCCTACGCTTGGGAAACCAGGTGGACCTTCAGACTGCCAGTCTGAAGGTGAGCAAGTGCCTTGTAACTACTGACCACAACAAAGATTTGGCATTAACAAGCACAGTTCTATTAATGTCCAGTTTTGTAATTTAATTTAAAAAAACCAACCAACCAACCAAACAAAAAAAACAAACCGCAAAGAAGTTTGGTTGGTTTGTAGCCACAGACAGTTGTTTAACATGCAGTACAGCACTTTTTAATGCAGCATGGCCCTAAATTTTAAATATATTGATTTGCAGTTGTTACATTTGTTCTGGTTAACACTGCTGCAGTGTTTGCTTTGAGCTGAAGTTTCTCCTCTGTGGTCTGAATAGCAGCAGTCATGCCTCACTTTGAAGAGATGAAGACCCTTACTCTGAGAATAAGCAAGTTCAAAAAGAGCCCAAGGGGATCCAAAAGTGAGCCAACCCAGCAACCAAAACACATCAGGCAAAGGGCATGTGTGTGACTACCAGGATAAAGACAAAGTACGCTAGGGCTGGAGGGGAATCAGCTACAGACAGATAATACACAGCCAGTACTTCCAGTCATTCTGTAGAATGCTTTTATTATTTTTTTCATAACTTTTGTTGTTTCCAAACAATGACAGTACTCACTTTGTAAAACTAATGCATAAAACAATAAGGCTTCATACAGCAGGAGTAAGAAATAGGTTGGAAAAAATAATGCATTCAAGACCCTAGTACTAATATTCATGGAGACCATGGTAACAGTCTGCTGTTGTACCTCCTTAATACCCATGAAAAATAGACCCTCTTAAGCATCTTGTAGAGATTCACTTAATGCCTTTAAGATTTCTGCAAAGGGAAATGAAATGCTGTGATTTCTCTCTCACATGAGCATTACAAAGCCCTTGTTGTGTGGGAAATGTGTCTCAACCAAAATGAGATTTTTGTAGGTTTTCTTCTAAATAGTGTAATATTAAATTTCATCTAGTCCTGTACCTTCTCCAACATTTTTCATGTGTTCTCAAAAAAGACCAAACCCACTGTGAATACTTTAAGTATTTGTCTATATTCCTTGAGTGAATCTTATTAGGCCCTGATTATTTGAAAATATTAGGATCATTTAAATGGTTTTTAAAAAATTATTCTAGACAGCTCTTAGCTATATATTTCTGGTGCTAATTGTTCTGGTACTAATTGCTGAGATCCCAATATGATCTCTGTTTAAGTTTGCTAATGAAGAAATACACAAAGTTATATCAGAAAATCCTTTCCTTAGCCACTGTATACTCTTAGCTTTTCCTCTGGCTCAAATAATATACTCCTCAAATACAATATTTTTCATTCCCAGTCAATCATAACAGTTATAGTTTTTGTGGTGTACAGTAGTTATAAATAGTTCTGAAGTCAAAGACAGTTTAAATGACTATAAAATGTAGATTCATATTACATGGTCAATGGAGTGACCTCATAAATGAATCAAATTACATTCCTTGTATCTCTAAGCAGAAAGTGATAGAAAGAATTTTGTACTAATTTATCATCCATTTCTTTATCTGGGGTAAAGGCTTCTGGCGCTCAGTATGATATACTCCTTATCCAGCTTTAGAGCAATGAACAAGCCTTAAAGCCTACCAGGGGTTGTTCTCACCAGGTGCTGACCTTGAGAACAAATCCCCGTCCCTGGTCTGGTCTGACTGCTGACTCAGTTATGGAGATTTGACTATCACCAATTCTGCCTTTCTTCAATAGAAGGTAACAAAATAATTCTGCTGCTAGAAACATAAGTCAAGGGTGATTTGGCAAAAAGTTGAATGAAGGACGAACAATAAGGCTAATGAAAATTAGAAAAAATGAGTACTGTAAATTCTACCATTTCTTAAGCCATGGGAATTATATGAGGCAGAAGACAAAGTTGTCCAAGAAAAGTAGAAAAACACGATTCACACAGAATGCAAGAAAAAAGCAATATGTTCCTGAGAATGATGTATGCACAAGGTGCTATTAACCTCAGTATTATGCTGAAATGAAAAAGGGTGTCCAAGTATCAGCATGTGGTACACAAGACACACATTTTGTTTGTTTTCCTTATCTCCCTTTTTTCCTTCGTCAAAAAACTCCACATGTATTCACAAATACATTGCAGAAGTCAGACAAGCATCACAAGATCCATTATTGCTAATGATCAAATTCAAAAGCCTTTCAATTCCCCAAAATTAAATATGCACAGTAAAAAAAGCATTACCATTGCTTAAACTGGAAAGACAAAGGGAATAAATAATAGCCATTAAAGATTCAGGTTATGCTATGGAAAGCTATTCGCAACACGAATATACTACTTATGCATGAAAATCCAATTGACACAATAGCTTATAACCATTTCAAAGAACCTATTATGGCCCATCACGTAAATGGTTACACAAAATGACAGCCATTATAGCCTGTCGGGCTCTGGATCAGTGAATTAAAATTTTCTGGGCAGAACAGACTTGAGCAAACAGGCTCAAAGGAGCTGTTAGAATAAACTATGCTAAGACCTGTCTAACTAACTCCCAATTAGACATTAACCCACTAACATAAGTTGAATTGTTAAATTTTGGAAAATTAAGTCAGTTACAGTACAGAAACCAACATTAAAAGTCAGTGTTCTTGAATATGTACTATATAGATGTCACTGTCCTTTACCGTTTCAAGAAAGAGAATAAGTTGTTTCAGATGTAAGTTGCAGATAACTCTTAAAAGGTGGATTTCCTTTCTTCCCTATTAAGTAGGGCATTTAGATGGGAATGGAAATAGGGTGACTTCAGCTCTTTTAAACTGGATGACTGTGTCTTACCTTCAGCACAGAACAAATCTATTTGGGGGAAATCACATAATATGAATACTGCCCATAAAATCATGGACCTCCTACTACCTTCCTTAAGGCCAACAATAAAACTTAGGCATATTTATTAATAATATATGATTTTTCTATTGCAACTTTCATTTCTGACACTCTGCTTTAGCTTTGCTGCAAGGTAGTGATATTCTGCTCACTTTGTGGATGGCAAACGTGGCAAAACAGTCCAAACAAAATGGCAGCAAAGCTGAAATCTGAACTCTGAGAGTGCCAAATTCTGTGTCTTGTGCTAGTCAGTGAGCTATTAGTGATGCGTCAGTTGAGTTCATGCCAAGACCTCTGTGCAGCCTTTCCTTGACAACATACTTTTCTTTCAACCAAGTCTCTAGATAGGAGTAAAGGCTATTAAAAGAAGCTTGCATTTTCAAACCTATTAAACAGTTAAAGCATTGTCTGATTTTGAGAAGCTTATTTTGAAATATATAGAAGGACCTGATCATCACACCTGCATTCTAAAACTTTTGCTAGATTTTTGCAGAAATCTAAATGTCAGCTTTTCATAGAGTAAAGCCCAATTATTCCTTCAATACTCATGGTTTTAAAAAACCCTTCCCCAGACAGCAACATTTTCAACTTTTTTCAATGAAATGTGAGTTTTTGTTGCTGGTCTGTAGCTCCCCAGATACTCACACATCCGATTTATTTATCCCTATTATTTATCCCTTTTAGTTTATTTCTCTGTAGATGGGTAACATTGTGATTTGGATCAGGTGGATAAAATCCCTGTACAACCTATGGCCATCCATGGGCATGGTAGCCTTCTGTACCCATCAGTGCCCAAGAGATGCCATTTATATGCACAGCTCTGTGCAATAGCCAAACCAAGCTCCCAGTTTCCACTTCACGTAAACCATGACTCAGATCACTGAGATGGGGCAACATTTTATCAATATCACTGAGAGATCAGAAACAGTCCAAAGCCAAAACTAAATACAGAAGCTTTAGGATTTTTGTTAATTACTGTGGGGCTGCTGGAAGCCTGCATTTCTTTTCAAGCAAATACATTTCAAACATCTCTATCTCAGCTCTTTGCTTTTTTTCTCTAGGGTTGCCTCTTTGTTTCCGTGGGAGAAAAAAAAAGACATGTTAAGTTCTTTGCATGCATTAGGCAGGCACTGAACCGAGCACAGTCAAATCCCCTGGTGACTGGATGTCTACAGCCCAGTTTACTGCACTCCTCCTTTCAAAAAGCAGATAAGGCAAAGAATGGAACAATTTTTCCTTTTCTACGGCTTGCTGCTCATTTCCAGCAATGGGTGGGGAGGCAGCACCATCTTTCACTCCAAGCAGACCTTTCTCAGCTGCATGCCTAGAAATTGAAATTTTGAGATGTTTATAAATAAATAAAAACCTGCCTGTATTTAATGCAATGTGATATTTGCATAATTACTTTTCAACGTAATGAGTATAACAGAAGCCAAACTACAGAAGGCTGAATATTTTTAGAGCAGCCTGTGCCAGCAAATAAACACAGAACTCTTGTATCAAATTGCAGAGAAGTTTAGAACCAACATAATTTATTTCGGGAACAATAAGTATCTATTTTTGCTGGTCAGGTGGCCAAGGTGAACAAATGAAAGACTTCTATGTAATCTAATATAGATGAGCCATCATTTCATTTCCCACCATTTGTCTTTTGGAATATCTGTAACGAACCCTGCTGAACAGAACATTACAGAATAAAGGTGGCTGTCAAACTGCCTCCTCCAAAGCCAAGAAAACAGTTGGGCTGAAGCAAATAATTAAAATTTGAAAGGAAATATTCTGAGATGGTGGTTCCTCTCTTTGTTAAGCAATGAAATCAAGACAAACTACAAGTATTGTTTTAAGTCACAGCATTTTAAGAAAATAAAGCAGAGCAATAAATACATAAAACCAGCGTGTTAAAACTGTTTTGTTTTGTACCGTAATGCTATGGTCTAATGCTGCTGAGAAATATATTCTAAAAACTAGGAGGTTTGGCAAACACAATTAGAAGAGAGAACAAAAATTAAAAATATTAAAGTGGTTTGAACAATGTCTCTTTTCTAAAAAATGCAAAATCACAGCTTTTAGTCACCCCCAGTGTGTCTTAAGTCAAAAGCATCTGGATAATGTAGTTTGAAAATATAAGCAGAACTCAAATAAATAGAAAAAAAAGGACTAGATACTAGCAAATAAAAATTTTAAAAAATACATGAAACATGTGTCCATAAATGTAAGGTTTTGGCTACTTGCTCCTGCCATAGAAAACAGAATCAGAAGGGGAACTGGAACAAAATGCAGAATGGTAAAGTTTAGATAGCAAAAGACAAACAAAATTACTGGAGATCAGAGAGGATTAATTTACACAGAAAAATTAAACACAAACTTCTCTGTTGTGTTACTGAAGATCTTAAGCTCTCACTAACATTTACAGGAAAGTTAATGTAGGGGAATATATGAGAAAGTATGTAAAAGAATGGAGTTGTCAATATCCATCCAAGTGACAGCAAAGCAAGGATAAAGTAAAAGCCTGCCTGAAAGGTGTTAACATCTGAGAGCAGGGAGAAAACTTCCCAGGTACCATGACAGAACAGTGTTAAGAAATTACTGCTTTCACTTAAGTAGCTGGTGTCATACAAAATTTAAATCAACAGTGAATATGTTACATATTACGATTCTTTTCAGGGGCAAAACTGATTCCAATGCTGTCCAATATTAGAGAGTGCACAGGACAACAATTGCCCGTCTCATCCAGTAAAGAACATTTCAGCTTCAGGAAGAGAAGGAGAACTTTATCTTTAAAAGAACATTTACTAGGATATGCATGACACAGGAAGGTCACCTACCAGCTTGAAAGCTCTTGCTCCAACTAGCGACTCAACAAGAGAAACGACCAGAGTAGTCTGACCAGCCCAACTACCACACCCATATATACCACCTGTAGCTCAAATACCCAGGAAATCGTTTTGCTTCTGTTTCCTGGCATGAGTTCTTGCTTCATAAAACAGGAATATTTTGCTTTCTTGGCTGCAGAGAATTTGTAGTTTACTAATTTCATTATTTTGCTAGATAAAAAGTGCTTCAAAAATTCATAGGAAAATTTGGTTCCCTCCCCTGTATTTCTTTTGCCATACATAGGTTAAACAACACTTCAGAGAGAAATCTCAATTGTCAAGAGCTCATACAGCCATGCATCAGTATTTTTAATAGGGTTCATTGCATTTTTTCCCCTCTTCTTCACAATAATAACTCTATAAATTCTAGGATTTTGGTCTGCAAATAAAAACCACCTGGTCGTGCCCTTGCATTTATTAATGCGTTAGTTACCATGAGATTTTTGCATTGTTTGTTTTAAGCAGTTCATAGCAGGAAACAAATCATAGTAAATCTAAGATCAAGCCATTAATTCTCAATTATATATCATTATATATATTATATATATAAATATATATATATCTCAATTATATATATATTATATCTCAATTCATCAATTGTAACTCAAATGCAATATGAATATCTAACAAGACTCATAAGCCGAAGGGGAAAAGGTTTCAACTTTTTTTTATTAATCCAAAAAAGACCTGCAAACCTTGCATTCTCAAAAACATTTAGACACATCAGTGATTTCCCTAGGATTACGTTACCCCAGCAAACACTCTGAGCAGAAATGACATTGTATTTTCTGGCAATTTCACCCTTTGAAATGCTCAGCTTTTCATCAGAAAGCCTGCAAGAAAGAAATTATTTCTTCATTTTAATGTCACTAAATATACACCTGATTTGCACAGACAGATCTGAATAGGTTAACTCTTGTTCTCCCAACAGCTTATCTGAAGGTGAGAAACTACAGTGGGATTAGTTAGGAAACCCAGCAATACTGAAACCAACTTTTCAAAGCAGTTTTTGAATGTCATGAGACAATACAAACTAGGAACCCAGAACTCAGAATGCAGAACCCAGTGCTCTAAGAACTTCTCTTAGGCTAAAGAAGAAGTGGGATTTTGTCATGGATTCTCAGTACTCTGGACTTACTGCACAACAGGTGAGCTGGATGATCACATTCAGGCAGTGTTACAGCTCCCAGTGAGCTGGATGATTCAGGAATGTAAGAACAGTGAGGTGGAATGAAAGCTCTGCCCAGTGTCCTACCCACAGTCTCCAACAGGGACCAGCAGCAGTGTCAGAAGGGGGATATTTTCCAAGCTATCAGAAGGTGTGGCTTAAGGGTTTTGTCAGCCACAGAAAGCCTCTTGGTATCCAACATCTCACGAGTGTTTTCTTTGAATTTGTGTGCTGCCCTTTTGAGATCCTGACAATTTTTTCCTGTATTATAATCCCTGTGCCAGGAGTTTCACCCTCTTCAGCAGTAAAATCAAAGCTGAGTTTAGAAGTTCATTATACCCACCTGATATTTAAAATCTCTTTCTACCAGAAAAAGCCTCTCTTATTGCCTAACTTCTTTATGAATGTCTATGATAGTGGAAAAAGTATTTCCAGTTAGTAACTCAAATGGAACTAAAATAAGACATCTGCAAAGGCACTTTCTATCAGAAGTGCCAAATAAATGTAGGTGAATCTTGTTAAAAATTAATCAGGGTGATATTTGGAAATTTGAAATAGAAAAGGTAATAATCATTGTAAGATCTAAGTTTTTCCCTTATTCACCACTGTTGATATGTATTTATATGTGCTTGGGTGATCTTCTTTTAAAATAGTAGCTCTTGCATAACTTTCTTTTGGGCAGTTATACCTTCCTAATTTTTCTAAGATTTATTCAGAAATAGACAAGTGGTCAAGAAAATGCTTTATAAAATTCTTTTGAAAACTCTGCAGTACAAGTTATCTCTACCTGCTACATTTTAAAAAATTAATTTTAGGGAATGATATTTATCTTTCTTGTTACTGGTGGAAGTCTATCTGGAGAATAAATCATGGGGCAATGTCTGTGAGTCAGGCAGAATCAAGCTCTGCATTTTCTGCACATCCATGAAGTGACTCTAAAGGAGACTATGGTAGGAGTTTAGAAGTGGATAAGGCAATCACAGTGTGGAGAAATTTGGCAAAATAATGCTGGTAATTTTATCTTGTACAGATCTTTTATCATCAAATAGTTAGCCAGTGAATTACTCACTGAGAATAAATTTCAAGTGATCCCTCATGCAAGTCCCAGTTTTGCTATAAAACTAGAAATTGAATCATCACAAGCTTATCCAGCCAAACATCTGACTCCATTAAACGCATTAAAAGTAGCTAAAACAATAAAAAAGCCCTTTCAGCTGAGTTTATTCTTAATTAAACACAACAGACCAACTGTGCTGTGCACCTCAGGAAAGTTCAGGGGCTACAGAAAACTCCAGATTAGGTTACTGTGTATCATTCACAAACTCACCAGGAATTTTGCTCAGCTGTAGGCATTTTTATGTTCCACATGGAGTTTCTTTAGAGAGTTAATCAGAAAATCTGCTCACAGTTTTGTTATTTGTTTTTCCTTTCTTAAACTAAAAGCAGTTGTTTTCCCTACAAATAAATGTATTTGATAAAGAGGCACCTGTGGTCTTTAACACAGCACCTGAAAATGCTCTTCTGAGGACAACATTATGGGGCTTTGGTGTACTGAGCACCACAGGATTTAGGGCCTGTGAGACACACAGCCCTTAGAGACACCCCATTAATATAGCACTGGAAGTGGGCTAATAAAGCAGCCTATTCAGTGGGATATTCTAAACTCACTGGTGTTAATGCAATAATTAACATTTTATTAACCTCAGAAGTGACAGAGTTTGCTTGTGTCTGCTCAGACCAGAGCCCTCTGAAATCTCTTTGTACCTGTTGTAGGGTAGAGACAATCAACATACAAACACTGGAAAACCATGAGCTTCTCTACCAGCCAAGGGAAAGTTTACTCAGTTCTTATTTCCCAGACACAAACAGGGAGGAGGAGGCAGAAAAACAAGGAAAAACAAAATCCTGCTACTACAGTTGGATTTCAGGGTGCTGTAATCTCTGCAGTGCTGCAGTGTCCTTTTCCACGGCGTGGAAGGAGAGCAGAGTGATGGCCCTTCTTTCTTTCACACATACCAGAAAGTCTAACAATTCATGATCTCAGCGCTGCAGAAGGAAGAAATTTTTGCTATGCTTTACAGTGCAATTACAGACAAATAAGAAGGTTTCTGCATTGTTCATTGTCTCTATCTGCACAAGGACCAGAGCTAATTTGAACCTTTACAATTTGGAAAAGATACATTGCCTCTGGCAAGTCCATTCAACTTGTATATTCAAAGTTTTACTCACACCTATTCGTCAATTAATGTAATGTATCAGGGAAACCACACTACCACACGTCTTTTATATTGTGATAGTATTGTTACAGAATCATATTTCCATTATTTAAATTTCCTTCCCTGGATAGATGGAAATGGAAAGCTGAGGATACTTCCTCAGTGTTTCAGTGAAAAGCATTTTCAGGATAGACCTTGAGCAATCTCAACCACTACTTATCTGATCAAAACCCCACAAGTAAGCTTTGCACAAAGGGCAGGAGAGAACTAAGGATAAAGCCTACAACATTCATTTCATCACTATAGAAAAGCAAATCCTAGCCAGCTGTATCATTAGTCTCATTTCAAATGCAAACCTTGGTACTCAACAAAGAACAATGATTCTTATTTCAAGAGCTTTTTTCTCACCTCCTGCCAATGTGAGACTTGGCAGCATGACATCGATTAGAGGAACAGAAAGTGCCAGAGATATTGAAAGGGAATGGATCACAATTTCATGGTAATTGAAAACTAATTCTATTTATCTAGCAAATAATCACTTTATGTTCAATGTTTAATTTCACAAAAAAAAAAAAAAAAAGAAAAGCAACCCCCCCCCCCGGCTCC
>VWZP01005270.1:31275-61944 GCA_013396995.1 Dicaeum eximium | reverse complement strand
CCCCCCCCCCCGTTTCATTTTTGTTATCATAAAGCCTGAGTAAACCCTTATTTTAAAAAATTATATATATCTTCTCCTGATTGCTTGATTCAGTCCTCTCTTCCTCAAGCTCCTAACTGGGGTCCTCTCCCTCAGGTTCTTCCTGCAGTTTACACAGCACAATATGAACTGACTCCTCTGGACTGGGTTCTGCCCAGCACAGGGCACACAAAAAGCAGGTGTTCCAATGTGTTGTTTCATTTATTTTAATTTCACTTATCACAGGATCGGTACATGTTATCCAGGGTAGGTATGAGTTTACAAAACCCCTGAGCCTTTCTTTTGAAGAAGCAGGTGTAACCTGCTTTCTTTCATTAGTTTGTACTTTTGAAGGTAAATAACTTCAGCTAGAAAATCTCTTTGAGAGCTAATTGCTTGGCTCAGTTTTATTGGCTAGCCAGGCTTGATAAAGAGTATATTTTAATAGTTTACCATCTGCAAACTTCCCATTATAGCCTCTTCTCCAGGATATGTGATATGTCACAACTTTGTTAAATGCATATGGGAGTAATCTACCATGCAACATTATTTCAGTCCGTCACACAATGGTATTCAAATTATGCTATTCCTCTCTCAAAAAAAAATTACCATGACTTCAAGAGGAAAGTATTTCTGTGAGTTCGGATGTATTATGATGTATTTGAACCTAAGTTTAAATCCTTACATTAAACCCAAATTAATTTTCTGGCATTGGGAACACCCAGATTAATGAGGATAAAGGAATAGAAATTTCTATGCACTTGGAACTTCCCTGACAAGTCTTGCTCACCATTACAAGGGACTAAGAGGAAAATGTTTTAATTCTCTTCTTTCTCCTACTGCTACTGAGAATGGGGATGTCCATCAATGTCTAGAATCACAGAATGGTTTGGATTGGAAAGACCTTAAAGCCCATCTCATTTCAAGCCCCTGCAGGGACACCTTCCACTGTCTCAGGATGCTGAGAGCTCTGTCCAGCCTGCCCTTGAACACTCCCAGCAATGAGGCAGCCTCGGTGTCTCTGGGCACCCTGTGGCAGGCCCTCAACACCCTCACAGGGAACAATTTCTTCCTAAGATCTAATTGTAACCATCTGTCATGTTAAAGCCATCACCCTCTGTCCTGTGTCTCTAGGCTTCCAATTAGATAACCCTGTCACACGCATTGACTGAGTACCTTCAAACTCCATTTCATGACATTTCATTCCTTGAAATTACACTTGGGTTTCTGGTAGGCTTTTCCTTTCCAGCTTATAGAATACAAATTCCCCAAGAATTGAAAAAAAAAAATTCTTTAACAGCTCTATTTCCTTCCTTCATAGATACTAATTTTGCACTGCCTTGCAAGCATGAAGATTTCATTGCAGAAACATCAACTGGTCAATAATCAAGCACAGAGAATCTGCTGGGGGTAGGTGCTGTGGATGAACATGTTGAAAACAGTTTTTCAGAAGGAAAAAAGGAAGTGTAAAAGTCAATACAGCTCTTTGCACTTACATTTAATTTCCTCATTCCATTTAACTATGCAGATCTCAAAGTGCAATGAGGAGATAAAAATAGGATTTATGTTGTGAGATTTGAAGTTAAACCCAAGAATCATACTAAGCCAAAATTCTGAAGAAAATTTAAACATCTCGTACAAAGAAAACAAACCATATATTAAAAAGGAAAAATGAAGGGCCAGAATGGTACTTAAATCAAACAAATAAGCCACTCTGTGAAAACACATTTTTAAACATTATCTGGATTTATAAATCTACAATGTATTAACAGAGAGTTGGGCAAGATTTTTTCCCTTAGAAGCTCCTCTCCACTGCATGCAGTAAAGTCCATTTACAGCAGCACATGCATGAGCTCAGTTTCCCCTGAGAAGACAACAGGTTAGGAAAATGTCTGTTGTTATGGATCAATGAATAGTACCAATTTGATCATCTTCACAACCTGCAATGGAAATTAACACTTAGAAACGTGCAATTAGTTTTCATTACCCTCTCCCATTATCATCAAAAATAATCTTTTACAAGGAACTTCAAAAGAATTTTCCACTCAAAGTAACACTACCACTTTTAGGGAGAAAAAAGTAATGGGTACATAGCATTTCACCATGCCCAAATTATCTTTACCTTCTAAATCAGAGTAGTTCCTTGAAAAGTTTTTAGGCAAAAGCTGCAGTTGTGATTAGTCCAAAGATAGAACTTTCTGATACCACCCAAATATAGACAATGCTGCTCCAAAGATTAGAGCCAGGTGCATGGAAAATAAAAGGAAAACTACATATATTTAATTATTTTCTATTTTCTTATCTTTCATAACTATTTTGTCTTTCTTTCAATAGCTATTAAACTGTTAAGACACCTAGGCCCTGTTGAGTGCAGCTCCAAATTCAATATCCTGGAACTTTGCCTCTATGAGTAAAGGATCCTAGTAACCCAGATCTTCCTTTTGGTTCTATTAATATTCAAACCTTTACCATCCACCTTATATTTTCTTGAAACCTCAGTATAGGTTAAATTTTAACTCTTTAAGTAGATCAATTTCCTACCTGGAAAGGTAGCGTTTCAAGAATTAGTCTTTTCCTCTCCAGACAATGAACATGCCCCTGTTATCACTTTATCTGTCCTTAATTTCTGTATGACAAAAGTGATAATCTGATGAAGTTGGTTTTTTTTTTCTGAAAAAGAAGTCCAAGTTCCAATTGAAGGAATTTTTGGATGATCAAAGTACATTGTTATGTAAACATAAAGATGAGGAGCCATGGCTGCAAAACCACATAAAATGGATTTTTGTGTGATGTTAAACATCCGCCTGATTAGACATGGTAGCAATAGGATATTTTGTATAAGGGAGATCTTAGTTCTGGTTCAAGAGTGTCAAATACTGAATTAAAAGTTTCTGTTCAAAATCAGTCAGAGTAAGTATTTGAAAATGGATACAACTAATAGAATTGCATTAGTCTTCCTATTGTTTAATTTTTAAAAAAGAAGCTTTGTCAGAGATGCACATATGAGAAGACTTTCTGTCCAAAAATTCCAAGTTAAGGTTCTGTCTTGACACCACTTGAAATTGTAGAAAAAGGAAGCAATTTAGACACCTGTTCTAACACCAAACTCTAAACCACAAAAGACTCATAGGAGCCAGTGATATTACTACAGCTGTGTTATCTGACCAGCATTGCAACATAGTCTGCAAAATGTGTTTCCACTTTCTTAGACATTGGGTTTTCCTTTGTAAGATTTCAGTGGGATCCCTAAATTGCCAAACATCTCCATTTAATTACATATAGTACTGATATAAAACTTGGTAAGGTTTCAGTGTTCAGCTGCAATATTTATTTTTTATCTAGGAGGATGAAAGTCATCTTTCTCACAACTGATGTACTAACACATCTACAAATAATTGTGACAAAAGGCAGGCATGGCTTTGATGCTTGAATCATGTCATCCTTTACCTATCATGTCCTAGATTAAACTCAAAGCCTGATTACAGTTGAGATCATTAAGTTCAACCTAGCTAAAAATTTTTCACTGTCTCCTGACTTATATCTCCCCAGGCAGCTGCTTTCCTTAGGCAAAATGACTCTGAAAGGACGAGGCAAAGCACCCCAGACATCACAGAGCCATCCAATCAGCTATCGCAGACAAGCACATCACATAACTCTGAGCATAATAAAATCCATCCAAACACAAAATGTCCCCTCTGCCCCTGTGAATAGCTGCTCCAGATCCTAATTCCATTCATAGTTCTTTGTAATTTCCACCATAAATTTGTTCAGGGTGTAGACTCATTTTTTGTTATGCCAGCATTGTTCATCATCTCCAATAGCTCTTCCAACCTCCATGGTGTTTATCCCTCAAGTTTTTATATAAAACATGAAGATCTCTCTACATTTTAGCTTGGCAAATATTAATTTTAAACAGGAAGATACTGTTTCCCTCCCTGCCCCTTCTGCTGTTCTTGGAGAAGGCAAGAGAAAGCAAAGTCTTTTCAATGGGTGCCTGAGTTCATAGGACACTCTTCTGAAATCATTCCCTCTGAGATCAAATTTGATTCTCCTAAGGACGAAACAAAACATGTATTTCCTTGCCATATGCCATGAGAACATCCATGCGCACCCAAAACCTCCCCTGCAGCAGTTAAGAACAGATTGTTTGCTGAGCTGTCTCTGCTGCCCTAGATTGAAAATGTCGATTATTGCATTTCTAGTTCCCTATGACCAAGGCTAGCTTTCAGAAGAGATTATGCAAGCACAGAGAAAGTCATTAGGATGGATATTGCCACTAGTTGTTCAGACAACTTAATCACACTTCTCTGCTTTAAGATAGGAATTATTTATCATAATTTCCTTGACAAACTAAATGTAATACACAGTGTTTCCCATTTTAAGAAGAAAACATTTTCTGCCAAGTATTTATCTTTGTTTGAAATCTTCCTGTTAATACTGAGTCTACAGATTAATCAGCTTGTATTGAGTGGTATAATTATGATTTGAAAGTGAAGCTACTGTCATTTTGAGTCTTTAGAGAAATATTTTATTCTGAAATACTAATACTTTCAGGATTCTACTCCTACAGGAAGTCTTCAAATTAATTGGCAGGTCATATTTTCATTTCACTGCTATCTAAACAGAAATGGTTTTGCATTTTGTAAATGTATTTTTTAACCACTTCTAATGGTTTAAATCAGTATATAAAATTAATTAAACCTTGATTCCAATTGGGTCCTTTACGTAGTATACAAATGTCACTGATCTTTCTGAAGCATTGTGTTGCTGGATAACTATTACAGACATATGAGAGTATTTGAAATTAATTCTGTTTGTATGTAAAAATTAGCATTATATATATATATACTCCTTTTGGTTTTCTTTGCCAATCCAGTTATGCCCATTTTTCTTTCCAAACTGCCCCACTCTGTAAGATGTTATTAGTATGGTTATCTATCAGAATACTTTTTTCCTTTTGGTTTGTTTTTCTCTTTGTGTTTTGTTTTCTCAGATTTTTTTCAGTGGCAAAAAAGATGTGTTAGAGCTGCTACAGGCCTAATAATATTTAGATAGAAAAATATTTAGATTATTTTAAAACAGTGCTAAACTTAGAACACACTAGCACATCAAAGAATTTGGATTCAAGAGAAACAAGTCAAAATTTACTGGATCTGATTCAAAGTCAGCTGGGAATTCCACTGAAAGATTGCCATTGCCTTATAAATAGGCTTTCAATCAGGTCCATGAAGAGCATGTTATGTACTAAGACCCTTCATGACACCTACAGTCAGTGCTTCTCATCAAGAAAACAGCCGTTCCTGCCTTGACTCATTTTTTGCTGCTGCTTTTACTCCTTTATGTGAAAATCGTAAAATTTTCCTATAGGTTTATCTGTGCAACTGTTCAGCTATATATGCTCTTCTTTTAATTTGAAACTTCTTATGATTAAAAAGTCTTTGCAGCTACTTCAAAGTGAAGAACCATCAGAAATGTTATCGGAAGATTTTAAAATAAGATTAATTACTACAATTAAGACATCACATAAAACCACACCCTACTATACCAATATTAATTCCAGTAGCTGTTCAAAGACTTCATTTGCAGCAATTTCAAAGGCCACAAACACCCATTAATTAAAAATATCTCCCTTTCCAGAGTGATTTATCTTTCTCCCACTCAGCATTCTGATGTTCTCTTAAAAATTTTCATATGTTTTGCAGTTGTAGATATTGTCTTTTAATTAATTCACCAACAACTGTGTTCTCTTTTCATAGTAACAGACTGCTCTAGCACTCTTTGATAAACTTCATTTATTTAAATGAAGAGGTGAAGATCTGGATAGGAAAGGTGAATTTGTGTACCAGGCAACTGCTTAGAAGGTTTTTATTAATTTGAACAAATGTTTGATTCAACCACTGCATAAAGAATGGCACAGTGCACCAGCACTTATTTGCATTATGTTTGGCTTTGTTTGCATAACTCAGCCTAATTTCAACCTTAGGACTGCTGCTTTGATAATACAATACTTTCATGTATAATTTAGTCCTACCCTTGGTTTCAGTTTCAGACATATGAAGTACATTTTATAAAAGAAAGAAGATCAGTTTTCAAAATACTCTTGCTCTACTATATTGATACTTCCTTATTGCTCCAGCAGCCCATTACACACTTTCTATTGCTCAAGATTGATTAAGTGATAACTGCAGTTGATGTACCACAAAACAAACAGTTCATCACATCAAAAAATGATGAGAGTGCAGACTGGACAATCAATTGATCCATGCAGCGTTTATATTACACTCTATAATATCACTGATACTATATTCTGTTAGAAAACACCACTTAAGCTGTCATGTTTTTACCCTTTTCCTGCAAATTGTTGTAGATAAGAGTATTTACAAGGTCAGTCATGCTGCATTACTTTCCTCTTTCCAAATATCATTGAAAACCAACAGTTCATAAGGCCACTGAATGCCCAGGCAGCTGCCTTTGAGTGTCCTTTGAGCATATGCTGAAACATCAGACATCTTTACACTGCTTTTTGTGAACCTTGGATAATATTGTCGGGTGGGTTTTTTTAATATTGACTCTCAATGTCAGTGGGTAAAATAAGAAAAAAAATTTCAGTTACTTCCCTTTTGTTTTCATTTGGCAAAAAGTGCTCGTTCAAAATCAGTGAATGGATGGTGTCAGGAACAGGATTGTGCCGTGTCTCCTGACTACTGAAATGGTACCAACAAAGCCTCACAAAAGGTAGCTACAAAACTGTCTCCTCTAGCTTGCTTCAATATTCCCCTAAGAAATAAAAGTTCCACATTTGAAAACTCTTTCTTCTCACTCAGAGTTTGTTCTGAGCTGGTGCAGTGTGCCAGTGCTTTGTGAGCCTTCTGTAAAATGAGAGTTACAAAAAGTGAAATCTTAAATCGCTTGTCAGTACTCTCATCTTCTTTTCTTCTTTTTCTGCAGTTTGACCATAACCACAGATCCAGGCAACTCTTCTGATTCCATGTTTGCAATCATAAGTGACTAATTTTAGGATGTTAGGCAATTCAAGAAAAGGAGGTAAAAAGGGGACTGAATGTTAAATAAGTGATTGTGTGGTGGTGGTGTTGTCTGCTTGAGGGGTTACCAGTTGTGGTGGTGTTTCCCTCCCAAGCATAAGGACTTTGACCCCATGTATCAGAAGGCTTAAGATAGTTTTATTATATTTGGCTGCATGTTCCAGGCCTGAGGCTTAATGCCTGTTACAATGCAGCCTGGTACAATGCTTCTTTACAAAGCTTTGGTGCAATTCTCGTACATGCTTTCTTCTCAGTGCCTAGTACAAGAATGACCTTATCTCCCATGTTATGAGAAGAGGGTAGAAAACAGCAGGTGTTATTTTGAGAATACAGGAAATGTTTATAGAACTGCTGATGGGAAAAATTATCTTTTCCCTTGGAAAGAAGAACCTAGCAGGTGTACTGCTAGGAAATTCAGAAAACCCAAAACCATAATCACCACAATTGTGTAAGACAAAATGGAATTTTCAAACAGAATAATTAACCACTGTGATATTTCGTTTACCTGTTTTATACAACTGCCTTATCTGGAATAGTCTTTGCATGTGGTGATTTGTGTTGTCAGTGTCTCAAAGCTTCCATTCCCTCTGAAACATTAAGATCAATGCAATGGGGCTGAACCAGCTGAGAATGGGACCCAAGAGCTTTTCAAGTAGCTATTTTTCTCCAAAAAATAAACAGTATAGAAGGATCTCATTGATTCTCAAAATGTTGGTAATACTGCTTGGCTGCAGATGAGGCACTATTACTGTGTCATTTAAAGCATGGACTGCATGTCTGAATCCACTTATGTCAGTCAATAACAACAGTTGCTGTCAAAGCAGTCTTTTACCCACAGAAACCTGCTTTTGGAAGATAAATGTACATTTCTGCTGAATATTGGGAGCACCTAGAGCTGCTTACAGGATAGTGAAAATCTCAAGAGAGATTGTTTTAGAACAGACAAGAAAACCAAAAGCAGTAACTGAGCTAGGGGAACTGAAATTACGTATTCTGCATCCTGGGCCTATTCAATCAGTGAGACTGGTTGCTTTTTTTCTTCTTAAATAGATTTTTTTTCTTTATTTAAATAATTTTAACTTTATTTAACTCAAGTATCTCCAGATCCATAGCTCCCAAGCAGACTGCAAAACACTTCCAGAAATACCCATGGCCTGTGCTAAACCAGTTCATCTGGGATAATCCTTGCTTTAGAAAAATTCTATCACTATGTAAACAAATGATTCCAAGCATCTATCACATTTTAAGCAAACAACAAACAGGACACGCTGCTGTGGATGTCTGGCTAGCGCCAGGACAGGGATAGGGAGTGCTGCTTGCCAGGCTGCAGTTTACAATCTTCTTTTCAAATTATCTCAAGAGTTCTTCACTTTCTTTGAGGTCAGCACACTCACAATTTACTCAGAAGTAAATTTTGGATTAAAAAACCTAAGAAGCTTGTCAGAAAAAGTCCTGGAAATGAGCATTGGCCTGTTTTCTAGGAAGAAGCTCTTCCTCTACAACATTTAAGAGATGGACTGCTCTTGTAAAGTGCCACATCATGTAGTCTTGATTATTGGATAATTATTTCTGGACTCAAGACTTAGGAGAAATAGATATTCTTCTTTGATGAAGTAACAAATGTTAATGTATTTACTAAATTTCTGAAGCCATTGGATTAGGCTGACTTTGCTGGACACCAGCCTTTGCTAAAAAGCAAACAGGCCCTGTTTGAACAATTCTGTAGTTTCCTTTGCTGCTTATTCTCTCTCATCAATAACAGTTTAGATCATGTTAGAACCCTCAAGTTTCTACACTAAAACCAGTAAATTTTTTGATGCAATTTCACAGTAATTTCACTGCCTCAAAAGCCTGCTGCTTCTCCATTGGAAGCCTGCCCTATTAATTTTTTTTAGAATGCAAAGAGGGATGAAAGTAAGATTTTTTAGACAATCAAGGAATGCATTTGCAAACTGAATATATTTTTATTTTATATGCATTATACAGACACATCATAATGTATATATATATATATAATATATTATATGATTATATACACAATTCTTGTTAACACAGGGACAGCTATTAATAAAGGGACATTCACGTACCCTATGACCTTTATTCCAAATGGAGAGCAAATTCCTCTCTGCTGTGTATATTTGTCCGTACCACTGACTTTTCCTGGGACCTTTGTCTGACTTAACCTTAGATACTTTTGCTTCTTCCTCACTGCCTTCCCCTCTTGGAAGTCTTCCATAAATTTCAGATAGAAAACCACTAAGAGTTAAATATCAATTACTGCTGGAATGCAAAAGCTTCAGCTCTAAGTTTGGAATTGAAGAGATGGAAGAACTTGCAGGATATGGTATTTTTCATTATTGCAGTCTTTGCCTGAACATACATAACAAATGTGCTTGACAAACCAAGTATGAAATTGCTACAGGCAAGGGGCATTAACAAATTGGCAAATCTGGTGCCTTAGGGAAGCAACCAAGATGAAGTTGCCTATCTGAAATTGCTGTTCTATCACCGTCTAAATATACAGTTTTTTCAAGTGCTGCAGGGTGTAAAATGAAAGTAACTTGCTGAGTAGGTGCTGACTGAATACTCTGAAGGAGACTTCATTTGTGATGGCAGAGCAGTATGTCGGCATACGCCAGTAATATATACAGGGAACTCTTCTTGAGGTTTATGAAAGGCATTTGTCAAGTCTATATTGTGGTGCTGGGTGGAGTATCTTGTCAAACTCACTAGTGTCTGATATAATTAGAACTATTTATAAGGCCCAGGACACTGAACTATAAATTGTCTTTTTCTGCACAACACACATGGCCTTCTCCTGCCTCATTCATGGAAGTATAAACTGACCTGTTCATGTGCTCATTTTTCCTATAAAGGACATATTGATACTGATATAAAATTGATATGCAAAGTAACAAGGCTAAAGTACACTTTCAGATCGATATGCAAAATCTGTCCACCTGGTAAGAAATGTCTTAATGTGCAAGAGTTTTAAGAAAGAAGATAATTGACCAAAGTTCTAAGCCTTCTAACTAGAATTTTAGTAAGCAGTTAATTGTGCTTACAGCTATGTATGGTGATCACCTCTAGCTCTAAGAAAAGCTAAATAAATACTTTACTACTGCTGGTGATAGCAAGGAATGTAGCTGTCTGTGATGCAGCATCAAAGCTGTCAGGAGATACAGAGCTACTCATTTATCAGAGCTTCGTGGGAGATGAGAGTGACCTGCTTAGTTCTACAGAATTAGTGGAAATTTGCAACTTCAGACAGATTGCAGCATTAGTGTTATGGACTTATAATGGCAGCAAAATTCACACTGCTGAGCTGAGACCATAGATAGTTTCCAGGACTTGGTGTGAATTAACAGTTAAAAAACCAGGAGATGCATTTCCTCAGAAAGGTGAGAACTACTGCATTAAAAATTTCAGACAAGGTTAGGCACAGCTGAGGAACCAGGCAATAGTAAACACTATTCAAATGTGAAAAGAGAAGCATATGAAAGAGGGATGTAAAAGTGCAATTTTTGTAAGTAATAAATTATTCAGTGGAAAGCCAGACAGCAACAATCTTTCAGCACTTAAGGTTATGATGATTTGTGATTTTAGCTGTATAATCTTGTTGTTTGCAGCATTTTGATTCTTTTGGAAATTGCACAAAATGTCCTCATTAGGCCTTAGCAATACAGTTTTCCATTTCCTAATTTGATTGCTACTCAGTAAGACAAAAGCTCCTCCAAAAGACACCAAACCCAGGACATCTACAAAACAGACCTTCAGAGATTAAAGATAAAGTTTCTCAAAGATCATGGCTATCATGTTTTAAAAGTTATATTGAAGATAATTAAGTCCACTTCAAAACATAAGTTACTAAGTTCTTTCTAGCAAGGGATGTCAACCATTAATTGGAATTTGAGGCCACTGAACTCTGCTCTCACCTATTCTGCAGAAAACCTGAACAAATTCCACTGCAGTGGGATTCCCCCTCAGTGAAATCGGTGCCACCAAGAATACTGGCAGGTGACAGAGTCCCCTGCAAAGACTCAGGTACCCTATGCTAAGGGCCTTTCAGCTGCCATTTTAACACAGCTATAATAGTCTGAACACTATTAAGTCTTTGAACAAAATCATTATGACAAAAAGTTGCAGTACAAATTGTATTACTTCCTTCTTTCACCAGACAGAACTTTTATGGTAGAGAAATCCAAAGAACCAAAATAACAAAACAGGAGAAAACTTTAATATTACATTATATTTGTTTCCAGAAATATAATTTCTGGCACCTCTGGAGTACTTCATATAGTAACATGTTGCCAGTGCCAATCCCAAAACTCTTCTAATTTTAGATACCTCACAAAATCAGTTAATAGAATAATATTGTTTCCAATTGTTTTTACTTTGTCAGAAGACAAGTCAGATTATTTTGGTTAGCCTTAACTCACCGCAACATGATGCCAAGTCTCAGTACCTGATCTCATTGGAGTGGTCAAGAACAGACCTTAGCAGACCCAGCCCATTTCTCACACAACAATGGGGACTATTCCAATTCCTATTGGAAAAAGGATTAATCACTGAAGCATCAAATATACACCATTGACATGTTCTAATGGAACTTGGGAAATGTTGTATTGCACTAATTAGTGAGTTTATTCAATTATTTTGCACTGGGTGGTTTGTTTTGTATCACATAGTTTGTTTGGTGACCCCCTCAAGTTATGTGGTGTTGTCTTTCACCTGGGTTGGTTCGTCCCTTCTCCCCTTCCATCAGTTCTAGTCCATTGGATGTAGTTCCTTCCCTCCTCTTTCCCCCCAGTCTAAAATCTCCTGTCATGAGGTGCTCTCTCGTTTTCTTCTCCTGGGTTTGTTCTACATTAAAGCTGAGGGACTTTGGTCCCGAGAATAGAGAGCGTCTCTCGTCTTTTGCTTTTGACATTGTCAGTGCTGCCAGGGTCCCGAGATAGCCAAAAGAATTCCCCACAAAGTGAGAACTGACAGCTGGTGCCCTGCGTGTGGCTCCTGCAAGGTCAGAGACTCCATGCAGCGGCTGGATATCCACGTCTGGATTTTACAAGCCTTTTGGACTGTCAGCTTCCTTGGAGTTCACTGCCGCCTTTTGTATGGCAGCACTCATGGGGGTGGGACCAGCAAACCCGTCTTGAGCCTAAAGATGGGTCAGTTCTGAACAAAAGACTTCCTTGCAGCTGTTCCAGCCAACTAAGCTTCCCAGGAGGGGGTAGTGTAACCCCCACGAGTGTTAGTAGGGACCCCAAAGTGACCCCCAGTTGTGGTGGGGTTCCAGAGGGCAAGAATCTCTGGCGTTAGGAAAGGAGCTGGAGGTTTGTGTATGTGGGTGCAGCGGTGCGGTGGTGCGGCTTCCGGTGGCAGGGTTCTCAGGCACGGGTGGTGGTGAAATTGAGGGCATGTGTACTGGCGCGGGCAGCGCCAACCTGCAGGCTTGTGTTTTTCCCCGGCTCGGATGGCCACGTGCAGTGGTGGCGCCTCTGCCGACGGCAATTTAAAAGCTGTGTGGTTTTGCTCACACGTGGGTTTTACCTCCTGATGCTGCCCCGGGTCACCGGCTAGCTGTTCCTGTGCCGGGCAGGGCCAAGAGTGGCTGTCCTCTGTCATAGCACACCAGCTGACAGCAGTGACAGTGTAGCCACCAACCACTCCCAGCAGTTGGTAACTGTATCAGGCGCCTAGGATTGAGGTAAAGGAACGAGGGAGGGAGTCCTTTGTGGGAGTCTCAGAAGCAGTTTCTTCCTCAGAGGTGGTCTGGCACAAAGAACCAAAGAGCAAAAGGTTGCAACAACTTATAAAGTGAGTAGTTTACATGGGTGGAGAACAGAGGGGAACCAATCATAGGAATTCAGGGGAGGACCTTAGGGTGGGATTACATCAGGTGAGAACCAATGAGGGGAGAGTGGGGAGGAGACTTGCATACAACAACCAATGGGGTCCTTAGGAGGATACAACTGACACAGAAGAATCTGGATGAAGGGGAGGGGCTTACAAAGACAGACAGGGGAGGAGGTTTGGGTCTGAATGATGGACAATGGGATAAGGGAGGCACTTAGGGTGATGGATGGGGTGTGGTAAGTAGGGACAGGCACTGCGGAAGATCTCGGGATGTAACGGAAAGTGCGGGACCCTTCCCCCCCTTGTGGTATGCAAGCCTCCCTGTTGTATGCAACCCCCCCTAACTCCAGTAGTTTTCCACTCCTTTACTAGCCCTAGTGAGACCCAGCATCCCCCCTGTGATGTAGTATAACCCCCCTGACTATTTAACCCCATGATGTAAGGTAATAAATGCCATTTTGACTATCCACCACATTGGTGTCAGTGTGTGTCAATGGACTGAGTGACTTGGGTGAGGCCAAGTCGCCGTGCCGCTTCTTGAGACCAGGTCACCTGCTTTTTAGCAGAGGCAACAATGGGGAAGGGGGAGGATGCAACCATGGGATGAACCAAACACATGGGGAATATGGGGCAAACCATTACTTAACAAAACAGCAAAATGGAAGAAAAAAATCCTACAATAAAACAGGCACTGCCACAGCCTCCTACCTCAGAGTTGAGGGGGAGGGAAAAACTGCAGATGCTTCCCTAGATTGGCTGTGGATGTTGTAGCACTTTCAGTTTTTGTTTGTGCTTTGTTCCGAAGGAAAGTAGATTGGAATTGTGCAGACTGCATTTAACATCAGAATGGGCTCTCAGCTTTCTGCAGAACAGAGAGGGATTTATACCCAAGTTCAAAATATCTTAGGTAGTGGAAACATTAAAGTTTTTAAAAGATAGTTAAAAAGGTTTGTTCTCAAAGGTTGTCTTTCCATTTTCCTCAGTTTATCCAGCAGAATGTAAATTCTGTCACTGCCTGGGACAAAATTGGAGAATTACTAACATACAGAGAAGAACAGGGAGACAAAACAGTATCCTATTTTTTCCCAGTGTTCCTTTTAATTTGAAAAGAATTGATAAAGAGGGAAGTGAAGGGACAGGCACAGCAAGCTCCCCGTCCCATGGTTTCCCCTCCCCCTCTTCCCAGACCCTCTGCCCCTGAGCTGAGACAGACATGCGAGGCACCTCGAGAAACACAGGGTTCCTGGCATAGCCACTGTTTCCCTGGCATCCTGCTTCCCGCTCAACACCCCGGCTCTTGCAGTTGTGCGCAGGCTGACAGTGAACCTTCCCTGCACCCTTTAACCCTGTTGCTACTCCCTGAATTTTGTGTTCTGTGAGTTTCAAAGATGACCCCCGCATCCTGAAAATGGCGGCGACCGCGTGGTTGGGATCCAAAATGGCGGCAGCCACATGGCGGGCCCTCCATCTTACCTTTCTTCTTCCCACAATCCCTTTTGCCTGCCTATCTCATCCTCCAACCCTTTCCGGTCCCACATCCCCTTCCTTCCCTCAGACACCCCTTCCCTTTCCTCCATGTTCCTGCCGTGCATGACATCATCCTGCAACCCTGCCTCTGGATGTTGCTATCTTGTTTCCCATGGTTGCTCCGCCTCTGTCCAGGTCCCACGCGGGTGGGGCCGAGGGAGGGGGTGGTCCCCTTCCCGGTTCCCATGAGGGGGGTGGGCCTCCTGCTGGGTCCCACGGGGGTGGAGCCGAAGGGGAAGCCCTGGGGATCAAAACCAGGGGGAGGGAGCCATACTTTCAGCCACTCCTGTCACATATACTGGTAAGAGATGTGACAGAAGCTATCAGCCTTTCTCCTACCAAAGCAAAATAGAATTATGCAAGGCCCAAAAAGAATTTGGCTAAGACAGTGAGATCTTTAAAGGCATGATGAAAGCTACTTTAACATCCCTTGAATTTGTTCCGGCCGACCTCTGAGATCTCTTCCAGTGTCTCCTTACTCCCTCAGAGTTCGATCTACGGGAAAACACCTGGAAGAGATCCCTGAGAGGACTCCTGGAGGAGATAAAGCAAAGCGTCCAGGGCACAAAAGATATAGATGGGAATGACATCACCCATGAACATCTATGCGGCGAGGGGCAGTGGGCTAACCCCGAGGACCAAGCTCAGGTGTTATCCAAATTCATTCTACATAAAATCTGGGGAGCTGCAGAAAAGGCTTTTAACCAGTTACCAAGAGTTGAAGCTAGGGGTAGTTATATTAATATTAAACAGTATGTCTCAAAAAATTTCTTGCAGTTTGTTGACCGACTTTGTGCACAAATCAAAAGTAGAAGACCCAGTGGTACAGGCAGAATTAATTAAGGAGATTAAGGCCAAGAGAAATGCCAATACATCTTGCCACAGGGTGATGCTAGGACTGCCTATTGATCCTTCACCTACGCTAGCACATGATAGAAGCATGTGCCAAGAAAGCAGAGCTGTTCAGTGCAAAAGAGACGAACCCAAGATTGGCAAACCCAAGGACCATAGCAGGTGAATCACCAGTAGTGAGGAGGCAACAGATGTCACCAGAACATCTTCAAGATATCATCTGCTTCCAGTGTAAGAAGCCAGGACACTTTGCCAGAGACTGCCCTCAAAGCCAGCAGCAGAAGAAGAAAAATCAGAAAAATGGAGCAACCAACAAACAAAAAAACTAGGACAGGAGAGCAAGCCCACCCCACGCCACGATATAAATGTAGCAGGCCCCACAGTGGGGAAAACCTCTCTCAGAACAGAAAAGGGGGAGGAAGGGAGGCAGGATGCAGGACAGCAAAAGAAATGGTTGTCTAACAAAATCTGGTGGCCTCACAAACTTTTCAAGCTTCTGACCACCAAAGCATTTTTTTTCAGGTCTACCCATTCGACAGTCATTGGAGTGGACCTGCCGGAGGACTCACAAGACTTGACGCTAGACCACACAAGACGGAACAGTGTGTATTTTGTTACTGTGGACACTGCACACACACCTGTGGACACTGAGGTGGCTCCCATGACCATCAAGGGAGACATACCTAACCTCATTCTCCTGGCGTGCTGCCCTCATCCACTGTTCTATTTGGCCAAGGGGCAAATCATTGCCCAGACCATTCCCGTTCCAGCGAAAATCCCAGTAGATGACAAAGCACCTGGCTTCTACTGGGCAGAAATGGCTGGCGAGGACAAACCCATTATGGGATGCAACCTAACCCATGGAGGAGACGATCTCCATGTGAAAGGGTTGCTTGCAACAGGGGAAGATGTGACAATCATACCTGAAAGGATGTGGCCATCAAATTGGGACTTGCAACCCATGGCTGGCAAAGTCCAAGGTATAGGAGGAGTCACATTGGCAAAAATCTCAAAAAGCATTGTACAAATTGAGGGGCTAGACGGGAAATTGGACAGTGTCGGTCCGTTTGCTGCTGACTACAAAGCTCCCCCGTGTGAGGGAGAGACACCATGTTCCAGTGGGGGGTCAAATTAATTATCCCTAAGACACCCCAGGATTTTTAGAGGCGGCCACTGTGGAGCACCCTACCCACAAGTTAACATGGCTGGATGATACCCCAGTCTGGGTAAGTCAGTGGCCACTCAGCAAGGAAAAGCTTAAGGCGCTCGAGAAGCTAGTAGAAGAGCAATTGGCTAAAGGCCAGATAGAAGAGACAACCAGGCCTTGGAATTCTCTGGTCTTTGTAATAAAAAAGCCAGGGAAGGAAAAGTGGCTGCTCCTCCCTGACCTCCAGGAAATAAACAAAGTAATTGAGGACATGGGGTCACTCCAACCAGGGATGCCTTCCCCAGCAATGTTTCCTTGAAACTGGCAATTGGCTGTCTTGGACATCAAGGACTGTTTCTTCCAAATTCTCCTACACCCAGAAGACGCCCCACAGTTTGCCTTCTCAGTTCCTACCATCAATCAAGAGGCCCCAGTGAAACACTACCACTGGAAAGTATTGCCTCAGGGCATGAAATGCAGTCCTTCCATCTGCCAGTGGTACGTGGCTTCATTGCTGTCCCCAGTGCATGCCTAAAAAAGGGAAGCTGTCATCCTCCACTACATGGATGACGTGCTTGTGTGTGCCCCCGATGACAGTACTCCAACACACACTTAACTTAGTGGTTAAAGTTTTTATCTCTGCTGATTTCAACTGCAGGAAGACAAAGTTCAAAGGGTGCCACCTTGGAAGTACCTGGGTTTGGAGATGCCTGCGCGGACTGTTGTTCCACAGAAACTGGAAATTGATAGTGATCCCAAAACCCTAGTGGATCTCCATTCCCTGTGTGGGTCTTTGAACTGTGTCAGGCCCTGGCTAGGTCTCACCAAGGAGGACCTAGATCCCCTCCACAATTTATTGAAGGGGGAGAGAGAGTTAGATTTTCCCAGGGAACTGACCCCAGAGGCAAAAGCTGCAATCAAAAAAGCACAGAAGGCTTTGACTGAGAGGTTGGTTCATTGTTATGAGCTCAAGCTGCCTTTCAAAGTCATTGGCCCAGGAAAGCTACCACACTTGCATGGCTTGATATTTCAATGGATCAAAGGGCAGAAGGATTCACTGAATCATAGAGTGGGTTTTCCTTCCCCACCAGTGATCCAAAACCATTATACAACCACAAGAGTTAATAGTTCAGCTGATCTGGAAAGCCAGGATGAGACTGTGTGAGCTAGCTGGTTGTGATTTTGTGTGTATTCACCTCCCAGTCAAACTTTCTAATGAGGGAAAGAACTCTCCTCAGAGGTTGACCAAAGAGATGTTCGAGCACCTGCTCCAGAGCAATGCCAACCTCCAACTATCTCTGGACTGCTACAGTGGACAAATATCAGTCCATGCCCCATCACACTAATTGTTTCTTGAGGAATTCCACCTCATTCCTCCTGAGAAAAGGAGTCTTAGGCCGCTCAGAGCTCTCAGTGCTCACTGATGCGTCCGGGGCGTCCCATAAGTTGGTGATGACTTGGAGAAATCCCCAGACTCAACAATGGGAAGCTGATGTTGAGGTTGTGGATGGATCACCCCAGGTCGCCAAACTGGCCACAGTCGTGAGAGCCTTTGAGAAGTTCTCGGAGCAAATTAGTTTGGTCACCAACTCAGCCTATGTGGTGGGAGTAGTGTCCAGGGTGGAGCAGGCTGTTCTCAAAGCCAGGAAGAACAAGCATCTCTTCAGGTTGCTCTCAAAACTAATTTATTTCGTTTCACATCAAGAGCATCCATTCTATGTGATGCATGTGAGGTCACATACTGATTTGCCAGGAGAAATCGCAGAAGGTAATCGCATAGCAGATTCCCTTGCCACCCCAGCAGAAATGGCATGCCTTCCAGATGTATTCCAACAAGCAAAGCTAAGTCACCAGCAATACCATCAGAAGGTACCGGGTCTAGTCTGTCAGTTCCAGCTAACATGGAGCCAGGATCGAGCCACTGTGGCTACCTGTCCCAGTTGCCACCTCCAGGCCATGCCATCGCTGGGTATTGGAGTTAAACCTCAAGGCCTTGGGACCTGCGAAGTGTGGCAAACAGACATTACACACATTTCCAGTTTTGGTTTCCTTAAATATGTGCTTGTAAGCATTGACACATATTCAGGTGCGGTTTATGCCTCTGCCCAGGCAGGGGAAAGGGCTGCGCATGTCAAACAATACCGAGTGCAAGCCTTTTCAGTGCTGGGGATCCTTAGAGAAATTAAGACTGACAACGTCCCAGCTCATGCATCCAAGGAGTTCCTAGAGTTTGTCCAGCAGTGGAGCATAAGACAGGCATCCCCCACTCCCCCACAGATCAAGCTGTGATTGAGCATGCCCACCAGATGCTCAAACAAGTCTTGGCTAGGCAGAGCAGTTCGACAGCGTGGATGTCACCACAATAAAAGCTCTGCAAAGTCACGTTTACAATTAATTTTCTGAACAGTTCATTTGAAAATTCGAGTCCTCTGGTGGTACGTTACTTTAACAGCAATAATCAGTTTAAGTTGTTGCAGCGTCCACCAATCCTAATTAAGGACCCAGAAACTTGGGAAACCAAAGGTCCTTTTGAGCTCGTTACCTGGGGATATGGCTAGCGTGCATATTCACCCCCAGAGGCCCGTGTTGGATACCCCAAAAGTGGGTAAAACCTTTTGTGCCCAAAAATCCAGCACCAGCAGAAGGGGATGAAAAACAAGCAGCTGTCGCTTACAAAAGAAGACACCACTGGAAAAAGGTTACATTCCAACAGACCCCTGACTTTTAATAGGTTTTAAAAATGTTTGTTATTCTTTTTAGAAAAAAACTTACCTCCCACTCAACCTCACGATGAGGTTATAATCCTGTTCACGCTGAGCCTGCTCACGCTGAGCCTATTCACGCTGAGCCTATTCACGCTGAGCTTGTTCACGCTGAGTCTGACAGCTGCGTGGATCGTCCCTCAGCCATGCCAAAACATCTGGGTGACCCTGGCACAAACGCTGCAACAAGAAAATATATGCCTGTCCACTGCAGCAGCAAGAGACCCTATGTCTACCTGCTTGGTAGGGATTCCATTGCAAGCTGGAGAGTATCCAGCCAGTTTTGACACACCTATGCGTGACCCAGGTCCCAAACCGTACAACATCCTACAACAAGAAAACTGTCAGCGGTGGGCTGTAATGATTAAAAACCCCATAGAGGAGAGGCTACCAAATTTGCCCAGAGCAGCTCAGGAACCCCAAGAATTAGAGCTATTGGGTTCCTCCCCGGCACCATACTGCATTCACTTTGTCTTCAGCCCATTATCCAACACTAAAGCCTTTAATAACCTACTGCAATATCGAGAAGAATTCACCACCAAAAGGTGGTGTAATATTTTAATCCACGTTACACCAGACAACCCATACCATTCACATCCCAAAAACCTCCCTAGGGGTCTGTCCTAATTTGTGGAGATTGGGCATGGGCAGGAATCCTATCTCAGCTTTTAGGAGGGCCATGTACCATCGGGTGGTTTTCCCTGTTGGCACCCAACCAAACCTTGATTGGCAAATGGATTCGAAAAAACAATTCAGCCAACAAAATTCGAAAGAGGAGTGCTGACAATTTGGACCCAAACTGCAATTCAGAAATTTTTCATTGGGCCAAGTCAAAAAGAATTGCTGCATCCCTGTTCCTTCCATGGGTCACAGCAGGCAAAGCTCTAGGTTAATTGGGCTACCTAGAGTGCTGGGTGGTGAAACAAGCAAACTTGATATCTCCAGCCATCAGCTCCCTCCTAGAGGACAAGGAGATTACCAGGCAGGCCACACTCCAAAATCATGCAGCCATAGATTTCCTCCTGCTGCTGCATGGACACGAGTGCCAGGAATTTGAAGGACTTTGTTGCTTGAACTTAACCTCGAAAGCACCTAACATCCACACAGCTCTCAGAGAAATAAAAAGCTTGATCGGAGAAGTTAAACAAGAATCTGAAGACTGGTTCAGGGGACTGTTCAAGGACTGGGGATTCTCAGGGTGGTGGACTTCAATAGTTAAAAACAGTTCTGTTGCTATTTGTTGTTTTTCTCCTAATTGTTTTAGCATTCAAAGTTCTACGTTGCTTTATTTTTAAAGCTATCAACAGTTTAATCCTTGCTACTGCAGAAGTCAACCACAGAGTTTGTGGACCAAAAGCAACCTAACTCACCCACAAGTCATAAGTAGTGAACAAATTTATATTCTGAATCAGAATAGGCCTGGCACTTTTCTTTTAACTTTATTTTAAGAAAAAAAAAGTGGGATGTGTTGTATTGCACTATATAGTTAGTTTACTCAATTGTTTTGCACTGGGTGGTTTGTTTGTATCACATGGTTTGTTCGGTACCCCCCCTCCCCCCAAGTTATGTGGTGGTGTCTTCCTCCTTGGCTTGGTTCCTCCCTTCTCCCCTCCCATCAGTTCTATCCCATTGGATGTAGTTCCTTTCCTCCTCCTCTGTCCTGGTTTGGGACAGATTAGGGAAAAATCCTCCACAAGGAGTCCCCTGGAAAGCAAACCTCCTCCCCCCTGCTTCCCCCAACCCCAGGGTCGGGAAGGAAATCCTCGGAGGAAAGTGGGAAAAACCCTGTTTATTTACAAATAACACTCCCCAACACAGGAAAGGAAAAAAACAGCCCCAGATGTTACTCAGGCAGTTGCTGTGAAGGGAGGGCGCTGAGCTTCTTCTGCAGACTCACGTTCCCAGAGCGGGTCCTGAGCCGGTTTGATGATCTTCGGTGACGGGGAAGAAAGAAAGAAAGGAAGAGAGAGAGAGAGAGCAGCAAAACAGCCAGCAAAAAGCAAGCAGAAAGCAAGCAGAGCCGAGGTGGCCAAAGCCGAAAGCAAGCGCAGCAGCCACCCTGAGAGCAAAAAACAGGAAGCCGCGGCAGCGTCCCGCCGAGAGGACGTGGGGGGGGCGGGGCGGAAGGGAAAACCGCCAGACACAACAAACTCCAAAGAACGATTTGGGATACGAGGCACCGTCACCCTAGGACATCCTCCCTCCCCCCAGGCTTAAAATCTCCCACCACGAGGTGCCCTCTCTTTTTCTTCTCCCAGAGTTGTTCTACATTAAAGCTGTGGAACCTTGGTCCCAAGAAAAAAGACCATCTCTCAACTTTTGCTTTTGTCCTTGTTGGTGTTGCCAGGGTCCCAAGCTAGCCAGAGGAGTTCCCCACAAAGCGAGAACCAACAGGGAAAAGGAAAATTAATTAATGAATTTGCTCTGCACCATAAAGTAAGTGTTGTTTCCACTGATACAAAAGCACTTACAGCAAGCAGAGGTTAAAGTGTGCATATTCTGAGAGTAAGAGACCAAGAAAGTAAGCACATGGAACTGTGGTAGAAAACAAACATGTGAAACAGATGTTGCTTTTTTTAAAAAATTATTTCTGTATCTGATTAGTTCTCTATTAAAATCATGATCACAAGCCAACAGTTTCAGTAATCATCAAATGATCTTGTAGAGCTCAGAATTTTAGAGAGTGATGACTATTCCACTCACTGAAAAATAATTAGACGTCAAGATGCCTCAGACTGCCCCCAAATTAAGGCAATAAAAATTCCTCGGTGTGTTTGTGGAAGAAAATAATCTTCAACATGAATCTATGAAGAGTTTGATGAAAATCAAAAGCAGCAGCTGTTACTCTCTTTGTTTATTGTATGCAATTAATTAGCAATCCCAGTGCCCTTACTGAATAAATACTGACATACCAAAAAATAGCAGCATATTTTGTGAGTGGCAGTCATAGTAAAATAGTTGATTAAATCAATATAGTTCTTCCTCATATGTCACAAAAACTTGAATCTTACTTGCACATAGGAAAGCACTTACTGAAGAATGTATTTATTCTGGCTAAATCAATTTCAAACGTTTAGAGCTCTGCAAACTCATATTTTCTCTTCACTGTGTTGTAATTGCAGAAATTAATCTGAGAACGGTGATTACATATTTGTCTAACTTTCTGACCTTTTTCCACTGCCCTAATGCACAGCATGTTTGGGAGAATCTATTAGGAATTTTGTTGTGCAGCTTATGTGAAATCTGCTAGGGATGTTTATCTAGACCATTTAGGTGTTTGGGATTTTTGCATGGAAAATCTGAAGATTAAAGAGACACTTTTAAGACCAGATATATGTAGGGCAGCAGTATCTGATATACTGTATTTCACAAGGAGATGTAGAGATCTACCTCATCCAGCAAAAAATTGAAAGGGTCGATTAGCAAGAATTTGTGGCAGCTACAGCAACTGATTCATTCCCTCAGCAGATTCTGTTTAAACTCATTTCTGAGTGTGCAAGAGTTCTATATTTCTTAATAGAATGGGATCATAAATCTTTTTTCCTCAGAAATACAGTTACTACCTTTAGTGATATTAAAGCAGCAGTTCAGTGTCTTACCCACATGAGCAAGGACATGTGGCTTTCTAAGAAGACTGTCAGGGGTTTCCTATTTCATCACTCTCGGAGAATTAACAAAGTCCATGTCACTACCACTGGCAGTTTAACTCATGCTTGAAGCACTCTCATGTTCTTAGCTCCATTTTTTTTTAATGTAATCTTGCTTAGAGAAACAAACAAAAAATATAAAACTAACAAGCAAGTTTTAGGCTTCTCATAAGAAAAAAATAATCTTTTGATTCTAAGCTAAACATAATCAGCTTGTTTATTCAATCTTGCAGTTAGTTTATTTTGACAGTTGGCACTGTTTGAGTGGACCAACTACAGCACCTTTTACCAAAGTGGTCAAAAATTAATAATAAGACAAAAAAGCTGATGCTAAATAATGAGTGTGTAACGACGCATAAATAATAAACCATTTAAATTGACGCAAGTGAGATGGTGACAAGATAGACTGTGTTCAACACTGCAACCCTGACCCATGACCCTATAAACAATGCAGATTATTCCATTTAGGGAGTGCTCAGAAATGAAGCTCTCTGGATACATAACATCAGAGCAGCAGCATCCCACAATCTTAATGTATGGCTAAAGACCAGCAACAGGATTTTTACATGTTTAACCTTGTAAAACAGAGCATAATGTTTTCCAGCAATCTCAGTGGGAAGTCACATAGGAACTGACAGATAGCTAAAAAATAAAATTTCTCCTTGAGCTGGTCAAGCAATCTATTAGGCTATGTTTGAGTTCAGTTCAGGTCATACATACAAATATTGATCAGCAGTTGAAATACTGGTTGGCAAATCTAGAAATTGCATTTAAAATGCCAGAAGCCAGGACTTCCTTCAGAAAAAGCCCAAATAAGATCTTCATTTCTTTAAGTACTTCAACAGATGCGGCAGAAGGAAGAAGACAAAGGTCAGTGTGACTTATTTATTATTATCCAGGATTATTATCCAGGATTCAGTCACAAAAAATTAGAAGAAGCTTTATGAAGCTGGCTAAGACCTTCAGCTAATCCTTCTATTTATTTAAATCAGTTAAACCCTTGACTGGTGAAGATGGAAATGCAGTAGACTTAAATTCAACTCAACCTTCTCCAGCCCCTTAACAATCAGTAAACAGCAGTTGAAAATATGGAAAAATGCAGGTAATGCACATAAATGTGTCCATTACTGACAAACCTTGGCCTGCTTTCTCTGTTGCATCAATAGATGGCTCATTTGAAAATCAATTTTTTGTTTTTATTAAAATATAACTTTTTACTGAACTTCAAGTATTTCAAGGAAGCATTACCACTTTTGAAAGATTTATTTGGAATAGGAAGACATTCAACACAGTCAGAAAATGTAATAATTTAGGCACACTGGTAATAAGAGGAGAATTCTGGTCCAATCTTCTGTAATTCAATATTTTGGGAGAGAAGTGCTAATTTTATGTTTAAAAAGTAAAACCTATATTTTGTCTGTGATTAAACTGAGAACAGATCTTTTACCAAGAGCAATAGTCTTTTTCCACCAAACTCCATTTCTATTGAAATGATCAATGGCATATAGCTGGATCAACATTAATTTGCCGCCAGCCTTCCAAATCAAGATTCCCTAGTAAAGATAGCATACAAGTATTAGCATTTTATTCTATTTGTCTGCATCCTTTTATTTAACAGCACTGATCATATTTTATATTTTCAGCCTTTTTATAACTAGAAAATCAATTTTAGGTACCTCCCATATTAATTAACTGATACACTATATCTTCAATTACCAAAAAAAGTTAATATAATCTAATGTTTTTCCTAATGATTTGGACCCCAAATTAAAGAAAAAAAAAACCATGGAAAACATAGTATCAAGTAGGTACCAAAAGCAGATGAAACACTGATATGATGGAAGAAAATAGCACAATTTGGTAAGAGACATTTAAGACAGTCATACAACTTACCAAAAGCTTGGCTTTGGGAGAAAGCAGCAAATGTTTTTATCTAAGAAACAGCTAAATTGATCAAATGAATACAGCTATTCATCAAACAGGCCCATATGTGCTGAAGAAGGAGACAAGATCTGTGAAGACACAATAATGGGCTAGAGGTCAGAGCTTGTGTCAGCTGCCCTGCAGCAGCACCTCCACTGTACTGCTCTTCAGTGCTGCCCTTCTTAGTTTGCATTTATTTTGACTTACAAGAAAGCAGGTGGTGCCAAAAGAAATTACACTTTTCTCACAATTTCTTCCCCCTAAGCAGTGATGCTTCTTTAGCTGTGCAACAACGCCATTTTTTCTCTACAAAATACCTGTGGCTTAAAGCACCTTCAACCACAGTAAGAAGAGAGAGCAGGGCAAGGTGCATAAGATATCATAAAGTTGAACCACAGCAGGCAAGCAACTTTTGAGTCAGCCCATGAAAATCTCTCAGAATAAAGCACATTTTCTCCTTGGCCTTTACCTGCTGCTGGGCTCTGACTCACAAGATTGTGTTTTCCCTCGTGGTGAACATTTGTTAAACCTCAGCCTCATTTATCATGACTTCTCACATAGACCTTTCACAGAGAAGAGCTAAATGCCAAAAATGAATCGGTCTTTTTGACTAGACACCTGGGCAGACATTACAACAATGACACCTGAGGTAGATCCCTGCTGTTATTTGGCTTTAACTATGTTCCTCTTCCATCATCTTGTCATAAACGGAATGCCTGCCTGGCAATTTTGCTGAAGGTGCCACTTAAAAGAAAAATTTGAAAAATTGCTAAATACTGAAGACAAAACTGAACATAAATTTCTTGTAGTTTGTTACTGTCACACAAAACTGTGATAAGAATAAATTATATAAAAGCATAGGGAAAAAAGAAGCTGTTTATATACTTTATTAGTTCACAGAGTGTAGTATATGATAATCCTTTCCCAGCTGGCTGCCCAGAACAGCAGACTTTTAGCGCTATTTCTAAGTGCTAAGTCATGGATATGAGAGGCAAAGTTGTAGTGTTTTCCAAAAATCACTTTTCCAAAAAACATCAGAAACGGGAACAGAAAACAAAATGTAGGCAGTGTCTGCTATCCAGGCTTAGAACTGAAGCAGAAATAGGGAATTCTGTTCTGTGAAAGTCACCTTATCAAAGAGTGAACTACTCAAAAAGGAGGTTTCAATAATTTTCCCTCATCAGCAGGAGCATACAAGGCCTCCATCATGCTAGAGGACAGTTATAACCTTCAGAGTTTTAAAAGCTCTAGCCCTGTTCCAATATTCTTGCTTGATCCTAAGTGTAACCCACCAAACCACAGCATCACTTCCTCTTGTCAGACTGGTCTTACACCTGCACTGCTCCCACCAGCTGTGCCTGAGGTCACGACAGCACTGAGGCAGAACTGCACAAAAGCCCTGTGACAGGGCCACTGGATCCTCAGGGCCACCAACCTCACTCCACAGATCCCATCTCATCATCCCACACTCAAGCTGATGTAGCTACAGCCTCCATCATCCTCCTGAGCCCTGGCTCAGGGCAGTAAACCCAAGCCTAACTTCCTAACCCACAGTTTTCTACCAGTTCCTTAAGACTGGGATAGATTAACTATTAAACAAATTGACAAATATGCCATAACTTGGACTAGAACAGGCTTTTGCAGGCTGGAAATGTGAAAGGCACCATGAAGAAGTCAGACTTGGAGCTTCTTTTGAAGTGAACAGAGAAGACTGGGCTGAGCCACAGGAAGGCCCTACTTTGGGCCACTGCAGGAAGGAGGGAGGATCACTCTCAGGAGACACATGTTTCCCTTCAGGGTCTGGGAAAGAATAGACACCTAAAGTTGGGTGAACTATATCCACCATTTGCAGAATCTAAAATCCTTGGGTTTGAACCCTAACATGCCGTGTGCTTAATCTGGTTAGTTCAATTTTTATTTTATTTTATTTTATTTTATTTTATTTTATTTTATTTTATTTTATTTTATTTTATTTTATTTTATTTTATTTTATTTTAAACTGTCTAGTTTAAGTGTAGCTACAAAACCAATGGGTTTAATTAGGGGAATTAAGAGCATAAAGCAGTATTGTGGGAAATGGAAATGAAATTCAAATGAATTTCCAAATGGAAATGAAAAGCAGAATTCATCAGCAGATTAGTAAAGTCAAACTATCTATTAGTTTTAAAAATAACATATGTAACAAGGCTTCCCTATTTTTTCACACAGCTCCTACACCATACATTCAGTTCTCTTTGAGTTCTGTTTTTTTGTTGTTTTGTGATTGCAATTGTGGTCATCATTAAAATTAGTCTTCCTCTTTTGTTTCTATGAAGCTTTTGGGAGTTTTGTATGAAAAAACCCTTGTTTTAAGTTGCGTGCCATTAGATGCAAACTTACACACTGTTGACTTTAGAGCCTAAATTTATAATTTATGGAATCAATCAGCTACGCGACATTCCATTATACTGCATACCTAAATTGGATTCTTTCCTGTTATAACCCATACTTTCTAGTATCTAAATTGCCTTCATGCTGACTTGCACTGATTTACTGGTGTGTCATTTACACCACTTATGATACCACTAAGTGTGGCTTAAGCAAAGTTCCTGCAAGTGGCAGCATGCTGCATTACAGATAGATTTGCTGGCCTTGACCAGATGGCAAAAATTCTGCTTTGCAATTGTGCTGTTGTTAGTGTGTGTCTGTATGGAAATGACAAGACAAGAAAACAAAACCAAAAAATCCTTGCAAGAGAAAGGTGGTAACCACTGTGAAGAAGGAGGCATAGTTAGAAGGCAGATAAGCTCTATTAATGTGTTTACATATCACCTTTTAATTAAGGGGGTATTGTTTCCTACAACAACTCCTTATAGCCAAGCTGGTGGGTTTGATCCCCCTATGGGCCATTCACTTGAGAGTTGGATCCAATGATCCTTGTGTGTCCTTACAACTCAAAATATTCTGTGATTTATTTATTGTAACTTCAATAGAAGTAGTGTTACTTCATTCAGGCAATGTGAATAATAGCTATGAGGCAAATTCTATCTTTCACTGAATAATTGTGGGAAGGAGAGTAGACACCACTCTGGCTTAGATTTGCCAGTTCTGATTCCTAGAGGAGGGCTTTGCATACCCAGTAAAATATTGAGAACCTGCTTGTTAAGTGATAAAAAGTATGAAAGCTCAGTGACATAACTCTGATCTGAAATTGTCAGCATCTGAAAAAATGAAGAAAAAATTCACATTTAAATCAGAAAATAAATTGAGCACTCTTTTCTCGTTCACTGAAGTAGCACAGCTATTCTTATCAGATAACAGATCCCCTCTTCCAGAAGTTACAATTCCTAATATATATGTGTACTTCAAATATCCAAAGTTCACTAAAAGCAGGTATAAGCAACTTGGTGTATATCATTTAGTGCAAATTCAGGCAAAGTTGAGCCAGTTTGGAACTTAACAAAAAGAGCTCCTGTTGAATTCCACTGTTGAACTCAGAGCTTTTTCTTTCGTGGGGATGGGGATTTTTCATGACTGAAAAAGACTGAAAATCTCTGAAAGAAAATACTCTATTTAAAGAGATCCATTTCCCTCATGTCACACTCACAAACTTAAAATTCATTGCCAGGTCTCCAATGTCAGTTGAAGAACTTAAGTGCAGATCTCTATAAAAGGTGAGCTGTTGTTGCTGAGAATGCAGTGTCCAGACTAGATGTGATTTAGGGATTTTATTTCAGAATATTTATAACTTGAGTGCTTGTAAATGGTGAAATCTTTGAGCACATCTTCTAATTTAGTTGTATCTGAGAGCAAACCAGATGGCAGGCTCTGAAACAAAAGCACCAGAGATAATGAGGATATTCTCTTCAAAAGCATGAATCCCCATCCAAATGAAAGGCAGATTCATGTACAGCACCCATCCCTAATTAAAGCATCAATGGTAAGCATCATCAAAAGTGAGTATACTGAATTTTAAACTGAATTCTCAGCCAGATGGGTGGCCAGAAGAATGAACAATCAACTCTTTTGGGTGTATGATTCTTGTTTCAAATGGCTAAAACCCGCAGCATTTTCTTCCTTGCCCTTTCTCAAATAACCTCCTGTTTGATGCAGTGATCCTTCACTAAATATCCAGACCCATTTTGCAATTTCTTACATTTTATCTGTAATATCACTATGACTCGAGTTTGAAAATGCTGCTTCCAGTTTGCTGCTGCAATTAAGACTAAAAATTGACACAATTAACTTCAGGGAATATCTCTGTCAAACATATAAGCATTTAGTTAATTTTTTTTTTTTATCCTAAGGATTTAGGGTCACATTGATACAGAATTCCCTTTTTATTTTGTAACTGTAGCTCATGAAATATGTTTTCTAAGCCAGACGAAGTAATGGATGCTTTCTAAACAGTAATTGACACCAAGTTTTTCTACAATCACTCTTAATTCTTTATGCTTTGGGAGGTGGTCTCACTGTTTGAGGCTGTGGTACTCCCAAAGTCCACTGACATTTCGTTCCAGCAAGCAGCTGAATTTTCACATCCTCTTCATGGCACAAAATTATTCTGTGATCTCCCCCCTCCCCTTTTCAATCTAAGAAATTGCTTGCTACATACACTAAAAAACTCAGGGAGCTCAGAGAGGGTGGAAGGTTTGGGGTGGGGGGTTAAAATAAATAAAATGTAGTTATATCCTCAGGAGCTGTGTTACTGAATCAGGGCCTACTCTGTGACCTCCATCGGGTCCTGCTCAGGGAATCTTCTGATGGAATTCTTTGGTCTTCAGCCTTGCAGTCTCACACGGGGCACCACTTTGTGGGTGGTTTTGTGGGTACCACCCTCAGCAGGGAACCAACCCCCCAGGGCCCTTTTGGGGGTAATTCCCTTGTGAGTTCTTGAGCAAGGTGAGAGACACGGGCACAACTCAAGGTCTCTGTCTTCGGTCTTCGGTTTATTCTTATCTTATTTTTGTTTGCCTGAGGATCAGACTTAACATACAAGAAGCAAGCTACAAGAGGGGCAAAAATGGCCTCGAGAATCTCAAACCAAGGCCTTTTAAAGATATAATATCCAATTGTCTCTTCACACGTATATTGTTTTTACTTTATTACCAATAACTTTTTCTAATCTACATATGTGGCCTCTATGTCACTATTATTCTAAACCAATAACTATCTGCAACCTACACTACAGAACATGGAGTGAAAGAAGAAGAAGAAGAAGAAGAAGAAGAAGAAGAAGAAGAAGAAGAAGAAGAAGAAGAAGAAACAGAAGAAGAAACCACACCCAAAATCTCCATTTTGGGTCCCTTTCACTCTCATATTAGATCCTAAAAATCCTAGACCTTTTGTCTAACACTCACTATTACTATCACTATCATCTATTTCACACTTTATGTTCTAACTCATCCCAAAGCCTTGGCAACTTTTTCCAGGGATGAAGATTAAAAGCAGTATTCTGCTGAGGGCCAGAACCTTCCAAAACAGGCAGAGACACACTCTCTGTGTCTTGGACTCCCACATACTCAGTACACTCAGAAGTTCAATATGGAAATAAAAATGCCACCACACTTGTTCAGCTATTCTGTAGTACTTCTCACAGTCCTAGCTAAACGGAAAGCATTATCCAAATCTCATCAGGAGAAGCAATTTCATTGCTTCTGCACTATGCACAGCCCTTGTAACTCAGAGATAATCAAAACAACACACAAGCAGGTCACTGCACGTGTTTGAGGGGTCTGCAAACACCAGCCTAAATTCTGCTTTCATCTGTAGAGTTTCATGCAGTCATTAGCATTATCTGCTCAAATCAGCCCAGTTCATGATCTGGTTAGTCAATGAATCATTGTGTGCCTTGTAAAAGCAGAGACAATTCCTTGTTGTCCTGGTTTAGGGCAAATTTAGGCCCGCCGCCCTCC
>VWZP01005270.1:0-31260 GCA_013396995.1 Dicaeum eximium | reverse complement strand
AACAGTTCCAAGAAAACAGACAGAAAAACAGTCCAGAAAAAACTTCTTTGCCTCAGCTAGCTAAACTAACTGAAAAGCAGAAGCAGAGCCCTGTTCTGCTCCGTTCATGCCATGTAGACATCACAGTCCCAGTAGAATGTAGAGGAGTAAGTGCAGTCTCTGATAACAAACTCTGTGCTGCTTCTTCTGTCCGCCTTCGCTCTCTGACCCAGCCTTGAAGGCACAGAATATGTCCACCATAAACAGAACAGATGGTTTAGGAATACAAGCCTCATAAAGTCACCCTAGGACACTTGTGCCAAACTAAAAAAGATGCTAGTAGTATCATTGGGCATAAGACTTGAAAATTTCTTCCCTTCCCTTGTGTGGTGAAATTACAGTTTTCTCAGAAGAGAAACTAAATCCATTAGTGAGGATTCATCCTTTGGTGACTCATAGGTACTCTCTGCAAAACTTTTGAAAGGGAGAAAAGATATAGTGGAAAAGAAAACTGGGTCATTTCAGTTGTTTTGAAAGGACCACCTTTAAACTATCTCTGCTTCTATTAACACATTATACTCAAATTATTATCAGACCAGAACTATGCTGCAAATATAAGTTAATGAATAAACTCTACTCATACAATTCAACCTCCACTTTTTTTTTTCCTCATCCAACAAAGCTGAGTAAAAAGCATCTATAAGGAATAAGAAACCAATGCCTTAATCTTGATAGGCAGGGGAAGAACTACACACCAGAAAATATTTAGGAAGAGGTACTGTGGCCTCTTGTGCTTGTGCACAGAGACAGAGAATGGTTCAGGAGTTTAGTACCTACATTCCTAATGTGGAGTACTGGTTGAACCAACATTATTTATAATTATTCTTTGGTACTGCTGCTGATATACAGAAACATAAAGAGAAAAGATTAAAAAAACCTAATAAAAATAAAACTATGGGGAGCTAAAAGCCTTTTAAGCTTTGTGGAAGGTTTTTTGCTCTCTCTTTCCAACCTACCTTAAAATGCTGAGGTATGATATTTTCAACAGAAGAAATGGCAGAGGGGCTCTATACATAACACGAATTATGTAAGATATGATTCATAGACATCAGAGATAGAATTTGTTTTAAAAACAACTACTGTAGGGTGATATAAGGTGAGTAAAGATGACCTATATAAAGTACTTACTATACATACCTTACCTATATAAAGTACTTACTGGTTAGACAGCAGTGTCTATTTATATTATAATAATAATAATAATAATAATAATAATAATAATAATAATAATTCAGTCACAATCATCTCTTCAATTACAAACAGCAGCAATAATGTGAAGGATTGTTCTCATCTACTTTTAGATGCTATGATCTTTCAGAGGTATAAATATAAAACTGGATGATAACTTGGATGAGAGGGCAACAAATAAAGATGGGCCAGTCTATTGCAGATTCTCAAAGATGAAAGAGGTGGATCAGCAGTGAGAAGGCTGAAAGACAAAGGGTGTAAAAGTGGTACCTGATCCTGTAGTTAAATGAAGGCTCCCAGATTTCATTCCAAGACAATTCATTAAAAAGAGCACTGCTTGACTTAGATAAATTGCATCTATGCACTCCAGAAAACTGAAGTAACAACAAAAATCCAGGGAGAAAAAAAAGCATTGTGTAGAGGAATTCCTTATGGAGCAACCCCGAATGGGCTGGACAACCCAGCCTGGGCCTGAAGGCATGAAAGGGAGGAAGTAAATCGCTTATGTAGATGTAGGTCTGATGAAGAGTGTCACTTTGAGGCAGGTCTTATGAGCTCTCAGCGATGTCTTCATACCTGGAATAGCCAGCTACCCGGATGGCTTAAACTGAGCAGGATGGCTCTTGTGGTGGTGTTTGAAACAGAAAAAAGTTTAATGAGAAACAAAATAACAAACACTTTACAGAGAGAAGCGGTGCTAAGCACCCCATAAAGCTATCAAATCTTTTGTTATGTGCTTTTTCTACCTAATGGCCCAGGCGGACCTCTTGGTCCCGGTCCAATCGGACAGCCTCAAGTCTGAGGTGAAGGACAAAGGGTCCTATAAGGTGTCCCTGTACCAAATTCGAAGAGAAGTTTCTGGAGTCTTTGCCTTTTTTAGCAGACAAGGAATACCTGAAAATTCTATTGTAATTTGGTCACCCTGTCAACAGGAGGCATACTGCTACAGTCCGAATGTGTTAACCACCTTAACTATGAAACAGGCAGTGCTTGATCACGCTTTGCTATAATGTTAACCAATGAAGAAATGCTTAAGGCATGTAAACAATGCTGAAATATATATAACCACACCATTTTGAGGAATAAAGGGAGAATGATATGTAACCTCATCGCTGTGATTATTGTTACTCGGCCAGCTCTTTGTGGGGACCCTCTTCACCTGGCGCCCGAACAGGGACCCTTGTAAAAACGCCTAAATGTGGATCACCTAAATACAGAAGACTCCGAAGCATTGGACAAGAGCTGATTTGGGAGGCAAAGAGCGGGGGGCAGGAGAGTCCTGGTCAATAGGAAAACCAGACACTGGAGCTTGAGCCAAGGTAAGACTGCGATGGAAACTGATGCGGCAATCCGTCTCCCTGCTAGTATCCTCCCTAAGAGAGGAGAGAAAATCAAGGAGCAAGAGATAGAAACATTGGTCCGATGAGCCTGAAAGAAAGGGAAGCTATGTGAACTGTCATTGCTGTTTAGTACAGCAGAGTGGTGTGAGGTTGGAGATTGCTTGTGAGATTGCACAATAGATGGAGGAAAAGAAGGCAAAGAGGCTTTAGAATTGGGTGCAGTGTGGAAGACAGTGATTCTTACCTTAGAAAACATGAAAGCAGAGAGGGAGTCACCGCAGAGGTGATCGAGGCCTTGGAAGGAGCTCTAAGAGTTGATGGAGGGGGGGCAGGCAAGCCCTTTCGAGTTCCAGCATTTTTCAAGGTCAGTCACGTGTGGCTGATGAAAGGTTCTAAAGCTCCTGTGTGCTCCTCCATGAAAGAAGTGCTAGACAGTGTTGCCGAGAAGGTGGAAGTTACTCTGCCTGCAGACAAAGTGACTGAGGGAAAAAAGGAAGTTACACAGACACCCAACTCTGGGGGAGTGGCCCGGGACAAAGAGCAAGGAGGGGCCATAAGTGGGGCAAAGCCAAAGCAAGCAACAAAGCAGGAAGGCAGAAAGCAGGGTGCTGACTAATGTGGAGCTCCGCTGTACTCCCCCACAAGCCATCTTAATCCTCTGATGATGAGTCCGGAACAGACGGCTCCAACCATGATAGTATGCAGCTGCCTTAGAAAAACACTGAAGAAGCAAAACTGTGGGAGTCCAAGACACAGAGAGTGTGTCTCTGTCTGTCTTGGAAGGTTCTGGCACTCAGCAGAACACTGCTTTTGATCTGCATCCCTGGAGAAGGTTGCCAAGGCTTTGGGATCAGTTAGAACACAAAGTGTGAAATAGATGATAGTGATAGTAATAGTGAGTGTTAGACAAAAGGTCTAGGATTTTTAGGATCTAATATGAGAGTGAAAGGGACCCAAAATGGAGATTTTGGGTGTGGTTTCTTCTTCTTCTTCTTCTTCTTCTTCTTCTTCTTCTTCTTTCACTCCATGTTCTGTAGTGTAGGTTGCAGATAGTTATTGGTTTAGAATAATAGTGACATAGAGGCCACATATGTAGATTAGAAAAAGTTATTGGTAATAAAGTAAAAACAATATACGTGTGAAGAGACAATTGGATATTATATCTTTAAAAGGCCTTGGTTTGAGATTCTCGAGGCCATTTTTGCCCCTCTTGTAGCTTGCTTCTTGTATGTTAAGTCTGATCCTCAGGCAAACAAAAATAAGATAAGAATAAACCGAAGACCGAAGACAGAGACCTTGAGTTGTGCCCGTGTCTCTCACCTTGCTCAAGAACTCACAAGGGAATTACCCCCAAAAGGGCCCTGGGGGGTTGGTTCCCTGCTGAGGGTGGTACCCACAAAACCACCCACACAAAACAATTACAGGAAATATTAAATCGATTGTTAGAGCTACCAAACCAGCAAGAAAAATTAGAGAAACAAACAGCTATTGCTTCCACACTGTGAGACAAGGAGAACACAGTCCTATCACTCCTCAACCTATTCAAGGGAAGTTTGAATCACTGACAAAAATCGAACCATCAGCCCCTCCCGAACATTTGCTTCCTCCACCAGCAGTTCCATCTGGGAGTTCTAAAGATCCTATTCAAAAACAATAGACTGGAGTTATCTGAGATGCTATATTAGAAGGAGACTGGCAAGCGGCAAATTCCATTGCATGCCCCGTGATCGTAAACAATGGGAAAGCTTCTTGGGAACCTCATGACTGGAAGGTGTTACAACAGGCCAAACAGACAGTTACCACCTATGACATTAGGTCAGAGGCTGCATGACGCATCACTCAATATATATTCACTGCAGATGTTCTTTGCTCTGCCTGGAGGAGTGGGGAGAAGGCTACTTCCATTGTGCTCGTAGCCAGTGATATGGGGCTCATGGGTAACTCCCTCGACCCCATGCTCGATCTCCACACTGTGGGAGTGGCAGTCCTGGGGAGGGCAGCAGCCCCCCCAGAACTTTTAACTGAAAATGCAAGTAAAATCTTGGACATCCTGGTCCCATCCCAGAAGACTGTGCAGACCTCTTACATCAGCCCTGGGCATTCTCCCTTTGGAACAAGATGGCGGCACTGGAGCTGCCATACAACAAAATGGCAGTGCCCACAGGAAGTCGCCATACAACAAGATGTCAGCCCCAGCGCAGAGCATGCGCAGTGCAGCAGGTGCCGTTTTGTAACCATCGAAACTGCTGACCTCTTGTGGCAGCACCACCTCTGGCCACTTTCATTATTGTAAGCAAAAAAGAATTCACAGTTTTACACAGAAACAGAGCAGGAAAACAAATCTACAGGATGCAGTTCAATCATATCCAGAGAAAGACTCAAATTTACTTCTTCCAGATACCAGAGATTTTTCAAATTTTACATCACGTGCTCATTCAGAAAAAGCAATCCGGCCAGCTCAACTAGTAGGAAGCCCTGAGGGCACACATACAGAAATCAGACGAGAACACCTAGGGAACTTCTGTCTGATCCTATTTGCAAAATTATCAGCTGATTCCCCAGTGATTCAAAGTTTTAGTGAATATTAATAGTAACCTTATAATCTCTGTTATTCCTGTCTTCTATAGGTAACACTGATACAGAGTGGCTATTACTAATATTACATGAATGTTTAAAAAGTGGTTGTCTTAATCCCTTCAAACACTTGCTGATAATATATTGATTGTACAAGGTGAATTTACTGATTTTTGTGATAAGATTTATAAGATATTGTCATAGTATTTACAGCTGGCTTTCATATGCTTTACTATTTCTTTATGTGATCACCTATAAGACATGTGTCTCTTCAAGATCTTCTCTTTTTATTCTCAGTTGCTTACCTGTCCTTTTTATCCTGACTACCTCTGTAACCTATTGTCTCAACAGAGTTCTAAGAAAAAGATATTTGAACTTCATTGAAAGCCTCTTCCAGACTGCTAGTCTTGTGGTTTTCTTCAGTTATTATTACCGAAGCACTCTAATAGAGAGTTCAGCTGTAATGTTAACCTTTTTCTTTTTGGGTTTTGTACTCTGTAATCAGTCTCTCATGCAGCTCCACTTCTTCTGCCTTTATACTCTCAAATGTCCAGATTCAGACTTACAAACATGCCTGTGACCACTTTCAGATCTTTGAAGAAGAGGTCTGCTGTGTTTGAAGCATCTTTATTCTGAAGGAAACTTTGGAGGGATTGAATAACTAGATGGTTTGATTAGTTTATAACCCTAAGGTTTTTACTCATAACTGCTGCTCTTAAGAGCCTTGTTTTAATAATGTGTTGAGGGACATACATCAATTAGAGTTTGGGTTGTGCCCAGATCCTAGCTCTACTTGAATGGGAAATTTGCTAACAGACCCAGATGTTTTCTGCATCAAAATAATATTCAAGTGGCTTTGACTTGACGATTTGACCCTATAACAACATAACAGCTGAACCTGCTTTTGAAGTGAGCTTGGAGAACCATTATCCAGACATGATTTTCCAATTCTCTGCTGATTTAAGGTTTATCAGCTGTTGCAGACTCTGGGATAACAGTTCAGTGTTATAGTGCTTAATAATTATATAACTTCACATATGTTATTGATTGTGTATATCATATAATTAATTCCTAATTGCTGTCAGTTTCTTTTTCACTACATATATGGGTTTGCTCTGATGTTTCCTAATGCTGATGAGCAAAGAATGTTAGTAATGACAAATGACATTATCTTACATATCTCTATACAATTTTGCAAAACAAAACGTATTAGTATTTTGTTTCCCAAATCAAGACCCATTTTTCAATTTCAGAATTTTTGAGAAAATCTTCCGGTCCCCTCAGGGGCGTGGGTTTGCTTGTATTTTAACAGGCACAGAGAAAATCCTGTCAAGTACAAGAAAACATTGACCACCCCACAGGCAGAGAAGAAGACACATGGATGTGAACTGCGCTGAGATTTCACCTTACACCTGGCATCTTGTGCTTTGCCCACAGAAGATTGTAGACTTTGGGTTTCTTTATAAGTGTGGGAATCAGTAGTGTTGTAAAATTTTTGTTAGATAATAGCTTAAGGGAAATACGCCTTTTTGCTTTGTTTGCTTTTAGTCACATAGCTTTACCAACTAGCCAGCCTAGAGCAAATATTTAGGTGCCTTTTACCAATGTTTAAGTTTAAATACTTTGTTTTTATCTACCACTACTCCAGAAAATCCATTCTCTACTTGCTTATTCAGTTTCAGTTGACACGTACTAGGCTACTTTGCCGTAATGAGTTTGCCTTAAGAAATCAAGACAGGTAATGGGTCAGGATATATGGCCCAACAGACTCATGATTTCTTAGTTCATTGGAGAGAGAAGCATAGCACAGGCATTCCAGGTAATGCCAGAGGACAAGCTAGTACTAAAAGGACACATTAGGTACTGAAAGGACTGTTTGATAAACAAAAAACGAGGGAGGATGGGCTAAGCCCACAGGATAGAGTGCTGAAAGCAGTTTATGTGATGAATCATCTACGGTTACTAGGTACTCGTGGTAAACCACCAGTACTAACACATTATTCAGGTTTGCAGCAAGATTCTGAATAGATGCTGTGAATTGGTGGTGGCGTGGCTGAGAGACAGAGGTGTATCGAAGGAGCTGGAGGGTCACTCCTCTTTGATATGAGATGAAGGTCTCGTGGTGTGGTCATGTGCCCTCACAGGTGACCATGTCAGCATGGTTGATTTTTTTCTGACAAGGTATCATCATCGGGGTAGTTGAGCCTCCTCAGCAGACCTTGCTTTAACCAAGTGCCAGATGCTGTTCTGGAGTGTTGGATGATGCAAGGATGGTCTGTGCAGGTGTAGCAGTTCGATTCAGAAAAATATTTTTAAAAACCATGATGTTTACAGGGGTGATTTTTGAACTTAGTGATTGAGTTAAGACTTCAGTCTTCATGTTCCAAACACCTGTTCATTTGAGAAGGGCTCAAAGAGCAAGAGGCATCATCAGTTTGGATTTGTCCCTGATCTTACAGGGGGAGGGTTCTTTACCAATGAACAAGATGAAGAACAGTCTTAAGTTAGATCTGTGGGTTTTGAATTATTGCTTGAAAAACAAGTAATATAAGCAATGTCCTAGTTCCACGTCGCAGAAATAATAGCATCATTCCTTACTCCAGGTGTTGTTACTGCTCAGGTTTTGTCTACACTTAATAAGTTGAGATGCTGGGCAGCTAAACAGTTAAACACAACTGCAGCTATTCTAGATCAAATGCTCACTGATGTAGATAATATTAGACATGGCACACTGCAAAATAGAGCTGCTACAGACTTTTTGCTGTTAGCACAAGGACATGGATGTGAGGATTTTGGAAGAAAGTGTTTATGAACCTGTCTGATCACTCTGCATCAATTCGCAAAGAACTTTTACAACTGAAAGACGACATGAAAAACCTTACTGTTGTTGATAATGCTTTTGATAAATGGCTCAATTCATGGGGATTTACTGGTTGGCTTAAGGACCTAGTTCACTTTAGCATTATGCTTTTTGTATTGTTGCAGTAGTTTTACTTATTGTACCTTGTCTATTACAATGTATGCATAGAATGACTGAACGTGCTCTTAAGTCAGTCTGGGTTGTCCAAAAAGAAAAAGGGGGATTTATAGAGGAAGTCCTTATGGAGCAGGGGCATGATCTGCCCCTGAATGGGCTGGACAACCCAGCCTGGGCCTGAAGGCATGAAAGGGAGGAAGTAAATCGCTTATGTAGATGTAGGTCCAAATGTGTTAACCATCTTAAGCCTTAACCACCTTAACTATAAAGTAGGCAGTGCTTGATCATGCTTTGCTATGATGTTAACCAATGAAGAAATGCTTAAGGTACGTAAACAATGCTGAAATACATATATAACCACGTCATTTTGAGGAATAAAGGGAGAACAATATGTAATCACATTGGTGAGATTATCGTTACTTGGCCGGCTCTTCGCAGGGACCCACTTCAAGTAGATTTATGATTTTCAAAACATAAAAAAAAACAATAAAAATTTCAATTTTCAGAACAAAAAAAGATATCAGATACACATATAGCTTCCTCTTAAATAAATGACCCATTTTCGTACTATGACATTCCTTGAAAAAAGGTGTTATCAGGAGTTTTTGGCCTACACAAATGCTTGTTTTGGTTTTGTTCTTTTGAAATTTCAAACAAAACATTCAGAATACCTCAGTGAACCTTGAACTCAACACAGTCATTTTTTTAAATTACTGTTTTCTCCAAGTTATAAACTGTGGCAGTCTGACATTTGTGCCCCACCTCTTTGTTTTCTATAAACAATGTCCAAACATTTACAGAAAGCAAGATTCCAGGAAAGGTATGTCAGGGCATACATATTTCAAACAGAATTTTGAAAATTGTTTTGCTCTTATCTAAAGTAAAAAATCAATACGTTTCTTTGTTCTCCACAAAAGGGTTCTGACAGTCTACATCAGATGCACGAGAGATACATCATCTCTTAAAGCAGGGCAGGCTGCGTGAGATCCAGGCAGTGTCAGCTACCAGCAAGGTTCGACTAGAATTATCAGCCCTGTTTTCTTAATGAAAGTAGACTTATAAAATCACATCATCTGTTCATCTTTCATACTCGCACACATTCTTAATTTACTGGCCAATCGCAAACTTTGAAAGAGATCTTAAAGGCAGAAAAAATTTTGGCGGGTTTGAGGTTTGGGACTCTTTTTGTGGTGAGGGGGTACTGTTGGTTTTTGGGTTGGAGATGGGAATTTTTGAGTTTTATGAGAATGTCCAGCTGGATAAAAGGAAGGAATATGCAGTGTAAGCAGAGCTGGATTGGATTTGCTAGCTGAGCTGTGAGCGCACACACGACCCTAGCCAAGGCCAGTTGCTCCTGCCCATGGAACCAGATGGGGACTGGAGAGGAGCAGAGCATCACAGGAGCTTCAGGGTATGTCTTGGGGCAGCATCCTGGGGAAGTCGAAAAGGGTGGACAACCCAGGAATTTAATGGAGGGAAGAAATGAAGCTGCTTCCATAGGCATGTAAGATAAATTCTCACAGAACCAAGCTTCATCAGTTCTGTTGCTTACAAAAGAACATTTTAAACTTAAGTATCCCTGGGGAACATATTAATTACACCTAATTAGGAAGTTATGGCAGAATTCTGATAAAACCTTTTTACAGACACCACTGATGAATTGCAAGGAGTTTGGGGCACTATAGGCACCAGAAGCAGCAATGAAAAAGAAGCATTTGAGCTACCTAACCAATATTACATTATTAAATTCAAAACCCAAGCACTTGCAGTGATTAAATACGTTTAAATGGTGAATATACTTCTGACATCTCAATCAATTAATTGGTATTTCATAATTAAAAATGCATTTCTCCTTCTGGAACACTGTCTGGATCATAAAAATACAGAAACACAAAGGTGACTCAACCTAATCTTTCAAAGATCTATCCTCCTCACAGTCTCCTTTGACTGTCAAATGGGGAGATCCAGAGCATGACTCCCTAGCAAGTGAAGTCTGTGTGTTTCCCCCTTTGCACTTTTCAGAGCTGTTTGGAGTCTGAGAGTCACAGAATCATGGAATCATTTATATTGTGAATGACCTTTAAGATCGATTCCAACCATTACCCCTGCACTTGCAACCCCACCACTAAACCATATCTCCAGGAAACACATCCAGAGGTGTTTTAAATCCCTCCAGAAACAGTGACTTCATCTGCCCTGGGCAGCCTGTTCCAAAGCTTGAATTTCCTTTCAGTGAAGAAATTTTCCCTAATATCCAATCTGAACCTCCTCTGGTGCAACTCACATTGTGAATGGAGGGGAGGGTATTTTTACTGAGCTTCAGTACCAATAAAATGCATTGAGTATTTTCCAAGTATCATCCAAAACTACTTGCTTCTTTGAAATCTTCTTTTAAATGACAAATGAAGAAGTAATGGCCAAGGAAACCGCAGTGAGAATAAGAGTGGAGCTGGAAAATGGATTGTTTAAGACATCCTAGGATGAAGTACTCAGATAGAAAAATGTGGAGTTCAGAACTGGAATGGTGCCTGACTGAATGAGAAGAATCTGCACAGCCCAAAAGAATAATAATATTGCTATGGCCAACTTTATTTTTTCCAATTTCTACGTTTGCCATTACCTTCCCAGCTCAGTTTTGCTATGAGCTCATTTCCTAGTAAGGAGAGAGACTGCTGCAAAGAGACTTTCCTGGGGTATTGAATACAGAAAATGTGCAGCAGAGGTGAGCTAGAAATGTATATTGCAGTCTCTCTTTAAGACACAGAATTAAGAACTGTGTTGAGACAACATTACAGAGTGAAGGGAAGATATTTTCACAAAGTATTCAGAGATTATGAGATTCTTTTCCCAAACTAAAAAACATTTTTATTTTCTTTAAATAGCAGCTTTCACTCCATTAGTGACAGTGCAACACTAATCAATAGTAGCTTGCAAACAGAATGCCATATTTTCCCAGTGTAACCAGCAGTACAGCAATGAAGAAACATCATCATGATGGCCTTTTAAACTACTTTTCATAACTTGCAGGAATATTAGGTTCTTTTACTCATAAAGTGTCATCAATACTAATTCCTAAGGTGGTAGGAAAGATAGAATTATTTTTTCACTCTCTTTTTCCTGTTACAGACTGGCTCTTCAAAAATAAAATGCCCTTGTTCCCATAGGAAAATACAAAAATTCCATCTGTCTTTTTCACTCCATTCAATGCTCTTGGCTATCTACAGCATCAGCTTAAGTGAACATGTAGAGCACATCATCAGGTGCCATGGCAGACAATAATTTGCTTCTCTATGCTTGAAAATCAGGAACTGATTGAACAAAAAATTCATGGGGGGAAAAATGTAATTTGATCTATTAATTTTTGGTAGAAAGGATAACTTACCCGTAAACTCTACAAATAGAAGTGATAGCAAATGTCTACAAAGATAGAATGTCCAGAAAGTTAATTAATACCAAAAAAAAATTAAAATATTTAACAAATGGAAAATACATTTATTTAAATGTGTTACAAGGTCTCAGCCTACAATTGGGAATGGGTGGTATGTTATCCCATAAAAGCCAAATCAACACTTTTGTTGTGGTGTGTGTTCCAGTTTTATATAGTTTGTTAAATGTTGTGGTTATGAATGGTTTGTTCCCCCATACTCCCCTGTGCTGCTTCCCAGGTGTTTCTACCCTAAGTTGCTCCCTGCCTATATTCCCTCCATATAAGGTGTTTACCCTCCTCCTTTCCCCCTGTCAGTTATGTAAACCCTGTCCTTTTCCCCAGAACCTTCCCTGTCAATCCCCTAAACCCAGCCCTCCTAAGTTGTCAATCCTCCCCAGACCCATGCCCCTGTTCCAGAACCTTCCCTATCAGTTATGTTATCCCCATCACCCCATTGGTTTCTGTACCCCAATCCACTCACACCTTCTCCCCTATTGGAAAGTGTGTTGTAAACTCCCTCCCCTGCCTCCTCCCTAGCTTTCCCCTGATTGGTTTTTGTATATCTCCACCCCTGGTATCCACCTCCCTTTATAACCCTGTGCATTCTGAACCCCTGTGCCACTTTGTGGACCCCCTGACCTAATAAATATCCTTGTGTCTACACCTCAAAGTGACCCTTCCCTCTGTTCTCATGATACCTACCGCTCTTCGGCACAATTCCCCGGCAGAACCGTCCATCCCTGCGAGGGGCACGGACTGCACCGTTACCCCCGAAACCTGGCGCGGGAAAGAAGGAGTGCGGCCATTCACGGCACGCTGTCTTGGGGCCTCTAGCCGGGCCAGTGGATGTCAGGCAGCGCGTCATACTTTCATCTGCTTCACCAGCTGCACACTCATTTCTTATAACAAGATTCTCCCTTTCATTTTCTTCTGCTGTTAGAAAAACAGCAGATGATGGATGTAATAGAAGATAAGAGATTTTCGGAAGTTTGGATTCAGGAACACAAATCACAGCAGCAAAGAGATTTAGGAGCCAACTGACTGGGATTCTTGAAAAACTTCTTTGTTTATCTTTTGAGGAGCAAGGTCTCTCACTTTTCCTTTAATGTTGCTCTTTTATCTTGGAAGACAATTCTTTCAGAAGCTTGAGTAGTTTTGCAAAGGCAAATCGTCAAAAGTTAGATAAAGGTTTTCCAAGTTCCAACACTTCTGCTGCTAACAAACCTTGTAAGAACAGCTTTTTAAACTTTCAGTGGATCTAAGTGGAAGAAAATCACATGAATTTAAAAACAGCAATTTACTGGGGAAATTCAGGGAATGGATTGTTATTTACAGGCTATATTCTTAGGCCCTCAGTCCAGATGCCAGACTCATTGACTTTCAAATAGTTCAGTCATTGAAACTCGACCGAGGCAAAACTGTAACAGTTTTTAACTGTTTTTAACCACATGCTGAAATGTCAACACTAGCACTCCTTTACTTTCATTGCCAGCTTTCTTGGTTGGTTTGTCTCCTATCATAATGCAAGTCTAGCCCAGGAGAAATCAAATCATAAGAAAATGCAAAAAATAGCCTAATAAGGAAATGCAAAAGTATCCTAGAGGCAAATGCAGAAAGATATAGATTTCATTTAAAATTGCATCATTATTCCATATGTTCAAGGTAATTTTTTGTAGCTCTACAAATCCTGAGAATTTCATATCAAACCTAGCACTCTAAGAACTGTGCCATTTTACGGTAAAATAATGCATCTGTCGGTGAGTACTCAGAAATCATTCACCTCTAGCATCCTGTCATCAGTTAATTTTGCCATCCACACTACCACTCTGTGTACAGAAAAAGTTTTCACGTAAAAGATCAAACAGTTAAAGCTTATCTTCATGAAAATCAAAAGATCCAGTATTCCAAAATGTCTGCTGACTGAGAGGATATTTGATACCTTTCTTCTTACTGGTGCTCGTACTTAAAGGCTACATTCTTTCAGCACATCTTATTAAAGTCTTGGAGATGAGGGTCTCCTAAGAGCTTATTACAGGTGTGCACTGAATTGAGGACACTTGTCCTCTCAATTATCTTAACATCTTTTCCCAGCACTTGGAGGTTTCAAGAGAAGTGCCTGCACAGCTTGGTCTTATTAGCTCTGTTTGAGCATGAGCCTGGACTAAAAGTCCTTGGTGGTACCTTCCAAAGCAGATTATTTTACAGTTCTAAACCAGAACATATATTATAGCACAAACACCAGCACCAATAAAAATGTATAATAAGCAAAAATGAAATCTTCACCCCAAGATCTAAATGTGTATTCAGGAAAAGATATCTGTTAATCATCATCAGCAGCAGTATCTGATTAATCCTACTTATATTGCAGTTTGCTCTTATGAGAGGGGAAAAAAAAAATCACAATTTTTACCCAAATATGTGTGTGAGTCACACTTAAGGCTTAGAGCCTTATGGTCCCTCTCCAATTTCTCTTTCTGAGAATGAGGGTACCTCAGCCCATTCTTCATTCTTGTATCAATAACACTTGTCTCCCTTGTCTCCTGTTGTTTGGCTTTGGTTAAGCTTTCCTTAATACAACTCAGAAACTGCAATCAAGGGAATGAGACAGTCACAGTACCCAAATCAATATTAATTCCTTATAAATCTTAGTAAAACAGCTTCTCCACATGTGTCACACTTTCAGGAGGAGAAGCCTCATGGTTTCTGCACAGTTCATCCAGCAGCTGAAAATGGAGAGAACACCAATGCCTCAGACTCTAAGGCAGTGGCATTATTCTGATCGAGCAGCTGGGGACATAATTCCAGCTCTGTGGAAAGCCCTTCCTTGAAGCCTGGACTGGCTCAGCACATTCTTTAGTTATCGAACACTGCTTGTATCCCAAAGCCATCTGTTAGGTGAAATAATCTCCAGAGATGAAGGGTTTACCTTCCAATAACCTAAGTGTCAGCTTAAGCTGTTTAATATCCTGCTTGAACTAAATCTGGCTAAAGCATTTCTACACTTGAAGTGCTTTGTGTCATGAAGGACAATAACTCACATTCCCTTCTTCATCTCACTTTATTTTAATCTAGAAAAGGCTTCTAATCTCCCATTAAAAATTGAGAGCCAGAATTAAAATTAATCACACTCCGTTTTCCTTTAATGTCTAGATAGAATTGTATTAGCTCATGTTCCTAGAACAGAAAAGGTAAAAGCACATGATCCTCAAGAGATTTGAGTTCATAGGGAATTTTCTTACTACTTTTTGACATTGTGCTATTAATAAAAATAAAACTCTGGTAAACACAAAACTATTCAGAACTTGACCCTGTTCACACAGGGTCACAAACTCATGTTTCTGATGTCTGCAGAGAATTTCTAGGCAAATCCATAAGCTACAAATTCAGAGCCCCTTAAGGCCTTGCCTTGGATTCATGGACAGTAAATCACTGAGAAATGTTTTGACTGAAATGTTTCAGGTTTTACAAAACATTGTTTTCTGATAATTTTTTTGGTAGAATTTTCAACCAAATGAAAACATTTTTTCTAAGTATTTTACCTACCAATTTTGCAACCAAAGTATGCTGACCCAATATTGTCCATATTTGTGGCATTACACTATAATCTCCCTTCTCGAAGTCCACATAAAACATCACTTATTAGGTAGTAAGCCTTTAAAAGCAGGTATTTTGGCAACATTGCAAGAATTTGCTGGTTTTATAGTAATTAGGAGAATACAGAACTATATGGGAAATTAGTCTTACACTTCAATGTGGATATTAATGCTAATAGATTTAATTGTAGGCAAATTTTTGTTCAATGTTGACTAAGTTTTTGCAGCCCAGTAAAAAAATGAAATGGAACCACTAACACATACCTCCGTTTTAAGAAAATGTATAGTTGTCCAGAAACAGACATTCTGTAACGTTATTTTCCCTCTGCTCACTTATGGTAGGGAAGTGCTGCTGTAAAAGGGGCCACACCAAATTTAAAAGAAAACATGATGCGCATGGATAGAATTATTTAATTATGGAAAGCCACCAGCATTACCATTTTCCAGTGTTATGGGCATAGGAGTCAGGGGGATTTGATGCACGTATAACTGCACATTACCATTTTTATTTTCTTCTTCAGCAACTTGCCATTTTTGTGAAAAGAGAAATTACTGTCAGCTTCCATCCAGCAAAGACAGATTCTTTGTCTGCTGTCTTATAAATGTGTCACCATTAGGCCCTTCCAGATTTGTCTCCTTGTTTCATTAGATTTGACACACATTCTTCTCTGAAGTCAGAGGTTAAAAGGCTTTCAAAATCCATCAATTCCTTCCCCCTCCCCACCTCATTCTTGATTGCTGCCTCTCTCCTGCAGACAGCTGAAGGCTATATCAAGGTGCTGCTGTTGTCCTTATTGTCCCCTTAGAACAAATGAACCCAAGCTGAGCTTCTACATCATGCTGCTGTCACAGGTTCATGCTTTCAAACTCCTAAATAAACTGCATCTGACTTGGCAGCTGTGTTTTCTAGCATCAGTGTCCTGGCAACAGCTACAGGATGCCCTAAAGCTTCACAGACTGTTTACCTTCAATAGTATAATAGTATGATTCACATGAAGACTGTTGCTTGTTGAGCTTCCCAAAGAAAGAACCAACAAGACTGTGGTTATAGGTTGTTTGCTTCAAACACAACTCCTATTTTATGGTGCACTCTGCAGTGTTGGAACAGTTTTACTTCTCTGTGGAAACATTCAGGTTTTTTACCAATCCAGTAACATAAGATCCATAAAAACACATATTGATAAATGTAAAAGGGAAAATAGCACAAAATTAATGTGGAAGTTTAAGAACCTGACTAAAAAGGTCTGACCTTTAAAATTCAGTAACAGAATAGACGTTCAAGGTGGCCTTGAAGCAGGCAGGAGTACCGAGCACAGTTATTCAGCAGACTTGCTCTCAAGCAACTTGTGCATGTCTTTGAGCCCACAGCTCTGTAAAAATTAAAATTTTGGCTCACCTAATTACTAGCATACTTTTGAAGGCAAGATGATACTAAATTTTGACCATGAGATAAGTGCATCTGCCAAAAAGTTTAACAGTGCCTGACTTACTTTGAAATGAGGCATCTCTCATTTATTGCAAGGAGAGCAACATGGGAATTCTGCTTGCAGAGAAGCATTAGGAAGAAGTGGAGCAACTGAGTGTGCCAAGGCATTTAATGTGACCTACAGTCCACTCTCACAAACTGCAGCTGTAGAAATAGTATTGGTGCAGAGGAATACAGAAGAGCACAGAGATAGGAAGGGAAACAGTGGTACAGAGCAGCATGGAGAGATATGGACAGAAAGAAAGATTTCCTGTGGCCATGTAATTATGTTCCTTGTGTGCTGAATCCCATTTCAGGAAGGAAAAAAGTGGTGAGATTTACTCTGGAATTTTTTTACTCTGGAAATGGCAATATTTCATGGGTCCACTCATAGCTGTAGCTTAGAATAGGTGAACACTTAGCTACTAAGGCATCACTTCAGCCATTTAATCAGATTCTTTCCCCACTTCTGCCTCCATGAAGAGGAGGCAGTGATAGCATTTTGAGGTGTCTGGCATAACACCCCAAGATTCCACCTCCTACTTTTCCTTGACGTGCTGAGTCTTATCTGGGTATGGGTTTACAGTGTTCTCCAACCTGTAGCAGGAATTCCTTCACCACTTTTCAGAAGAATTGGTGTGTGTCATCTGAAGGCATGACTACTGCTCAAGTAAGGTCCTTTGAACAGAAGAGTCCTTAAATGAAAACCCAAACACCTCTGGTGTTCCTAAATCTAGTCTTTCTCCTGCTCCTTTCTTTCTTATCCCTAATATTATCTCAGTCTTGCACTCACTGTGACCCCTTGTTCGGCTTGGTCGGGGGGATCTGGCAAATGAGGGACGGGAATGATGGTCTTGCCCCAAAAAATAAAGACTTTAATAACATAATAACAAACTTGGAAACCGCAGAGCTCGGGAGCAAGATCCAACAATCCGGGGGGTGTGGTGCCGCAACAGGGTATAGGGGTCTTCTGAGAGCAAGGGTCCAATCACAAACATGAACTCGGAACATGACCTTATTTGTATCAGGTACCAAACCTACTGAGAACAAGAACCAGAAATCTGACCAAATACAGGATAGTTCTATTAGCATACTGACTCACATGACCCCACTCTTCTCGCCATGACCTGACTAGGTATCCCCCAGTCAGTATCCTGTTTCCCATGGTCTCAGGTTAATGCATTATGTATATGCTACTGATGCAAAACTACTTTTTATCCCACCTGGATGTGACCCCACATAATATCTTGTCTTTTATCAGGATCCAATTGACATGCCCCCTTACCTAGGCTTATCTTACATCATTTGGGACTTGTATCAAATGTCCACTCACACGAGCCAGCAATTTTTGTAAGTGCCCCCACACATACTTTTCTGAAACCATAAACCCATCACAACACTCCTGCTTCAAATCACCTTCAGCCCAGTGTCATCACAAGAATCACTTTGCACAGAGGATCTATGTAGGATTATATTAATCCTTAAATCTCTGCATTATCAGTTACAATGAGAGCTGCAGGCTGGAAAGACATTTTAAAAACAGATTTTTGATGAAGACAGGTGGAGCTGGCATAGCATTTCTTGCACTGATTTGGCTCATAGTCTTTCCTATCCTCCTAAAGAACATAAACTTTGATGTTTTGGATCTCTTATTGCAGAGAGCTGGGTATGAACTTCGGGAAAAAAATTCCCATGTCAAAAAGTCAAAAGAAATTATGAAAGGATAAGGGAAAAACAGTATAAGAATGCTCTGAAAGATGACAAAGTTAGGCACTCCAGTAGCATAACACGCTATGACCTGTTAAAGGATGAAGTATGTAATTTACAGTTTGTAGCTATTATAGTATTTATTTACATATTTACTCCACTGCATGCATTTCACTTACTGCACTGCAGTACTGGGGGCCATGACCACTATATGCAAAACACAAAATTAAGGAAAATCCCTTCCTTAAACACCAAAGGTTACCTTGGCATATCTGAAGAAAGACATCTGCCTAATTAGGTTTTTCCCAGCTCTTTCCCTTCCTGCCCTCTCATGGAAGTCTAAATTCCTAAATAAATGAAGGATAGACTCAATACAGGCCCATTTTTAGGGCCCATTCCTACTAGCTGGTCCCCCTCTAAGTGTTAGCTTTACTGAATACCATTTAGGGCAATTCTATAATAGGTTTCATTGTGGTCTGCAAGGTAAGATACTACAGATAAAACCTCAGACTCCCTCCCCTTCTGCTGTTGTGCACTGTTGTCAGAGTTTATAACATTCATAAGGGAACTCAGCACTAACAAACTGTGTGTCTGTGTTTATGTGTGTGTTTCCATCTGTATAAGGGTGAAAAAGCAATTTAGATGTGAAAGATAGAGTAAACTGACTTGGCATTGTACACAGAAATTTTTTCAGCTAGACTGCCTGAAAATATATCTTAAATAATATGATTCATTCTGAGTGACTGATTATGGGGATCTTACTCATAAATCCTGAACCTGACATTCTAAAATCAGACTGCCTTTCCATTTTGAAGCAGTTAAAGGACTTCTCCATCTTGACATGATTTATCCTTTTTTTCTAGTTTAAACTAACTAATTAAACAGGTCAAAACCTCTGGCTGCAAAGACTCATTATAAAATATCATCCTCTATTTATGGCATGCACCCTTTTCTTTCACATTTGTCTTAAAGGAAACAGATTTAAAAAAATTAAATTTAAACATAATATGTTGATTCCTTTAAGATCCTTGTTCCTGTCAATGAACGCATTAATTTATTTCCAGCTACATTCAAAAGGTGTTATATAATACATAATTGAGTGAATATGAGAGTATGGAGATTTTTTTTAGCTTCCAGTAGTCCTTATCAATTTGATTGAGAAAATTACTGATTAAACTTTTCATAAACAGCCCATGTGAAAAGATTAATGTTCTGGCCTGACCTGTTCCCATAGGATGTATCTCATCACAGAGTAATTTTCACCCTCTATGCAAGTCTCAGGAAAACTTCCCAGTTTACATAGATTTGGAGATTTTTTTCTTTCCTACAGACAGCACACTGTTACTGTCCATAGATCCATTCTGAAAAAATACATAGAGGGTGACTTCAGCTTTGTAGGTACAGACTGGCATCAATTAAAAGTGTGTCTGTGACTAAACCACATGGACTTCTAAAACTCCCTGATTTTATCAACTCTACTTCTGGGCATCTGATATTGTTACAGAAGTCTTTAACCACACACTACATTGGAGCCTGTAGCATCCCCGGGGGATGTGGAGATGGTTCGACCCTGGGATGCCAATCTTTAAGCCACCTCCCAGCTCACCGTGGAGATGGCATGTCCATCAGTCTAGTCCACACCCATTCCTCCTCCCCTGTTCCAGGAGTTTCTGTTTCATTTGTTTCCCGATTTGCTACTTCTGTTGTCACTCCTTTCCCCTTGTCCCTCAATGGCTGTAACCACCTTCGTCCCTCCTTTCTCCACCCCTTTGCCCTGTTCCCACTGGTTACCCATTTCCTTTAAAACCCTGTGTACCCTCAAGATTCCTGACTGTCTGTCCCTGTACCCTCCGCGGCAATAAAACCGTTGGAACCCATACAGACCGTCCCTTTGTCTTTTGTTGGAGTGATTTTACATCTAGCACAGCAGCGTGTCAGGGCGAAGGTGATGCACTTAGCCGACCCTACTCGGAGACATCCGCAGGGAAGGCGGTGGCCGACTCCCCGAGTCCAGGACCGCCGCAGAGCCAAATGAGTTGCATAAAATAATAAATCCCTTCCTACCCAGAGCAGAAAAAACTTGCCTCAAGAAATACTTTAAGAAACTTTGCACATATAGGTCGCTACGTTATTAACAGGGAAAGCAAAGTGCTGTGCCACCGAAGGCTGAATCCACGTTTTCAAAATGAAATTTATTGTAGAGCAGTTTATAATTTGGCCATGAAAAACTCTGAACTTTGGGCTGAATTTCTGCTACCGAGACTTACCCTCAGCACAGGTTCTCTCTGAAAGTGTAAGACCTCGTTCAGCCATTAAGGAGATTGGTAAAAATTACAGAAATAACACATTTCTCAACTGAAATTTTAACAAAATCTGTCACAACTGATTAAAATGTCAGAATGTAATTTTTCCAGACTCATTCTCAGATAATCCATTCCATACACATTTATGCAAATCTAACTCTTAACTGGGAAAACACAGGGCTCATGGGCTCAGCACACTGTGTGATTTTCACAATCATACACATAAAAATGCAAGGTTTTGAGAAGCCTCTCTACATTTCTAGTGGCTATAAGTCATATCTCTCAATCTTGCAACCAAAGGACCTGGATTTTAAAAACTTTCAAGCATATAAAACTTGCACAATCCCAGACAAGCCTCCAAATAGATGCCATCAGGTGGACCACAACATTCTGCCGTGGACACACCATTTTGTCTGAAAAAGCCTAAATTTTGAGGCAAACTTGAAAGAAAGCCACACTAAGCAGACAACTGGGATGGTGCTTTCTGCATTTTTGGTTGTGGGTTTGGAAGGTAGTGGGGTTTTATTGTTTTTGTTTTTCTCTCTCTGCCAGTCTTGGTATTAGTCTTGTGGGGTAGAGAGGAAAGCAAGGATTCGAAACCAGATTCAGAGTCAGTGTAAAATGCTCCAACTGAGCCTCCTTCCAGACACACAGAACTTTCTCTCCGTCTGTAGGATCTGACTGGAGAGCTGAAGATTTCCTCCTACAGACTCACACACAGTATTCTATTACTTGAGACCTCATTAATTTTAGAACAACACAAAGGCAGAAATTTCTAAATATTATTTTTTGTACATAGTTTGTCCCAGCATAAACTGGACCATAGGTTGGGTGGTCTTAAATTGACAGAAAAGGCACTTTGACACTGTTTTTTTCAAAACAGAAAAAAAAGTTGACAACAGCATTGTTTTCCTTGAGTATGAGGTATGTGAATTCTATGAAACCGCATCTTTTAGGTTGTCTGCAAGGTGATTCTTGCTCCTTACAGAGGAACTAATTTAGTTTCAGTAGAATAAACTAAGAATTCTTCTTGAAGCAAAGTTGTACACTTAGGATATAAAGGGCTGGATTCTACCCAGATGAAAAGGACTGAAGTGTGTATTTAAGAGCTGTGTGAGACTATTTGGTTGGGCAAAGGAGTAGAGAATTTCTGGTATAAGAGTAACCTAGGCTTTCTCTCCAGCAGTCATTTATCAGCAAACTGCCACACCTTTGTGCTTCATCAGTCAGTTTTGCCAGTTTCATACCTGTGAAATAATTTCGTCTTCCAAACCACTTCAAACAAAACAGAACCTAAAGCCCAGACTTGAAATTTCTGTGATGCTTTACTGACGCAGTGCTGGATTTTTTCCCCGGCTACCTCTCAGCACCAAGCCAAGAGTGGGCTGTTCTCAGAAAGCTGGGCAGTCCAAGATACAGCTGTGGGGGATGAAACTCTACATATAGATGGTTATGCACCAAGAACAGGAACAAGGACAAGGGAGACGTCTCTGGCATGGTTGCCAAGGATTTTATTCCATCAAAGCTTAGGGACCAGGGACCCAGAGCAAAGGGGTGCAGGGGCATTTAAATGGGGGAGGTGCAAGGGGAGACCAAACCAATGAGGGTACTTAGGAAGAAGGATTTACAGCTGTGGGGAGAAGGAACAAGGGACACCTGGGAAGAGGGGCAGGACTAGGACAAGACAGACAGCTAGGTGGGAGGACACAACCTAGGACCGAACTACTAACACAGGGGGAAATAGAACAAACTATTGGGATTAAAAACACACCGCAACACTGTACAGTTATTAGAAAACCTCTTTGCCATTAAGCTTTTTCTCATTGTTGCACTAAAAAAACCTCCAACCTATTTAAAAATAGTCCATTTAATTTTTGATCTAATCAGTGTTGCTTCTTCTTTTACATGGCCTTTTACAGAAACAGGAACAGGAACAGAGATTCTTGTGAACTTAAATTAGTGAGCTATTTAAACCAGATGGAATATTTCTTACAAAATTACCCTCCAAAGTAAGTTTTAGAGAATAGACAGAAAATAGAACAGACCTTGTAATAAAACCTGAGGCAATAGACCTCAGGCTATTGCCATTAACTTCATTGCCTGAACATCCATCCTACCTGAAACTTTTTAATCTAACACTCAGATACGTTACCCTGAAATAGAAGCACCAATTTTGCTGTTCATAGAATGAACTCCTGGATATCTTTATCAGCAAATTATTTATAAATGAAGACAAACCAGGATATAAAAGGTTGGAGGGGCCAAAATAAAGTAAAAAATGCCTAACTCTGTATTCCAGTGAGAACAGAAGTTCCTTGCCAGTGTCCTGACTTCTAACTTTGGCTCCCTATGCTGTCTTAGCATGAAATCCAATTAACTTTAAGTGAAAAACCACTAAGCAGTCCTTGAAATCCAGAAAAACTTTCTCCACTCCATTATTCTTCCTGTTTTATAGCTATCAATAGTATTTTCATGCACTTTCAAAATTTTAGTTGGATTTCGTAACATGAGGAATAAATTTTTGTCCTTAGGCTAATCTCTGCAAGATCCATTAGCTTCTGTGGACACCCATAACTAATATTCCTAAACCAGGAAAAAATATAAGGCAAGCCACTCAACCCTCACTCACTACACCTGCAAATAACAGTTATTGCTTCAGGATGCCACTGGCTAAAGCAAAGCTCTGTTTTTTCCTAAAGCAATCTTTAATCTTCTGGGTTTGCAACTCCAAATGTTGCTGAGCTGCCACACAGCAGCCAGACTGGTTTCTCTCACTCTGGCAGCTGTTATTACCTATGAGGAATGTTGTCAGACATAGGCATCCCTATTCCCTCACCACAGTTACTTCACAGAACATGTCCATCTCATCACTTGCTTATTTCATGGACAATATGGGGGTTCCTGTGGTTGATATGGGCATAATGTGGCACCAAACTCAGGTCAACACAATGCTGGAAAGTATACTGATTGTTTTCTGAGAATTGTTACATTCTCTGGTGACTCCTTTCCCTAATTTAAATAGATTACACATCTTTTAGAGCTTCTCAAAGGCAGAAAACTATTTTTGTGTGATTGTAACATATTCATGCATAAACATTAACTTGAAAACTAGACAGAAGTAGTTCATGTTCCTGTTAATTTCAGATGATGCATTCTGAATTGCTGCCAGGATGGCATCAGCTGGAGCTCTGGTGACACCTGGGCTGGAGAGATGAGCTTGGCAGCTGCCTGCTGCTGCTGGCTGCTGCTCAGCCCTCGCTCTTCCCCTGGCACTCACCGTGCTGCTGGAACTACCAGATATAGCACACAAACCAAACTCGGAGTTTCATTACATACTTATGTGTCAAATATTCTACTTATCTAACTTGATTTCCAAGAATGAGTAGGGTAGACTGCAGTCCAAGAAAAATCCTGAGGTAATGGGAATGCAGGCCTTGGACAAACTCTGCAAGGATCAGGAGGTGCTCCAAGCCTCATCACCCATCTGTGCCTGCCACTGTGCCATGCCTGGCACTGCCTGATTGAGCTGCAGGCCAGGCCACCATTAATATTTCTGAAATCCCAATGATTATTCATCTTGTCAAGTAACATTCATACTGGTGTGGGTGGCAGAGAGCTGGCAGCCAGGGCTGCCCCAGCTGGACACAGACAGCTCCAGTCGGCTCCTGTGCAGCCCCAGAGCCAGGGGCAAACCTGGAAAAGGCATTCCATAATTCTTGGCCAGAAGGAAGCAGAAATACAACTGAACTCATTTAAAAGGTGTCTTTAAAGCTACATGAATTAATAAATCCCAGAAGTTTTACTCTGCCTTCCTCTCAACAACTGAATCAAGGTGCCATTTGCTGCTTCTGGAACATAAAGTCACAACTTGAAAATGGCATCTGATTACCTTCCTATGATCATTCAGCCTCAAGCTGTTAGAAAAAAGCTACATGACAAGAATTTAGAATGCAGAAGTGTGGGGACATTAAGGATAAACTAATACCCACTTTGCAACTAAAGGGAGAGTAGATCATAAAAAGAAAATGGCTTTTTAACTCTACAGGACAATAGGAACCACTCTCTTGCAGCTTGAGCATCCATTTAATGTGAGAAATAGCCATAAATCAGGGAGGACATCTTTCCTCTCTTTTGGAGGGGATTGGGAATTCTAGTGACAATGACCAGTGAGCTCATATACCAGCGAAGTCCCTTGATAATTAACTGAATTACTACACTTACTAAATCCACCCAGTAACTGCCCAGCCAACGCATTTTTTCCCAGCTACAGGTAATGTAAGGAGCAGCAAATCCCTCTCAGCAGCACACAGAACACAGAAAGAGGGACCATTTGGAAAATGAGAAATGGAAGAGACATCTGTATGTCATTGTGTAAGGAAAACCAGAAAAAGCAGAATAATCTTGCCTGTCTCAGCCTTTTAGATAATTTTCATGACATTTTTCTTTCAGATTCTGCTCGTCCATTTTACTAACTTATGGTTTCTGTGTTGTCTATACCAGACCATATTTTTTTCATATTACACCTAATTATATATTTTAATTTATTTTTCAGAACAATCTTGCATTGCTCAGCTATAGAATCAGTGTAATTATTATCGTGATTTGATTTTTCCTCTCTGTTCTTAACCAGTTCTACGTTTTCCCACAACATGGTTACCACTTCCCTGGGTCAGTGCCACAGCCAGCCTGTGCTTCCTCTTTCCAGAGGAACAGAACCTCCTTCTTGCCACGTGATGGGGTCATTTCCTTTGAAATATGCTTAAATTCAGCCTCTTCTATATGAAAAACTGTAACCTTGGTGAGTATCACATGAGTGGAATTTGGGAAAAAGCTGTTTCTCAACAGAATTCCCATCTGCCAAAGTTTCAACATGCATAAAAGAGGATCTAACTAATGTTACCTTATGTCTAAGAAAGTAGGTGCACTATTAGTTAGGGAAGTATTATCATATAGTACTTAGATACTAGCAATTTACCTCAATTTGATAGTGTGATGTTTCTCACAGACAAAAAGTTCCATATGTGGTTTCAGTAAATTTATCTGAATAATATTTCCCAACTTTTAAAGCACACGGCTGACAAATTTTGCAAATATGAATATAAGACAAGAATATCAGGTTTGTGTAAATATTGCATCTAGGGACACTTGTTCTTTTATTATTTCTAGAAGCATAAGGATATTTGCAAATAACGAGATAGTAAATGTTTTGTAAAATAAAATGTTGCTGAGAGTTCATAAATGCTGCATTTTTCAAGTTCTGCTACTACTACTTAAAGACCAATTTTCTAGCTAATACTTCTGCATTACTATTGACCATACTGGAAAAAAGCAATGCAGATTTCAGAGCAACTACACCACTCATTGATGGGACATAGAACAGCCAAACACGGAAAAACACCACAGAAGAGAAAAACCCAGACCAATATTCATCAGCAGGGTCCTATACTCATATTTGCAAATCAATGACTGTTTCTGAAGTGTGACAATTTGATTTTCTCCCTTGCTTTAACCTTTACTTTAGGAGATTACAAGGAAATGAGCTGGTTTTCTGCTGGTATAAATCCCAGAAGCCTTTACAAATTTCATCACGCTTGTGAGCTGAGAGCAATGTCTGAATTGGAAAGTGATCCCTCATGTAGGAATCTGAATAAAACCCCAAAATGCATTCAAACACACAAGTGACTAATCCCTTGAGTTCATTGCTCTTGCTCACACTAGGAGTAATTGAAGGAGAGCTTTAGAGAAAAGGGATTTTGGAGGAGATGGAAGGGAATGATGTTTCCAGGTTGGTTTGGTTCAGCACAATAAAACCTGAGCTCCTGGTTAGTGCTGTTTTTTATAGAAGTTATCAAAACTAGTAATGCAGTCACCAACAACCTGACTGCAAAAGATCTCATGCTGACATGTAGAGACTTTACCTATTTTGTTGTCTTGAGCACCAGCCAGTGCTCTCCTGGAATGAGTAGGTTGGTTTGTAACGGTCCAGTGAGATCTGAGTGAGATCCAGTGAGACCACATCACCAAACTGTCAGACGGCCTGAGTAAGACAGAGCAAAGGCTTTTCCAACAGGTAAATTTTGGAATCATTACTCTTGCTCCTCCTACCTCATCTGTGGAAGTTCTGGTACATACCCAAGAAAACAATTTATCCAGAATTTCTTCTATGCTTTTTACCATTTCAACTAATGAGAAACTTTTCATAACAGCAGAAGCAATCAGTAGAAAAATTTCCCAATTAACCAGCTGTTGTGGCGGGCATTGTTCAGAGTGCCGCAACCTTCCTGAAGAAGTGTCTTGAAAAAGACACCTCAGGGGCACAGGCACGTCTGTGCTCATGCTGAGTCTGTGATCCAGGTGATGCAGAAGGAGAGACGGAGTCTTCGTGTGGGGTTCCAAAGAGAGCCTTTATTGAGCTTCTTCCCCAAAGAGATCCAAGGCTGACGACCCACTCAGGCAGGGGAAGCAGGGATTTTGAGGGCCGGGGCAGAACACCAGAGCCAATGGGATGAGGGCACAGGGGTGGAGTGAGGGGTAAGGGCCAATGGGATACATTGAATCTGCATGTTGCAGCAAGGCATATTGGGACAAGCCCTTTTCCTCACCTTAAAAAGGGTGGTTATGGCCTGAGGGGTTTTCCCTTCAGTGGAGTGTTGCAGACTCTTTCCCTGTTGGCCCTCCAGCCTCCACAACCAGCTATGTCTTTTTTAACAAGGTCCTCATAGTCCATTTTTTATTTGCTTGAAAGCTGGAGAGCACTGGAGAGCACTAGAGAGCACTGGCTGGTGCTCAAGACACCAAAACAGGTCAAGTCTCTACATGTCAGCTTGAGAGCTTTTGTAGTCAGGTTGGTGACTGCATTAATCCTGAACAGCAGACATTTCTTGCTTGCTAAAATACTGATTCACAAAATTATGTAAAAAACCTCGCTACATAATCACGAGCGTAGAAATGCATCTTAGAAAATTCTTAGCTATCTACCGAGTGACTACATTTCCCACAATCATAAAATTACTTCTAAAATGTGGCATTTCCAATACAACAACAAAAACCTATCAACTCTAGGTGGATCTCAATAGATAAGCTGGAATGATCTACATTACAGATGAGCCTCAATAAACCATTTCTAGCACTAATCTTTGCCCTTATTCCCTTGACTAGTTTCTTCCAGCATCAAGTGCAGTGGGTATGTCCTTTCCTGGTGGCAAGTGCCAACCGATCCACACAGAGAATTGTGCTTCAGTGCTGCTCACTTAGCTCACAAACCAGGCAGCTGCTGCTCTTCTGCACAAACGCCTTCCTGAGAAAACTCTATTCTGTCTGGTCTTGAAAAGAGACAATGATAAAGTTTGTTAGCCAAGGGCTGATATTGGAGATCTGCTTCTACACAGAAACTGAGAGTACAACTGTCCTTTGTAGTTTTAAAGACAGCATTCAAATAATCTATTGGTTGTTTCTGTAATTTCCCCAATGAAAGTATGTTTGTGCAACCCTGGAGTCTCACCTCAATGGTGAAGATAAAAAATTTTAAAGCTCAGCTTTTAACTGATGGAGTATAATGGGAATGTAAATAAAACACTGTGGCTGGAATAACGGCTCCACTGCTTGAACTACACTCTACATCCTAAGAACCTGCATATTTGTTTGACAGTTTACCTGTCTCCCAATCAAATTCGCCAATTTACTCTTTCCACTCCAGGACTGGTTGGGGGTTTTTTTGAATAACCAAGTACCAGAAATGTTGATGTATCCTCTACACACCAGGAACAGGTGCAAGACACAAGGTTTGCGACAAGACCCTATGTCTGCACTGGAAATATACAATAACAAAAGAAATTAGCTACAGAGACAATGAGATTTGCATTGCCATAGGTCACTATAACTGAAAATAAACTTGTGAGTGAAAAAGCCATCGTAAGCTTACAAAGTGAACTAAATCTCGTGATCCATAGAAAGGTTAAAAAACATGAATCCTGTGATCTCTGACAAATGAGACACAGGCTAAAATTCTTTGCTTACTCTTGAATATAACAATAAAGGAAATGCAACAGTCATGTGACTCTGCAGCTTGTGCCTGTTGCCCAGTAGAACACTGAAAGTTAAAAATCCCTGTCAGTGCAAAGCATGCACTGCATGCACTGTGCACTCCTCAGAAGGCAGACTTGGGACTTGTGTTGCTGTGTCCTGTGAATACCCCACGCTGAAATATCTGCTCTATTTCCAAGAGATTGCAATTCTGTTTTAATGGACAAAACACAAGTTTAGGAGGTATGGCTGATCCCAGATCATTCTCCTGTCCAAACCTCACTTCTGTGACAGGCCATTGGTTTGGTGCATGGACTGCTTCTCATGGATGCGTATCTCACCAGACCAGGGCATCCACAAAGTACAAAAAAGTTTTAGTCACATACAGAGGTATTACAAAGCATCCACTGACAGCAGTGATAGGCAGATTTCACCGAAGTTGGTTTCCTACAGTCTGGCCAGATGCCATTAATTTAATTTTCAAACAGCAAATCAGTACTTAAAAGAGCACTGAGTTTTAGTCTTAGTTTAGTCTATGTGGTTATATAAGCGAATAGATTTGGCCCATTGCTGAGAAATGGGATGTGAATTAATTTCTAATAAATTTCCCTTTACACAGCATATGTCACATTCATTGGTCACTGTCCAACTTAATAAATTCACTTTACAGGAATTTCTTATGACTGCAATTCTGAAAACATGTACCAATAAATCCCTTGGCATTTTATCCTAACACAGGTGTCTTAAAAGCCAGCTTCTCTTACAGCCATTTGGTAAATAGCCTATTGTTTATTGACAATAGGCTATTTACCCTGTACAAGAGACAGGATAAAAGCACAGTAACACAAAACTGTTAAAAAAAAAAAGGTGCTTCTTCATTTCCAAAGACTGTATGCATAAGAAAATCAGTTAAAAAGCCCAAGAAAACCAAACCAAACCAAACAAACCCCATACATCAACCCTTTGTACGTTTCTCAAAATAAAATTATGGATCCAGACACTAAACCTAGGTGTTTCAAGCAAAAAGTGTAGTATAAAGCCACAATAAAGATATTTCAGGAGTTTTTTCTTAATTACTTGTAGCCAAATTTCTGAAGGAGCAAGGACATGATCTGCTCCTGAACTAGTTGGGTAACTGTGAGAGTCGGTCCAAGAATCCCTCATTTTTGCCTCATGATCATCGCCAAAGACAGAGACTGAGACCCTAAAATCTTAAAAGGACTTTGCATAGGAATCCTGGCCTGGCTGAGGTGGGATGTTTACTAAGTATTTCCTGCAGGTGTGCCCTGGGAACTGGTTTCTGAAGACAATGAGTGCTGGTCGCGGTGGGCTGCGTCTCTCCTTGCTGCATAAGCGAAGAAGGAGTGGACTGTACCGTACACCTGTCCTGTTCCAGCTCCCCTGAGCACTGGGCCTCGCAATGCCTGCAGATGTCCCCCACCTCTTGGCCAGTTGCCCCTTGCTCTTGCAAAGGACTATAAAAAGACTCTCTAAATTAACTGACTTCGAGATCTCCCCAACAGACAGAAGAGCCTGCACTCTGCGTCGACGGACGGCTGGGCGGACTTGGTCGTTGGTAGCTATATCCCCCTGACTCCTCCTTTTCTTTCTATACTTTACTTTCCTTTTCTCTTTCCCCTCTATTACATACTAGTGCTGATGAGCACTCAATAAAGTGCATTTTTGCTGTGTTGAGTCCCTGGTATTGTTTACCTTTTGTACTCTGAAATCAAATAAAAGAACCACATCACGAATCCTACTGTCCTGGGGTGACTTTATAATGCTTGTATCCCCAAATCGTCTGTTCTGTCTATGCTGGATGTTGTATTCTGTGCCTTGAAGACTGTCAGAGAGTGAGGGGGGGGGCAGAAGAAACAACACAAGTTTGCTATTAGAGACTGCCCTGCCCTGCCCTCCCACACACGCGGCCTTGGGTGTGCTGTGCTTCCTGGGCACGGACGACGTGGAACGGGGAGCTTCTGCTTTTTAGTTAGTGTAGTTAGCTAAGACAAAGGAGTTTTCCCTGGACTGCTTTTCCATCCGTTTTCTCGGAGCTGTTCGAACCTGCTCTGCCTGGAGACCTGAGGAAGTACCGAGACCTGCACACCCTGCGGCCCGCCGGGGCCCACCCTGGGCAGCCGTTTCAAGCACCAGAGGGATTGATAACAGCCACCATCCACAGGAGAGACTGTTCTGAATTTGTCACCGCTTCAGAGCACAGTTTTTGTCATCGGGTATTGTTCATTTTGTTTTGTTCTGGGGAATGCTTGCCTGTGAAGTAAACAGGGTCTTTTTCGACTACTCTCTGAGGAAAATCTTTTCCCAAACTGGGTGGGGGGAGGGGCCGTGTGGATTTGCTTTCTNAACTCTGTTTTGATTGTATTTTGATTGCAATTACCCTGTACAAAGCAGTTATTAGCCATGTTGTTTGAATTCATCATGTCTCTGGGGATGGGGATCCTCATGTGTTCCTCGCCCCTAGGCTTTTCTGAGGTCTTAATACCTCTGTGGTCCCTAGGTTTATTTTCTTATCCAGAAATAGCCCCAGTAGTGTCCCTAATACGTAGTGTCTGCAGTAGAGGGGCACGGAGTAATATAGCTGTTGTGCTGGGCTTGATGGTAATG